>CAMQGK010000549.1:1832500-1942500 GCA_947000775.1 Pterois miles
TCGAGGTTTAATGCGGCTGAGAGCGGCGGCTGTTTTCAAAACTCGCTCTGCTGGTGCCTTCAAGGATGCTCAGACATCTGAGAGCTGAGAGGCGAGCGCTCAGCAGCTACATTTAAATGCAAAAACACGATCAAATGCACACAGCTCAAAGCTCACTTGACATCAAACATCAAGACATTTACAAAAGTGAATGCAGAGCAGCAGTGAGGTGAATGGATCCAAGCAGGAAGAAGTTCAACTCCAGCTGTTTGCAGGTGTTGTGGATTTCTGCTGCTGTAGTTTCCAACCTTTTTTTCCTTGTTGCCGCCCCACTTATACGTAAGAAAAGCTGAGTTCCCCTTCCAATATTTTCATATATTATGACGTCATCATGCTAAAAAAAAACTCCTCAATTTGAATAAAGTGATGCATTGAATTCAATGAGTTAATCTTTTTTTGTTAAAGAAACTTTTTTAATGATATAATAAAAGATTAACTGATGTCCAAAAATAATATAGTTCTGTGAATTGCGCAAGATTTAAAATTTATAGTCCAGAAAGCGACTCCATGAAGTCTAAACCTGAGTTTCTGTAGTCTGAAGTATGACGTGTGGTAATCATAAGATGTAACTGGGATGTTTAGAAGTGGCCTGCTGCGTGCTAATAACATTATAAAGGTTGTGATCTTGTAATTAGCTCCTCTAAGAGGATGAAACTCTCCTGGGACGCTGAATCACAGTTGCTTTTCTGCGCTGGTTGCAGATGAAGGTATGTTTGCAGAGCTGTGGACTAACAGAACTCAGGATTTATAGTTGAAGACCCTAAAACCTGCAAAAAACCAAACAGGAATCTGGTGCTTTAGTGGATCAGAGCAGCTCAACTCTGCAGACAAATCCCTCTCCGAAGGTGTGAGACGCCCCTCCACATGTGAACCGCGTCTGAACTCAAATCGGTTTAATATTGATCTGCTATAAGTTTCAATCAATCACCTGATGGTGGCTAAGCACAGACTCCCCTCATCATGATAAAGGGAACGACGGAGACAGAGTCAGCAGGTAGGATGGTAGTTTTAAACGGGAACTGCGAAAATTGTTCAAGTGCGTTGCCATAGCAACAGCGAGCATGTAGATCAGGGGGCTTTTTTTAACACACACACACACACACACACAGAGTGACAGTGCGAGGTTAGCACAGGATTCCCTGCTATTCCAGTTTCTATGACAACTCACAACTCATCCTCCTCCTCCTCCTCCTCTTCCTCCCTCTCTGTCTGTCTCTTTCATCTTCAGCTGTAATGATGGAGGCAGCCATTAAGTTCTGACTCCAGCTCGGCTCTACAGGCATCAGTGCTGATCAAGTGGTAATTAGCACCAATCAGGATTAATACACATCATAATTAAATATCTGATACTGTCGATGTTGATTATTAAGTAATATCAGCAGCAGCAGGTTGTTAGGAAGGTACTCAACTTTATATTTGACGTTTTCCTTTGAAAGACTCACCTCTCCACCACCTTCATCGTTATACCCTCAGGACAACGTAGTCGGACGTATATAGAGCCAGAGTAAAGACGTATATAGAGCCAGAGTAAAGACGTATATAGAGCCAGAGTAAAGACGTATATAGAGCCAGAGTAAAGACGTATATAGTGCCAGAGTAAAGACGTATATAGAGCCAGAGTAAAGACGTATATAGAGCCAGAGTAAAGACGTATATAGTGCCAGAGTAAAGACGTATATAGAGCCAGAGTAAAGATGTATATAGAGCCAGAGTAAAGACGTATATAGAGCCAGAGTAAAGACGTATATAGTGCCAGAGTAAAGACGTATATAGTGCCAGAGTAAAGACGTATATAGAGCCAGAGTAAAGACGTATATAGTGCCAGAGTAAAGACGTATATAGAGCCAGAGTAAAGATGTATATAGAGCCAGAGTAAAGATGTATATAGTGCCAGAGTAAAGACGTATATAGAGCCAGAGTAAAGACGTATATAGAGCCAGAGTAAAGACGTATATAGTGCCAGAGTAAAGACGTATATAGAGCCAGAGTAAAGACGTATATAGTGCCAGAGTAATGACGTATATAGAGCCAGAGTAAAGACGTATATAGTATATAGTGCCAGAGTAAAGACGTATATAGTGCCAGAGTAAAGACGTATATAGTGCCAGAGTAAAGACGTATATAGAGCCAGAGTAAAGACGTATATAGTGCCAGAGTAAAGACGTATATAGTGCCAGAGTAAAGACGTATATAGTGCCAGAGTAAAGACGTATATAGTGCCAGAGTAAAGACGTATATAGTGCCAGAGTAAAGACGTATATAGTGTCAGAGTAAAGACGTATATAGTGCCAGAGTAAAGACGTATATAGTGCCAGAGTAAAGACGTATATAGTGCCAGAGTAATGACGTATATAGAGCCAGAGTAAAGACGTATATAGTGCCAGAGTAAAGACGTATATAGTGCCAGAGTAAAGACGTATATAGTGCCAGAGTAAAGACGTATATAGTGCCAGAGTAAAGACGTATATAGTGCCAGAGTAAAGACGTATATAGTGCCAGAGTAAAGACGTATATAGTGCCAGAGTAAAGACGTATATAGTGCCAGAGTAAAGACGTATATAGAGCCAGAGTAAAGACGTATATAGAGCCAGAGTAAAGACGTATATAGAGCCAGAGTAAAGACGTATATAGAGCCAGAGTAAAGACGTATATAGTGCCAGAGTAAAGACGTATATAGTGCCAGAGTAAAGACGTATATAGAGCCAGAGTAAAGACGTATATAGAGCCAGAGTAAAGACGTATATAGTGCCAGAGTAAAGACGTATATAGTGCCAGAGTAAAGACGTATATAGAGCCAGAGTAAAGACGTATATAGTGCCAGAGTAAAGACGTATATAGTGCCAGAGTAAAGACGTATATAGTGCCAGAGTAATGACGTATATAGAGCCAGAGTAAAGACGTATATAGTGCCAGAGTAATGACGTATATAGAGCCAGAGTAAAGACGTATATAGTGCCAGAGTAAAGACGTATATAGAGCCAGAGTAAAGACGTATATAGTGCCAGAGTAAAGACGTATATAGAGCCAGAGTAAAGACGTATATAGAGCCAGAGTAAAGACGTATGTAGTGCCAGAGTAATGACGTATATAGAGCCAGAGTAAAGACGTATATAGTGCCAGAGTAATGACGTATATAGAGCCAGAGTAAAGACGTATATAGTGCCAGAGTAATGACGTATATAGTGCCAGAGTAAAGACGTATATAGTGCCAGAGTAAAGACGTATATAGAGCCAGAGTAAAGACGTATATAGAGCCAGAGTAAAGACGTATATAGAGCCAGAGTAAAGACGTATATAGTGCCAGAGTAAAGACGTATATAGTGCCAGAGTAATGACGTATATAGAGCCAGAGTAATGACGTATATAGTGCCAGAGTAAAGACGTATATAGTGCCAGAGTAATGACGTATATAGTGCCAGAGTAAAGACGTATATAGTGCCAGAGTAAAGACGTATATAGAGCCAGAGTAAAGACGTATATAGTGCCAGAGTAAAGACGTATATAGTGCCAGAGTAAAGACGTATATAGTGCCAGAGTAAAGACGTATATAGAGCCAGAGTAAAGACGTATATAGAGCCAGAGTAAAGACGTATATAGTGCCAGAGTAATGACGTATATAGTGCCAGAGTAAAGACGTATATAGAGCCAGAGTAAAGACGTATATAGTGCCAGAGTAAAGACGTATATAGTGCCAGAGTAATGACGTATATAGTGCCAGAGTAAAGACGTATATAGAGCCAGAGTAAAGACGTATATAGTGCCAGAGTAAAGACGTATATAGTGCCAGAGTAAAGAGTATATAGTGCAGAGTAAAGACGTATATAGAGCAGAGTAAAGACGTATATAGAGCAGAGTAAAGACGTATATAGTGAGAGTAAAGACGTATATAGTGAGAGTAAAGACGTATATAGTGCAGAGTAAAGACGTATATAGTGCAGAGTAAAGACGTATATAGTGCAGAGTAATGACGTATATAGTGCAGAGTAAAGACGTATATAGTGCCAGAGTAATGAGTATATAGTGCAGAGTAATGACGTATATAGTGCAGAGTAAAGACGTATATAGTGCCAGAGTAAAGACGTATATAGTGCCAGAGTAAAGACGTATATAGAGCAGAGTAAAGACGTATATAGTGCCAGAGTAATGACGTATATAGTGCCAGAATAAAGACGTATATAGTGCCAGAGTAATGACGTATATAGTGCCAGAGTAAAGACGTATATAGTGCCAGAGTAAAGACGTATATAGTGCCAGAGTAAAGACGTATATAGTGCCAGAGTAAAGACGTATATAGAGCCAGAGTAAAGACGTATATAGTGCCAGAGTAAAGACGTATATAGTGCCAGAGTAAAGACGTATATAGTGCCAAAATTTATTTAACTTAGGAACTTGAAATTTGGTTTCATCTTTGGCAGAGTGGTCTAGTTGTGTCTTTTTGGGGTTTGAAGTCCAGGGTGCCCACATTTTCAAAAATTTTGGCCAAAAACATAGATTTTTTTTTTTTACTTTTACTTTGTTTCTTGAGCACAACTCAAAAACTGTTTAACGCGGGGACTTCGTTCAAGTTTTGTGTGATGTTGACAGTGTGGTCTACGTTTGCCGTTTGGGGGTTAGAAGTAACTTAGGAACTTTGGTTTGGTTTAGTGGTTGGCAGTGTGGTCTCTTTGTGACTTTCTGGGGGTTAGTAGTTCAGGATGCCCAAATGTTTTAATTTTTGGCTAAAAAATGTGGTTGTTTTTACGTCATCCGGCATTCCGAGATTTAACGGCACAAAATTCTTTAACGCATTAACCCAATCGGTCTTTTCAGAGGTTGTATCAGTTTTGAAGCTGGAATGAAGATACTTTGATCCATCAGTACCAACCAGGTCAGACTACTACTACTACTACTACTACTACTACTACTACTACATCCTGGTCTCATCTGAAACTAGAGAACCTGATGGATCCATCAGTACCAACCAGGTCAGACTACTACTACTACTACTACTACTACTACTACTACTACTGCTACTACTACATCCTGGTCTCATCTGAGACTAGAGAACCTGATGGATCCATCAGTACCAACCAGGTCAGACTACTACTACTACTACTACTACTACTACTACTACTACTACTACATCCTGGTCTCATCTGAGACTAGAGAACCTGATGGATCCATCAGTACCAACCAGGTCAGACTACTACTACTACAACTACTACTACCACTACTACTTCTACTACATCCTGGTCTCATCTGAGACTAGAGAACCTGATGGATCCATCATTACCAACCAGGTCAGACTACTACTACTACTACTACTACTACTACTACTGCTACTACATCCTGGTCTCATCTGAGACTAGAGAACCTGATGGATCCATCAGTACCAACCAGGTCAGACTACTACTACTACTACTACTACTACTACTACTGCCTACTACATCCTGGTCTCATCTGAGACTAGAGAACCTGATGGATCCATCAGTACCAACCAGGTCAGACTACTACTACTACTACTACTACTACTGCTACTACATCCTGGTCTCATCTGAAACTAGAGAACCTGATGGATCCATCAGTACCAACCAGGTCAGACTACTACTACTACTACTACTACTACCTACTACATCCTGGTCTCATCTGAAACTAGAGAACCTGATGGATCCATCAGTACCAACCAGGTCAGACTAGCTGGTAGTGAAGGAGGTTAAATGAGGCTCCAGACTTGACCTCTGACCTCCAGATGTGTGGATGTAAATGGGTTCTCTGGGTCCCCACCAGTCTCCCCTTTACAGACATGCCCACTTTCTGATAGTCCCAGTCAGTCTGGATCAAGTCCTAGTCAAGTCAGCACTCTGACACACTGACAGCTGTTGTTGCCTGTTGGGCTGCAGTTTGTTCTGATTGGAGCAGATTGTTGATGCTAAAGTCAGAACCTGGGAGGGTTTCTGGACTATATCTGCCATTGATTGATTGATTGATTGATTGTGTTGTTAACTGATTTACAGTATTAAATATATACTGCATAAAGCAGCATATCCTCCCGCTCCTGTCCCCCCGTTATGTGTCACTGTTTTTTTATGTTCTTGGATGGGATGTAACTGAAAGATAATTTTCCCTTCGGGGATTAATAAAGTTCATCTTATCTTATATTAGTTCACTAACATGTTGATAAGAGGATTAAATACTTGACAGATCTCCCTTTACGGTACATATAAACAGATAAAAAAAATTGCTAACAAATTGAATTAAAACTAACTGACTAATTTGCTATTTGTTGTCATTAACCATGGACAATCATGCATTGATTACTAGTTTATTCCTCAGTTTTTCTAGTTTCAGATACCAGTATCTTCATTCAAACTTTAAAAATGAGCCCTTACAACCAAAAATATCACAAGTTGTGTTAAGGTGTTAAATAAATTAGTGCTGTTGAAACAATTTGCATTAACACCGTATTATAGTGTTAACTTTGACAGTCTTATATACAACCCTTCCTGTTTTTCTGACCTTTCCTCTCCAGTTAAAGACAGAAACAGCCCGAACAGCTTTGTTAATATCTGTTAAGATCGTCGGAAACAAAGAGACCTGAATTATTTCTGCACCCAACAAGACACCAAACAATTTGGCTTCATGTTCTTGCAAGTGAATTCACTGTGTTGCCATCTGGGCGTTGGGTTTTAAAATCATTCATCCCCCCTGCGTCTATTTATCTCTTTATTTATCCCACATTTTAGCTCCTTGGTGTATTTATTTGTTTGTATGTTGTATGTTTCTCTGTGTACAAGCTGCTAGTAACTAATTGCCCTTTGGGGGATTGATAAAGTTGTTCTGAGTTTGATTTAACATTTTCATACAGTCCCTGTAAAACTGGTGTTTCTCCAGAACAATCTGACTCTTTTCTGTGTGTTAAGTGAATCTGTGTGTGCTCAGAGTGAAAAACAGGATGTGATGTAACATCCTGCGGCCATTATTATTATTAGTATTACTGGAGAAGGTGGAGGTCAGAGAAATAAGACAGAGACCTCGTTGTGACTTGTCAGAGCAGGAACATTAAACGTCTTTAATTACATGATCCCGGCCGTGTTGGATTTGGTTGAACACCTGAATGGAAGTCTGCCATTATTGCTGTTATTACTGACACCGTTTAAAAATGCAAAATGTCTGCAGTGAGAAGAGTCTGTGGGAGGCTGTCAGATTTGTGCTAATGTCCCTCTGACACAAAGTACTAATCACATCCAGCTGGTAATATCATGAAGGATTCCTCTGAATTCAACTGTTTCAGACCAAATTTTTGTTTTGTAATCCTCTTACAGGGTTTCCGTGGGGTCTTAAAAAGTCTAAAATCCAATAAGCTAAAAGAAGGCCCCAAAAAAGTCTTAAAATCTCACAAAATGTCTTAAATCCAGTTTTGGCAGGTCTTAAAAATTCATTAGCGTTTATTTTATTTCAACAGAAATACATTATCTTGCTTTTAATGTTATTTTCTTTTTGAGCACGCCATAACAAAACTACATCCAGACAGCGTTCGGGGCTCCACCTCCACTAAAACTGAGCTGATCTGGACTTTACACTCAGTAACGAAGCATCGGTCATATAGCAGCGAAGACCAAACTGATGTTCCGGTTTTCTGTCACATCCTTAGATGCTAGTATGGACGTGAAGTCAGTCTTAAATAGCATCCATAATAGTCTTAAATGGACATGAAATGGGTCTTAATTTGCATTCAAAGGCAACAAAAGTCTGACTTATCCTGTAATAAATAATTAGATATGATAATAATAATAATAATAATAACAATAATAATAATAATACCATGTAATTAACAGCAGTAGATGTCATGTTAATGTGCTCAGATTAGTTGTTATAATGCAGTGGTTCCCAACCTGAGGCCCTGGCCCCCCTTAGGGGAACGCCTAATATAGTTAAAATCATAACGCACTTATGGATCATTTAAAAGTCTGCATACAAAACTATTTAAAAAGGTATACTGTATTTTTCACTAGTTAGAAGCAAAATCAAGCTAAATAACCTGCCTCTATCCATATAGACCGAAGCAGAGTAATGCTGTCTTCAAGATAAGATAAGATAAGATATTCCTTTATTAGTCCCACAGTGGGGAAATTCACAAGTGGCGTCATGGTTACTGTGTTTACGTGATTGGAAGTTATGTACATGATATGTGTGATGTTCAATGGTATCAGGTCACAAGCTATAAGTCAGAATGATATCAACCTTGTTTTAACATGTTTTATTCACAATGTCACGACTACACTACCCACAATCCTAAGTGTTACAGTGTTAGGACGCTGAGAAATGCTTGTTAACAAGGAGGTCAAACATAACCACACAACTCAAATTTTTGTTTTCAGAAACAAACAGAAATGTGACGGTAATTAACACAAGAGCTAATCATTTAATAAAAACTAAACTCACAAAGTTTTCCCAATATTAACTAAACTGTTGAGTCAGCAAAAAAGAGCAAAAGAGGGAAGCTGCCTCAGCCCAACCCTTACAAGGCTTCCTTCTACCTCTGCACAACAGACCCCCCAAACGAAACCCAGGGGGGCATGTAACAACCTAACCCTAAGTTATTGAACCAGGTATTCTGTGACGACCACGTTCTGGTTTAACCACTGTTCTCTTCAGTCAACAGTCGTGTGGTTGTGGTCGACCTCCTTGTTAAGGAGCGTTTCTTGGGCTCGTAACATTATTTGGGGGCTTGTCCGAGATTGGTTGACGTCTGTGATTGGTGGAACTCGCTGTTACCATGGAAACGTGTAATGCTAGGTGAGGATACGTGCTTGTCTGGATTTCAAACTAGACCGAAATGGTGGCTCGTTTAGAACCTTTCTTTATATTATGAGAATAGTTCACTGAAATGTGTTTCTGGAAACGTTTGAGGCACAAAGTGTCTGAATGTGATTTTAGATCGAAATGATCAGTTTAAAGATAAGTTAAGATATTCCTTTATTAGTCCCACAGTGGAGAAATTTACAAACAGGAGTTTTCAGTAGTTTATGGGATGAGTAGCTTCTTTACTCTTAAATTAATTATGAACACAGTTTTGTACCTTTGCCTTTGTTCCCCATTTTCCAGTCACTCATATTAAGACTCATCTTGTAGCTGGTTGGTTTGGTTCCATGCTTAAAACTTTTTTTTTACAAGGATTTTCTGAAACCTCAACTTGATCAGTCGCTGTTTAGCTCTATGTAGAATATTTTTACCGTTTTCCCTCGTTGTCAGACAGCCCTTTCTGACGGGAAACTGAAGCCATTATTGATGCTGTCTTCAGATCAACCAGACCCCACTGACATAAACAGTCATTTTACCTCGCAGAACACAGGAGTTGCTGGTTTACGGCTGCCTCTATTGGTTAGTTTGTTTGCGTTATTTTGTGACTTTGGTGAATCCGAACCGACCCTTTCAAACACCAAAGTCACTCAATAACAGAAACTAACTAACCAATCGACCAGCAACTCCCCTGCTCTGGCAGGTGAAATTACTGTTTTTGTGAATGGAGTCTGGTGGTTTTGAAACTCACTTTTGCTTTTGTGTTTCTGAAAAGCTAAAACCCCCTACGAGTGTTTCTTCGACCACGGCTCCGTTCACATCTCTTCTTCACGTGTTTATCTTGCTAGTGAACATTAGCTCTGATGCTAACAAGCAGCAGTTGCTAATTAAATCCTCCTGATTTCCCACATGTTGTAATGAAATAAAGTCTTTAATTATTATTTATGTTTCTGCGATCTGTCACCGCTGCTGCAGACTGTAATCACAGCTCCCTGTGTGTGTTTGTGTGTTTCAGCCACATGCCTCTGAGTCCGGCTGCTGACACCAAACATGATCGCCCGCGGCAACAGGCGGTTACTAACGGCAACCCAACAGGCTCTGCTGTTGCCAGGGACGAAGATGCGGATGACACGCCCCCTGGAAACAGCATTGTCGTCCGCATTGGCATCCCAGACCTGCAGCAGACGGTAACACACACACACATACAGTATATACGCAGTATATGTATATAATCTATATATATATATACAGTATACAGTATATATAACCTCAGGTAGAGGTTATATAAACTATATGAATGAATCAGCAGGACAAACCTGTATGTCTGTCTGTCTGTCTGTGTCTTTCTCTGTCTGTCTGTCTGTCTCTCTGTCTCTGGCTCTCTCAGAAGTGTTTGCGGTTGGACCCAGAGTTACCAGTTTGGACCAGTAAGCAGAGGGTTCTGGTGACGTTGACTCAGTCTCTGTCGGATGTTTTGAACTATGGTCTCTTCCAGCCGGCGTTCAACGGCCGAGCCGGAAAGTTTCTGGACGAGGAGCGGCTGCTGAAGGAGTATCCTCTCCCTCCCATCACGCCCATCCCATACCTGGAGGTACAGTAGGTTTATATTCACATAGCATTTTAAAGGATTAATCTGGTGTTTCTTTTTGTCAATAAATCCCATGGAAAGACCAAAAACAAGAATGTGGAAGTCTGGCTCTCAACACCTCCTACGTAAAAAACACAAATATATAGTTTCATCAGTAATTTCCTAAAACAGCTGTAGTTTTTATCAAACAAACAGCAGGAAGTAGAGCATTTGTTGGGGACTATTTTCTACTGCGGATTAATCCACGTGGTGCTCTAGTGAGTATTAGTGGCAGCAGGATGATGTATGTAGTTACTGTAGCAGCCACGGTGCTACGTTCACTGTCTCCGGTTCAGCGTCAGGAGAGTTTCTGTGGCTGCCACGGTGCTGCGTTCACTGTCTCCGGTTCAGCGTCAGGAGAGTTTCTCTGGCAGCCACGGTGCTGCGTTCACTGTCTCCGGTTCAGTGTCAGGAGAGTTTCTGCGGCAGCCATGGTGCTGCGTTCACTGTCTCCGGTTCAGCGTCAGGAGAGTTTCTGCGGCAGCCATCGTGCTGCGTTCACTGTCTCCGGTTCACCGTCAGAAGAGTTTCTGTGGCTGCCACGGTGCTGCGTTTAGTGTCGTGGACATGCAGCCACTTTCCCAGTAAAAGTCTCCACCACACATTGAGTTTAGTTCAGATGCTAGCTGCTAACGTTGACGGTGGCTTCGTTCTTGCTGTGGTGTAACTTCAGCGAGTTTCCGGCAGACCGTGTGTGTGTGTGTGTGGTGGTGACTGTGGGTTTGTTGGTGGTGTTATACCTGTGGATGTAGCTGTTGCAGACAGTGTGTGCACACTTTATTTGACGGTGAATAAATGTCCTTCGTTCCTACTCACATATGGTCATGAGGGCTGACCCAAAGAAGTGGATCGTGGGTACAAGCGGTTGAAATTGGTTTTCTCAGGAGGGTGGCTGGCAGCTCCCTTAGAGATGAGGTGAGAAGCTCAGTTCACCAGATTGATTCATTCAGTTTTAAAATGTACACAGCTTTATTCTGGGGGAGCATCCCACGAGGTCCTCCTCCACAGAAATCCACAGCATCCTGTAGTGTGTTCATGTGATGAAGGAAGATGTCACCCAGTGAGGCTCACGGATGTGATTTAATGGAGGAAGAGATATCAGGATCTGATACACTCAGTAGATACAGTCATCGTTGGTTTGGCTCTTTAATGGGATTTAATGTGACAGATCCATTTTGACAGCGCTGTTTGTGTGAGCATCTTTTGTGTTCATACAAACCAGCAGTGACCTTTGACCTCTTGTTCTAGTTTCGTTATAAGAGGAGAGTTTACACGCAGAGCTACGTGGACGATAAGCAGCTGGCCAAGCTGCACACCAAGGTACAGGACTGATGATCCATTTATCCTGTTTGTTCTGTGATCTATCTTCTATCTATCTATATAAATGTGCATAAAATTAGTGTGACGAATCAGTGCAGCTATAAGTACAACTTTGTTTTAAGATGGAGGGGACGATATAAATCTTGCCTGATAATTATGTATATATATACTCCCAGTATCCATAACAATACCACCAACATGTCTCATTTCTCAAAAGTTCATCATTTAAGTGATTTTATAGCGCAGTTTGTGCTGTTCTTTCCACATAAATGCATAATTTAGATTTTTTTTTTCAGGCAAACCTGAAGCGCTTCATGGAACATGTCCATCAGAAGAATGTGGAGAAGGTTTCCAAATGGTTGGAAAAGGGCCTGGACCCCAACTTCCATGACTCAGACAGTGGGGGTGAGTACTAATACACTCAGTGTAGTACCATCTAACACTTCATAGTAAACATCTTATCCAGCAACATGTCAAACAGGATTTTAGCCTCGCGTAGCCTTAGCCTAGCTTGGCAGCAAGTGGAAGCTGTTAGCATAGTGCCATTAAAAGTTAAAAAACACCCTTTACAGCAACTTCAGGACATCCTGATTTCCATGTTCTGTCTTATTTATTAAACACACTTCAAAATCAGTGCTGCTTGTTGTCTGTTGTTCTGTCCACCAGCTCTTTAAATATGGAGGACAAAACTTGCCAAAATAATAGAAACTAAATAAATAAATGAAATGCTAAATAAGTATGTAATATTAAATTTATAATGTATAATAAATAAATAATTTTAAAATATATTTAATATTGATACAAAATAAATGCCAAAATAAATACACACATTTACTGGAGAAATTAATTAATACAGAAATAAATGACTAAATAAATAAATATGTCATTAAATGTATAATATGTAATGAATAGGTTAATTTAAAAAGAAATTTAAAATAAAGAAAAATAAACAAAAAATAGATATATTTAAAAGTTACTAAAAATAAATAAATGATTTATGAATTCATATGTCATTAAATGTATAATGAATAAATTAATTTAATAGAAATTTAATAAATTGAAAAACAATCAATGCAAAAGTTGATGAAAAAATAAAGAATAAATGACAAAATAAATATGATATTAAATGTATAATGTCTACTGAATAAATGTATTTACAATAAATAAAAAATAAATAAATACATTTGCATGTTAATAGAGATTGATTAATAGATAAATAAAAAAAAAATCCATTTAAAACTTGCTTGAACTTGAAAAATAATGTAAAGAGAACTTTAAAATAAATTAACAAAACAATCAACGTTAAAAGCTGAAAATATATTAGTTAAAATAAATAAATGGAAAAATTAAATACAATATTAGATAGATGAGGGAATTAATACAAAGGTAAATTTATAAAGAAGCACTTAAAAACAGATCAATTTATGTCACATTTTATCAATTTATTAATGCCTATGTTTATTTTTGATATCATTTTTGGTACATTCAATGGCATATTTATTTATTTATAAATTCATTTATTTGTTCATTTTTGATGTTATTCAACCAGCATTCATAAATTAAACACCAACACACTGAAAAATCATGTTTTCAACTGTTAAATTGTATGTTATAATATATGATGAGTTAAATGCAGTTTAAAAGCCATCATATTTAAATATGTCGAGTCAAAAATAACCTTAAAAAAGACTAAAACTCCTCCTCAGGTTATTAAACCTCCACATCCGTCGAAGCAGCGCTGAAGATGTGACCTGGCTCTCATGTTGGACCAGTACTAACTGGTTTGTTGTGGTGGTTTTGTGTCTCAGAGTGTCCCCTGACTCTGGCGGTCCAGCTGGAGGAGAGCGGCGACTTGATTAAAGTCCTTCGCAGTGGAGGAGCCCACCTGGACTTCAGGACCAGAGACGGAATCACGGCTCTGCACCGGGCCGTCCTCTGCAGGAACAGCGCCTCGCTCACCGTAAGAAAGCAACCGTTGCCTTCATGGAGACGCTCGCCGGGTTTGCCCCATAGTAGTACTTAAGTTAGTTAAATATTGTAGTTTTTACTGCACTACATTTATTATTGATTAAACTACCCAGCAGTATATGAAGTCATTAAAATGAGCTCAGTCTTTGCCAGCTGCAATAAACACATTAATACGTCAACTATAATACAATTAATTGGGGCTGTCAAACACAATGTAATAATGACATGTTAGCGCAAATATGTTTTAACTCCTCTAATTTCTTTAAGACCCGGCGGTCCAGCGTTAGAGACTGAGTGGGCGAGAAGCAGAGAGAGGGAGCGATTATGAAGATATCAGTAACGTCATAGCTGTGAACGTAGGAGTGTGATGTGTGAACACTTCTGGATATTTGTCAGTGAATAACCTGCTGATTAAAGTGAGGGAAGCTAGCCCTAACGTTAGCCACAACTCCCAGCCTGTGCAGGCCTGCTATTTGACTGCAGTGAAAATGTTTTTTAAAGGCTAAACACCAACAAATATGGACCAAAACTCAATATTCCGTTAGATAAAAACATGTTTTGAATAGCTACTACAAGTAGTATAATACTAATAATATTTGAGTAGCTACTAGGGATGGTAAAAAAAAAAAATGGATTCACCGATGTATTGCGATTCTTTTTCATTAATTTTGAAACTTATTTTTTAAAGGCAAGATCAATATATCTGCTTCATCTGAGTCTATGTGGAGGTAGAAGGAAGTTACCGCTTTTATTGTGGTAGTCTGAGTAACGTGACGTCATATCCGTTCAGTATCCGTCAACCAGAACAAACCTCAGAAAGTATTAAAGGGTGGAGGGTGGGCGTGGATCCGACCTCCACCCTCCATGTTAAATCCAGCCTGGTAAACACTACACATCCAGTAAAGGAGGGAAACACTTTGGAAAAGCAGAGCTAGACATCACGGCTAAAGCTGCACGCTAACTCCGTCACGGACGGGAAACGTCATCGTACGGCGGTAACGTGCGGTCCGGCCGGCCGTCGCTCTCGTCTCCGTGGTCCGACGGGCCGACGCTACGACTGTAGAGCTCCATATACTGACATTTATGTTAAATGCATTCAGACGGCCCCGATGGAGCTGACCATGGATGGATAAAGAGAACGGAGCTGACGGAGAGCTAGAGACCACCTTGGAGGAGTTAGAGGAAGTAGACACCTGGGACTACGTCTGCTTTTCAAAATAAGGTGTTAACAAAGGGAACTGGATATACAAACTCCATCTATGGAAATCAGACTGATGGATTATATTCAGCAGTAGTAAAAAATATTACATGTGCCTTATAGATTATTAGATTATTATTCTTTGATTTTAGGGTTTCTGGAAAATAAATGATTCAGGACATCTCTGTCTACATTAATGCTGAAAATCAAACATTTTACTGGATCAATTTAGAGATTTCCCGAAGTAAAAGTTCATAGAAGTGTCTGATTCAGTGTTTTTTCCCATAGTCTAGTGTTAAAAAATCACAAATACGAATCACAATAAACTTAAAGACTTAAAAATCGCAATAGATATTGAATTGGGAGATAGGTGTGTTGTCCCAGCCTTAGTAGCAACTGCAGAGAAAAAACACAACAAATATACATGCAAAAAAGAAGCTTTGACGTTAATTTAAAATTCAGATGTCAGCATTATGCAGCTTCGACCTGTTCAGCACAGCCCTATGATAACTGCTCCGTGGTGTCCAGTGTTACAGTTAAACTAAATGATCAACACTGTTCTGTCCTCAGACTCTGCTGGACCTCGGAGCGTCTCCGGACTACAAGGACAGCAGAGGCCTGACTCCTCTCTATCACTCAGCCATGGTGGGCGGCGCCCCCTACTGCTGCGAGCTGCTGCTGCAGGACCACGCCACCATCGGTACGGCGGCTCGCGAGGGTCAATCCAGCTGCTGTCTGTGTCCCTTTAAAGCTTCACTGTATGACGACTTTTATTATTTATTCATCTTGTTTGTGTCTGCAGGGATGACTGATGAGAACGGGTGGCAGGAAATCCACCAGGTGACACACACAGACACACACACACACACACACACACACACACACACACGCGCACACACAGTTAAAGTACTTTCCCTGTACAATTGTGATTTTGTGTGTGTGGGTGCGGTGTGTGTGTGTGTGTGTGTGTGTGTGTGAGTTCAGGCATGTCGCTATGGTAACGTGCAGCACTTGGAACACCTACTGTTCTACGGCGCTGACATGAGTTCCCAGAATGCATCGGGAAACACCGCACTGCACCTCTGTGCGCTCTACAACCAGGTAACACACAACAAACACTCAAGTTTTAACCATAAACGAGATATTTTTCAGTTTTTTTTCGAAGTGAATGATGATAAATGCTGCTGGTTTTGCAGGACAGCTGTGCCAGAGTGCTGCTGTTCAGAGGAGCAAACAAGGACATCAAAAACTACAACAACCAGACTGCCTTTCAGGTAACATAACAACAAAACTACAACCTGCCACAAACAGGAAGTCAGAACGTGTTGAGAGATGCAGTAACACATTGCTGGTTTGAGTCATGACAGTAACAAAAATGCACGAACTCTCCTCGTGTGTGCAGGTGGCGATAATTGCTGGGAACTTTGATCTTGCAGAAATCATAAAAATCCACAAATCCTCCGACGTTGGTGAGTTGGCTGAGTGTAAAGTAGGGCTGTCAATCAATTACAATAGTTAATCAGGATTTTTTTATCTGTTCAAAAGTCAGCATGTATTGTAAAAAGATAGCTGTAGTCATTCACAAAATTCACAACATGGTTTTGTTTAATTCAATATTCTGCTTCAATCCATATTTGTTGGTGTTTAGCATTTCAAAAACAACATTTTCACTATGGTCAAAAAACTACCTGTATTAATGAGGAGGTCTCAAGCAAACTAACACACCATAAATTACATTTATATAACCACAATAGAACTAGAATAGAAAATTCCTCCTTTTTAGGGTGTTGACGTCAAATAACGGCAGCAGACATTCAAAGGAGATCTGTCAATCAACTAAAATATTTAATCACGATTAATCACCCATTTTTTATTAGTTCAACAGTCAACATTTATTGAAAAAGATGACTGTAATCGTTTCCAAAATTCACAACATGTTTTTATTTAACAAAATATTGTGTTTCAGTCCATATTTGTTGGCGTTTAGCCTTTCAAAAACAACATTTTCACAGTGGTCAAAAAACATTTATTGAAAAAAGAGAGATGAAGTAGGGCTGTCTATCGATTAAATATATAATTGTGACTAATTGCAAATTAATCACACATTTTTTATCTGTTCTAAATGTACGTTAAAGGGAGATGAAGATTAAGAATTGTGATTTTTAGGTTGTAAGGATTTTTAAAGTTTAATGAAGATAGGTATTAAAATTGAAGATAATTTAATAATCAGTGTATGATTGACGAGTGAGTGAGATTAATAGCAAATTAGTCACATATTTGTTATGTGTTCAAAATCAACCTTAAAGGGGAATTTTTCAAGTATTTAATCCTCACATCAACATGTTAGTGGACTAATATGCTGCTTTATGCAAATGTATGTATATATTTATTATAGTAAATCAATAACAACACTAATCAATAACAGATATTGTCCAGAAACCCTCCCAGGGAGATCTGCTTTAGTATTAACAATCTGCTCCAATCAGAACAAACTGCAGCCCAACAGGCAACAACAGCTGTCAGTGTGTGATTGCTGCTTGTAGGACTTGATCCAGACTGACTGGGACTATCATAAAGTGGGCATTTTTGTAAAGGGGAGACTGGGGGGGACCCAGAAACCCATTTACATCCACACATCTGGAGGTCAGAGGTCAACGGACCCCTTTGGAAATGACAGTGACAGTTTTTCCTCACCAAAAGTTAGAGTAAGTTCGGAGCGTTATTTAGCCTCCTTCACTACAACCTAGTCTGACTTGTTTGGTACCGATGGATTTATCAGGTGTTCTAGTTTCAGATGAGACCAGGATCTTCACTCTGGCTTTAAAGCTGAGCCCACTACACCCTTCATAATATAAATTAATTATTATTATTATTATTTATTATCATTAAAGAAATTAGTGGTGTTAAAACAGTTTTATGTGAACACTTATTGCGTTAACTTTGACAGCCCTCGACTAATCACATTTAAATGTATGTGTGTGTTAGCGCACGTTACAGTAGCTGGTGAAGTTAACTGTATGTGTGTGTTTGTGTTTGTGTGTATATATTTTTATATGTGCCCAAGTAGTTCCCTTCAGAGAAACGCCATCCTACACAAAGCGCCGCAGAGCCGGCGTGACCAGGTCGGCGGCTGGAAATGGTTTGTCTTCTCCGCGCTCTCTGATTCGTTCAGCTAGCGACAATGTTCTGGAAAGCCCCGCCTCCTCTCCTGGCCCCTCCCTCCAAAGCCTGGAAACGCACCACGACACGCACACGCATTCGCTACGACGACACACACGCCGCCTCAGGTACACACAAACACATGTGGACACTTACAGATATACTTCAGTACCTGTGTAGTTAGCATCAGTACTGGTGTAGTTGGTATCAGTACTGGTGTAGTTAGCATCAGTACTGTTGTAGTTGGTATCAGTACTGTTGTAGTTAGCATCAGTACTGTTGTAGTTGTCATCAGTACTGGTGTAGTCTCATCAGTACTGGTGTAGTTGGCATCAGTACTGGTGTAGTTGGTATCAGTACTGGTGTAGTCTAGCATCTGTACTGTTGTAGTTGGTATCAGTACTGGTGTAGTCTCATCAGTGCTGGTGTAGTTAGCATCAGTACTGGTGTAGTTGGTATCAGTACTGGTGTAGTTGGTATCAGTACTACTGTAGTTGTCATTAGAACTGCTGTAGTTGTCATCAGTACTACTGTAGTTGTCATCAGTACTACTGTAGTTGTCATCTAGTACTGTTGTAGTTGGTATGAGTACTGCTGTAGTTCTCATTAGTGAACTGCTGTAGTTGTCATCAGTACTGCTGTAGTTGTCATTAGAACTCTGTAGTTGTCATCAGTACTGGTGTAGTTGTTGTCATCAGTACTGTTGTAGTTGTCATCTGTACTGCTGTAGTTGTTATTAGTACTGGTGTAGTTGTCATTAGTACTGCTGTTGTTGTATTGCTGCTGTGTTTTTGTGTTGTCATTGTTGCTGTGTTGTCATTAGTCTGCTGTAGTTGTCATCAGTCACTGTTGTAGTTGTCATTAGTACTGCTTATTAGTACTGCTGTAGTTGTCATTAGTACTACTGTAGCTGTCATTAGTACTACTGTAGCTGTCATTAGTACTGCTGTAGTTGTCATTAGTACTACTGTAGCTGTCATTAGTACTGCTGTAGCTGTCATTAGTACTGCTGTAGTTGTCATTAGTACTGCTGTAGTTGTCATTAGTACTGCTGTAGCTGTCATTAGTACTGCTGTAGTTGTCATTAGTACTGCTGTAGTTGTCATTAGAACTGCTGTAGTTGTCATCAGTACTGCTGTAGTTGTCATTAGAACTGCTGTAGTTGTCATTAGTACTGCTGTAGTTGTCATTAGAACTGCTGTAGTTGTCATTAGTACTGCTGTAGTTGTCATTAGTACTGCTGTAGTTGTCATTAGAACTGCTGTTGTTGTCATTAGTACTACTGTAGTTGTCACTAGTACTACTGTAGTTGTCATTCTGAGTGATTAGTACTGCTGTAGTTGTCATTAGTACTGCTGTGTTGTCATTGTTGCTGTTGTATTAGAACTGCTGTAGTTGTCATTAGTACTGCTGTAGTTGTCATTAGTACTGCTGTAGTTGTCATTAGTACTGCTGTAGCTGTCATTAGAACTCTGTAGTTGTCATTAGTACTGCTGTAGTTGTCATTAGTACTGCTGTAGCTGTCATTAGAACTGCTGTTGTTGTCATTAGTACTGCTGTAGTTGTCATTAGTACTGCTGTAGTTGTCATTAGAACTGCTGTAGTTGTCATTAGTACTGCTGTAGCTGTCATTAGAACTGCTGTAGTTGTCATTAGTACTGCTGTAGTTGTCATTAGTACTGCTGTAGCTGTCATTAGTACTACTGTAGTTGTCATTAGTACTACTGTAGTTGTCATTAGTACTGCTGTAGTTGTCATTAGAACTGCTGTAGTTGTCATTAGTACTGCTGTAGTTGTCATTAGTACTGCTGTAGCTGTCATTAGAACTGCTGTAGTTGTCATTAGTACTGCTGTAGTTGTCATTAGTACTACTGTAGTTGTCATTAGTACTGCTGTAGTTGTCATTAGAACTGCTGTAGCTGTCATTAGAACTGCTGTAGTTGTCATTAGTACTGCTGTAGCTGTCATTAGTGTTATTGTATTTAGTTGTATATATTGTGTTGTATTATATTGTAGTTATTATATTGTAGTTGTATTATATTGTAGTTGTATTATATTTAGTTTATTATATATTATTTATTAAACTGCTGTAGTTGTCATTAGAACTGCTGTAGCTGTCATTAGAACTGCTGTAGTTGTCACTAGTACTGGTGTAGTTGTCATAGAGGTTAGGACGTGATTTAAGCTGTACTGTATCTGTATCTCTGACTGGTCTGCCTGCAGTCCGAGTGGTGGGGGTCATGTGGAGACCAGCCCCCCCTCCTCCCCTCCCCTGACCCCCCAGATGAGGAAGAGGAGGCTGTACAGCGCCGTACCAGGACGCACCTTCATCGCCACCCGGTCCCACGTCCCCCAGGGGACCGGAGAGATCCAGCTGCACCGAGGAGAGAGGGTCAAAGGTCAGACTGTAGTTCTGTATACAGTGAAGACAGAAGTACTCTGGTGTGTACCTGCAGTAGTAACGCTGTGATACTCTGTGTACTGTGGATGTACAGTTCTGTCTATAGGTGAAGGAGGATTCTGGGAGGGAAGTGTTAAAGGAAGAACTGGCTGGTTTCCTGCTGACTGTGTTGAAGAAGTCCAGATGAGACAATACGACCCACGACTGGGTAAATATGAATAAATACTGTTTATACAATAAATATTATAACTGCACCTTCATGTATATATAAAGAGATATTTAAGACGGGGTATAAATTCTATACTCCACCAATATGTACTATGTTATTTGTTCTACACACTATTTTCTTGATATATAAAATTACTATTTATAAATATTTTTTTTCATTTATAGATAGAAATTCTTATTTAATTAATAATAATGATTATATACATTATTATTTTTATATAATAATTATTATAATATAACTGCATCTTTTACATACAATATCTGTAGATATTTAAGACTGGGTGTAACAGTTAATATATGACATATTTGTAATATTTTGGTTAATTCTATACTATATTGTATATATGTAGTGTACTACATGATATATTTCCATGTACGTTTCAGAGACGAGGGAGGACCGAACTAAGAGACTGTTCAGACATTATACTGTCGGATCCTATGACAACTACACCTCCTACAGGTAATACATCATCATTACACCTCCTGCATGTACTTCTACTACTACACCTCCTAGTTTACTGCCTTAAATATCACAGTAGTAACATGTACAATAACTTTACACAGTCAAATAATATAAATACTAAATATCAGTAAAAGATGTTGCTTTAAATATTATAATTAGTGACTAAAATGAATTAAATAATATTTTCTTTTCCTGATATTCATTAGCATTAAAACATGATTTTAGGAAAGCTTCTGTTAATATGACACCACATGACATAATATAACGTTTAATGTGAACATATACAAAGGATTTGTTGTTTTCAGTGAGAACAGTTTACAGTTGACCAAACAGGTAAAACATTTACAGAAAACTATGTTCATACTAGTAGATGAAAAATGTGTGTATATTAATAAATATAAGACACAAAAGACACAGATGTTTCTGTAGATTGTAAACAAATAGAACACTTCTAATGAATAAAACACCATTATTTTAATTAATTAAACAGAATTTATTCATCATTTTAATGAAATGTAATTATCAATCACCACATCCAATGAATATTGGATACGTATCATGCACAGAAATAGAAAATTACATAAATACTGAATATTTCTTTGTATGTTTCATATACAGAAAAAAAATCTATAAATTACATAACATTACAATGACCATCAAAATGTTTATATACTGATTAGATGTTTCTTTGTGTGTTATATTAATGAAATGTAATTATCAATCATCACATCTTATTAATATTGTATATAGTATGTATAGAAAAATATGTAAAATTACAATTACATAATTAATTGATATGTTAACAATGACCAACAAAGTATGTTTATATACAATGTTTCTGTAGATTGTAAACAAAATACTTTTAATGAACATTTAATTAAACAATTTATTCATGTTAATGTAATGCAATTATCAATTAGTCAGTCACATCTAATGAATATTGTATAAATATATACAGAAAGAAATGCATAAAATTACAGTTAGATATTTAACTGATATGGTGACTAAAATCTCATAATAACACACATTCACTCTGTATAAAGTACAACTTTTAATAAAAATGAGTCTTAAATGTTTTTCTTACATTGATAGTTTAACCTCTTCAGGAGTAGAAATCTGCATTGAGCGTTCTAACTCTCTCCACACTACACGTTTAATTTACAAATTTATTAAACCACCAAAGAAACCTGAAAATATTGTGATAATTTCTGTTGTTTTCTGTTAGTGACTATGTGATCGAAGAGAAGACGGCTGTGCTGCAGAAGAGAGAGAG
Organism: Pterois miles; assembly: GCA_947000775.1. Classification (NCBI taxonomy): domain Eukaryota; kingdom Metazoa; phylum Chordata; class Actinopteri; order Perciformes; family Scorpaenidae; genus Pterois; species Pterois miles. The sequence goes on from CAMQGK010000549.1 coordinate 1,854,955, forward strand.
CGAGGGATTCGGCTTCGTCCTCAGAGGAGCTAAAGGTAGAAACTGAATGGATGATGGAGGGATGGGGGAGCGAGGCAAAGCTGGGAAAGAAAAAAGAAAGCTATCTAAAACAGAGTTAAGTCTAAAAATCATTGTTGTGTCATTTTATAACTACAGAGTCTTATCCTTAAAGACTATAACCATGGGAGAGAGCAGGGAGCTGGAGGGAGGAGAGCAGGGAGCTGTGAGGAGGGAGTAGATTTGGGATCTGTCAGGAGATCAGGGAGCTGTATGCACAGAGTACAGTAGGGAGCAGTAAGAAGGGAGTTGAGCTGGGAGCTGTAAGGAGAGAGAGTAGAGTTGGGGGCTTTAAGGGTAGAGTAGGGAGCTCTGCAGAGAGTAGAGTAGGGAGCTGGAAGGAGATTTGGGAACTGTACGGAGAGAGAGAGTAGATGGAGCTGTGAGTAGAGAGCAGAGTGGGGAGCTGTGAGGAGGGAGCAGAGTGGGGAGCTGTGAGGAGGGAGCAGAGTGGGGAGCTGAGAGGAGGGAGCATAGCTGGGAGCAGTGAGGAGGGAGCATAGCTGGGAGCAGTGAGGAGGGAGCATAGCTGGGAGCAGTGAGGAGGGAGTATAGCTGGGAGCAGTGAGGAGGGAGTATAGCTGGGAGCAGTAAGGAGGGAGTATAGCTGGGAGCAGTAAGGAGGGAGTATAGCTGGGAGCAGTAAGGAGAGTTGGGAGCAGTAAAGAGAGTTGGGAGCAGTAAGGGTAGAGTAGATTAAGCAGGTGTAGGAGTAGAGTAGGGAGTTGTGCGGAAAGAGTAGAGTTGGGATTTGTAAGGAGAGTAGGGAGCTGTGCAGAGAGAGTAGATTTGGGAGCAGTAAGGAGGGAGTAGATTAGGGAACTGTAAGGACGAAGTATAGCTGGGAGCAATAAGGAGAGTTGGGAGCAGTAAGGGTAGAGTACAGTAAGCAGCTGTAGGGGTAGAGTAGGGAGCTGTGCGGAGAGAGTAGAGTTGAGATTTGTAAGGAGAGAAGGAAGCTGTGTGGAGAGAGTAGGGTAGGGAGCTGTGAATAGAGTAGGGGGCTGTAAGGAGAGAGTAGGGTAGGGAGCTGTGACGAGAGAGCAAAGTTGGGAGCTGTGAGGAGAGTAGGGGGCTGTAAGGAGAGAGCAGGGTAGGGAGTTGTGAGGAGAGTAGGGAGCTGTGAGGAGGAAGTAGATATGGGATCTGTCAGGAGATTAGGGAGCTGTATGGACAGAGTATAGCTGGGAGCAGTAAGAAGGGAGTAAAGCTGGGAGCTGTGAGGAGAGAGTAGAGTTGGGGGCTTTAAGGGAAGAGTAGGGAGCTGTAAGGAGAGAGAGAGTAGATGGAGCTGGAGGGAGCAGAGTATGGAGCTGTGAATAGTGAGTTGAGTGTAGAGCAGGGAGCTGTGAGGAGAGGGCAGAGAGTGGGGAGCTGTGAGGAGAGGGCAGAGAGTGGGGAGCTGTGAGGAGAGAGCAGAGTAGGGAGCTGTGAGGAAAGAGTTGGGATCTGTGAGGAGGGAGTAGATTTGGGAGCAGTAAAGAGGGAGTAGATTAGGGAACTGTAAGGATGAAGTATAGCTGGGAGCAGTAAGGGGAGTTGGGAGCAGTAAGGGTAGAGCAGAGTAAGCAGGTGTAGGGTAGAGTAGGGAGCTGTGCGGAGAGAGTAGAGTTGGGATTTGTAAGGAGAGTAGGGAGCTGTGTGGAGAGAGTAGATTTGGGAGCAGTAAGGAGGGAGTAGTTTAGGGAACTGTAAGGATGAAGTATAGCTGTGAGGAGTGAGTAGAGTCGGGGGCTGTGAGGAGTGAGTAGAGTCGGGGGCTGTGAGGAGAGAGTAGAGTAGGGAGCTGTGAGACGTGAGTAGGGTAGGGGGCTGTGAGACGTGAGTAGGGTAGGGGGCTGTGAGACGTGAGTAGGGTAGGGGGCTGTGAGACGTGAGTAGGGTAGGGGGCTGTGAGGAGAGAGCAGAGTAGGGAGCTGTGAGGAGAGAGCAGAGTAGGGGGCTGTGAGGAGAGAGCAGAGTAGGGAGCTGTGAGGAGAGAGCAGAGAAGGGAGCTGTGAGGATAGAGCAGAGTAGGGAGCTGTGAGGAGAGAGCAGAGTAGGGAGCTGTGAGGAGAGAGCAGAGTAGGGAGCTGTGAGGAGAGAGCAGAGTAGGGAGCTGTGAGGAGAGAGCAGAGTAGGGAGCTGTAAGGAGGGAGGGCGAGATGATGGAGGAGAGAGGAAGGAGGTGTTAGAAGGGAGGGCGAGAGGGAGGTATAAGGAGGAAGAAGAGAGCTGTGAGGAGAGAGTAGAGTTGGGGGCTTTAAGGGAAGAGTAGGGAGCTGTAAAGAGAGAGAGAGTAGATGGAGCTGGAGGGAGCAGAGTAGGGAGCTGTGAATAGTGAGTTGAGTGTAGAGCAGGGAGCTGTGAGGAGAGGGCAGAGAGTGGGGAGCTGTGAGGAGGGAGCAGAGTAGGGAGCTGTGAGGAGAGAGCAGAGTAGGGAGCTGTGAGGAGAGAGCAGAGTAGGGAGCTGTGAGGAGAGAGCAGAGTAGGGAGCTGTAAGGAGAGAGCAGAGTAGGGAGCTGTGATGAGAGAGCAGAGTAGGGAGCTGTGAGGAGAGAGTTGGGATCTGCGAGGAGGGAGTAGATTTGGGAGCAGTAAAGAGGGAGTAGATTAAGGAACTGTAAGGACGAAGTATAGCTGGGAGCAGTAAGAAGAGTTGGGAGCAGTAAGGGTAGAGTAGGGAGCTGTGCGGAGAGAGCAGAGTTGGGATTCGTAAGGAGAGTAGGGAGCTGTGTGGAGAGAGTAGAGTTGGGAGCAGTAAGGAGGGAGTAGTTTAGGGAACTGTAAGGATGAAGTATAGCTGTGAGGAGAGAGCAGAGTAGGGAGCTGTGAGGAGAGAGCAGAGAAGGGAGCTGTGAGGAGAGAGCAGAGTAAGGAGCTGTGAGGAGAGAGCAGAGTAGGGAGCTGTGAGGAGAGAGCAGAGAAGGGAGCTGTGAGGAGAGAGCAGAGTAGGGAGCTGTGAGGAGAGAGCAGAGAAGGGAGCTGTGAGGAGAGAGCAGAGTAGGGAGCTGTGAGGAGAGAGCAGGAGTAGGGAGCTGTGAGGAGAGAGCAGAGTAGGGAGCTGTGAGGAGAGAGCAGAGTAGGGAGCTGTGAGGAGAGAGCAGAGTAGGGAGCTGTGAGGAGAGAGCAGAGTAAGGAGCTGTAAGGAGGGAGGGAGAGAGGGAGGTATAAGGAGGAAGAAGAGAGCTGAGAGGAGAAATTTTCAGCCAATTTTTAAAAACTGAGGTTGCAGTAAAAAAACAGCTGTTTGTTCTATAAACATGTTTTTACCTCCCCATCTCTCTCCAGCGGAGACGCCCATCGAGGAGTTCGCCCCCACCCCGGCGTTCCCCGCCCTCCAGTACCTGGAGTCAGTGGACCAGGGGGGTGTGGCCTGGAGGGCGGGGCTACGGACCGGAGACTTCCTCATAGAGGTACACACCTGTCCTCTAACGTGTGGCATCGTTAAATCTCTGCTATGAAACACTGACGTACCTGTCCGTCTTGGTCCAGGTGAACGGTGCTGACGTGGTGAAGGTGGGTCACCGGCAGGTCGTCTCTCTGATCCGACAGGGAGGAAGTCGACTGCTGATGAAAGTCGTGTCCGTTTCCAGGAAGTCGGAATCCAACCTGATCAGGAAGAAAGGTACACCTGAGTGTTACATTTACTCATCATTCGTTTGTATTAAATTAAGTCACCTGTTTCTTTGAGTCTTGTGTCATTTATTTTATTTATTTACATTGATGCATGTGATAGAAATTAAGTCCTGGTTAGGTTGAGGTAATAAAAGTACATGGTTAGGTTTAGGCAACAAAACTGTGGTTAGTTTTAGGAAACAAAAATACATGGTTAGTTTTCGGGAAAAACAACTGCATGTTTAAGTTTAAGCAACAAAACTACGTAGTTTGCTTTTGGCAACAAAAGTATGTTGTTAGGTTTAGGCAACAAAACTACACGGTTAGGTTTAGGCATAAAACTATGTGGTTAGGTTTAGGCAACAAAACTATATGGTTAGGTTTAGGCAACAAAAATATGTGGTTAGGTTTAGGCAACTGTTGTGGAATTTCTGATAATCAGGTTAACTCTGACAACAGGAAGGAAGAGGCCTAGGAGCTGTTGATGTCTTACACAGAAGTTTACTGAAGCTTGATCAAGGAGAATTGTTAGACCGCCACATTTGTCGCTGGGGCAACCAAGGTCAGAGATGCCAGAGGGATCTCGTACATCACAACACGATGAGGATAAAACACTGAGCACCAGGGAGGACGGCCAGAGTTGTGAGGCCTTCATGCAGAGAGCACACCAATGAAGCAGCTTGACAATTCTCCTTGATCAAGCTTCAATAAACCTTCAACAGCTCCGAGGCCTCTTCCTTCCTGAGTATCAGAAATTCCACAACAGCAACAAAACTACATAGTTAGGTTTAGGAAACAAAATTACATGGTTAGTTTTAGGGAAAAAAAAACTGCATGACTAAGTTTAGGCAACAAAACTATATGGTTAGGTTAAGGGCAACAAAACTATGTGGTTACATTTAGACAACAAAATTACGAGGTTAGGTTTAGGCAACAAAACTATGTGGTTAACTCGAAGCAACAAAACTACGTGGTTACATTTAGCCAACAAAACTACATGGTTAGGTTAGGGCAACAAAACTACGTGGTTAGGTTAGGGCAACAAAACTATGTGGTTAACTCGAAGCAACAAAACTACGTGGTTACATTTAGCCAACAAAACTACATGGTTAGGTTAGGGCAACAAAACTATGTGGTTAGCTTTAGGCAACAAAATTACAAGGTTAGGTTAGGGCAACAAAACTATGTGGTTAGCTTTAGGCAACCAAACTATGAGGTTACGTTTACACAACAAAACTATGTGGTTAGCTTTAGGAAAAGATCATGGTTGGGGTTCAAATGATGTTTTTTATGGAATTTAAGTTTCATATGTAAGTTAAGTAGTCAACGTAAATAACAACGTGTTGATTTTTTGGTTTCACACGGGACACGTTTGACATCCTTCCACTGCGTCTGACTTCTGGATCACTTGCTCTGAGTGTCTAATATTGCCGCGATGTGACGAGACATGACACGTGAAAAGCAAAAAACTCCTTAGCAATAACACATGAACTTACTCAAGAAATTTGCATATAATCCATACGCCATTTGGTGAGACCAGGCTGGACTACACAGTGTGTGTTTTCTGTTCACTCACTAAGTTGATCTTGTGGTTGGTTCTTATGCTGTAGCTCCGCCCCCTCCCAAACGAGCCCCCAGCACCTCGCTGACACTTCGATCCAAGTCCATGACCGCTGACCTGGAGGACATAGGTAAAACAAACACACACCACACACACAGAGCAGAGTTGAGTCAAACTGCAGCATGTTGTTGACCTTTGTTCTGTCTGCAGCCAGGAGGAGACGCTTCGGTGAGTCACATGGATCTGGTGATGTCCTAGTTGTTGTTGTTGTTGTGGCTTCTATTAATGTGATTCTGTTGTGATGCTACACTCTCATGGCATGATGTTGCAGTGATGTCACGGTGTGTCAGTGATGTAACAGCCAGGGCCATAGCTGACACGTATACATGTAGTATTATATATTATTATGTAGTACAGTGGATATCTCAGTAAAGCTACTAATACCACACTTTACACTGTGCTATTTGTTATTGTTACAGTAAAAGTCCAGCATTGAAAATGTTCCTTCATTAAATGTATGTCAGTAAAATGATATGAAATGAAATATAATTAATGGAGAGTTTTATTCACTTATTTGAGTCTTGTGTCATTTATTTTATTTAGTTAAGCCACAAAACTACATGGTTAGGTATAGACAACAAAACTGTGGTTAGGATTAGGCAGCAAAACTATACGTGGTCGGATTTAGGTGACAAAACCACGCGGTTAGGAAATAAAACTACATGGTTATCAAAATGGACAACAAAAGTACAGCGTTAGGTGTAGGCAGCTTTGGCTATATTTGATTGATTTTTGGTGAGTTTGGCTTTTCTACAGTTAAGGTTTATTCCTCGGGGGGAATTTGGAGTCATAAAATGTACATTTGTTTTAACAGATAAAAACAATCTTAAACATGAAAATGTAAGTTTTGTACCAGATTTAACCCCTAGTTACTTTCCATCTGCAGTTAAAAGTCTTGGCTACGGCCCTGGTGACTCATGTTGTTGTCGTGTCTTGATGTCTGTGCTTCATTGTTTTTGTTTGTTTGTTTATCTTGTTTTTTTTTTTTGTTTTTGTTTTGTTTTTATTGCGTCTCCTCTCTCCAGAGAAACTGGATGAGATGTTGGCCGGGGGTCAACAGGAAGTTGTTCTACGGGGCCGACCGTCCGATGACTTCAGAGCGGCAACGGTGAAACAGAGACCGACCAGCCGGCGAATCACACAGGCTGAGATTAACGTAAGATGACTAGGAATATTATACTATATATACCACGTCCTATACTCATATAAGACAGACATTATCCTAACATAAGACGATGACAGTACTGAGTTCAGACAGTATGAAGGGGATTCGTCTTTTCATATAGTTTAGATAATAAATCACAAAAAGTGTGTTTTTGTCTGCAGTCGTTGTTTGAGCGTCAGGGTCTGGTGCCCCCCTCGGCTCCGGAGAAAAGCACCATGGCTTTACCCCGAGGAATGTCCAGAACCAAGAGCTTCGGTGAGACACACTGTATTTTATATACAGAATTATTATTACAGACAGAAATGGAGGAAACAACTCTACTAGCAATACCACAGTGTAAAAATACTGCTACAAGTCCTGCATTCAAACACTTAAATAAATAAAAAGTACAAAAATATTAGCATCAAAATACTTAAAGTACCAAAAGTAAAAGCACTCATTATGTAGAATAATCTATATTATGTTATTGTATTAAAATGATTGATGCATTAATGTGCTCGTCACTTAAATGTTGCAGCTGGTAAAGCTGAGCTGAGCTCATTTTAATTACTTTATATACTATACGCTGGGTAATTTAATCTATGATAATAAATCAATTTATTTGTTGAATTATATTTTGTGTTAATGATCTAAATCAGTACAGTACTTGAGTTAATGTGCCACTGATTGTAGATACTATTTTAATTTGTGAGTTTTGGATTTAAAAGATTTGAAGAATTGAAATCTGCATATTAATTGATGATAAAATAATTAGTTAAAGCTCTGTGTGTGTATATATTTATTATCATTAGTAGTAGTAGTAGTAGTAGTTTGGTTGAAATGACAAATAAAATGTTTTTTTTTTTTTTTAAACTTACTAGAAAAAAACAAACTGTTTAAATCCTATTGCTTTGTTATGCCTCAAAATTACAAAACCAGACAAATGTATATAATACTTATTTTACTGCAGTCTGTAATTGTAATAAAATGATGAAATATTCGTAATATTCATACAAAAACAATATAAATACTATATAATAATTAGAGCTGAAACAATTGTGAATGGACTTGTTCATTTCGTAAATCTACATTTTATCTTATCTATATGTATATTTTGGTTGTGTATATAGCTTGAAGTCATTGTACCTTGATTTTAACATCTCCATGGTTACTGCGGCAGGCACACCTGAGGACGACAGGATCTCGGCTCTGATCAATGAAAGTCGGTTTCCACGGAGCTCTTCACTGACAGACAGCTTCATCCCTCCTCCTCCTCAGACAGCTCCACCACCTCCTCCCTCCGCCTCCTCCTCCACCTCCTCGCTCTTCCTCCTTGACTCCGGCCCTCCTCCCTCCTTCCTCCCCCCTCCTCCCCCAGCCAGAGGGGAGGGGCTAACCCGCTCCAGCTTCAAGCCGGGGGCGGAGCCACGGCTCCAGGAGCTCTGCGATTCGCCAACGAGGAGCCATGCCCACGCCGAGCGGCAGAGGAAGGCGAGGTCAATGATCATCCTGCAGGACACGCCACCACAGCTGCAACCTGAGGCCCACGCTGCCGCCACGCACGCGCTGCACACTGCCACGCACACCGCCACGCACACACTTCACACCGCCACGCACACCTCCACGCTGTCTCTCCACAGTACCAGCCCCGCCCTTGGTCACTCACCACTGTCACGGCGCCGAGGACGACCAATAGAAAACCCTTATGCTAATGTGGGACAGCAGGCTCCGCCCTCCAAGCCACAGAGGAGGAAGTCACCTTTGTTGAAGCAACTTCCTGTAGAGGAGCAGGGTCAGGATCTTCACACCTGTTGTCTTTCTGATTTCTATCGAGTTATATTTGTGTCTAATTTCCTGATGCCTGATGGGAAGTTTTGAGCACATTCTGCACTGTACTGGGCCTGTACTGAATCTAATAACATCGACATCTGAATGTGGCTTAGCTTTTTTTCTGCATGTCTATTCATTGTGTTTAAATGAAATTTAAATTAATTAAATTATTATAAGAAATATCTACAAAATAAAATTCATGTGCTTGCAAAAAAAAAACATTTTTGTTCACTCAAAATGTCTCATTACTTGCTCAGGATTGAGACACAAATATAAAGCTGTAGATACAACGTCACTCCTACCAGTCTGACTCTTTTCTTCTTCTAGGAATCAAAGATCATGATTTGTTGAAGGTAGATGGCGGCGGACCCAGCAGTCCCAGCAGGGCGGAGTTGTACCAGCAGCAGGTTCTTTCAGAGCGTGCTCGGGTTCAGGGTCGCAGATCGTCTCTCTTCCTGTCTGTGGAGGGCGCCGGCTCAGAAAACCAGGTGCCGCCCCTCCTGACTCAGAGCCATTCGATGGACGACCTTGGTGAACTTCCCCCTCCAGCTCCGGTCCTGTCGCCCTCGCCAACGCCACACACCTTCCTGCATCCACTGACGGGGAAACCTCTGGGTCAGTCTGGCTGCAGAGTCTGGATGCATTCTGTATGACAATCTAGTTACTATAATAAAAGCATGTAACTACAAATAATCCAAGCCTTGAGGTTCCCCAAAATAGAGGAAGATGTAGGACAGAGCTTTGAGCTTCCCCTAAATAGAGGAAGACCTAGGACAGAGCCTTGTGCTACTGCACAGTTCACAGAGGCAGTAAATGAGCAATAGTATCACTAGGAAAATGTGTCTGGCGGCATCTATCAAGAGTGGCTCACATAACATGAACTCCGACTGGAGTGTCAAACAATTGGTTTCCCCATCACATGTATGTCTGATCTAACTTTACCCATTTCAAAATAGGTGATAATAAACAAATCTCATGCTAATATATCATGTGATGGAGGTCTCTGGTGGTATGACTGTGCAGGGGTCTAGTATTACTAGTCAACAAGAATGTACAAACAATGGGAAATCTACTAGTTGTTGATTACACCCACCTGAAACGTGTACCCAGTATTGTTTGTATACAAGAAACTTAATCTTGTCTACTTTCCTCAGACCCGTCATCTCCACTCGCCCTGGCACTTGCTGCACGTGAACGAGCGCTCACTGCTCGGACACCGAGCCCGGAGCCTCGACTAAAACACGTATCTGCCTCCACCACGCCCATCCCCACCCCAGCTGCCAGCCCTGAGGGCAGACACAAGCGCACCCCTATCACCACCCCGCAGAGCAGCCCCGAGCCACGGTCCAAACGCACCACCCCTCAGACGAGCCCCGAACAACGAACCAAGCGCACCACTCCCCAGACAAGTCCTGAGCTGAGGCATAAACGAATAACCCCACCCCTATTCCCTGACGGACAGGTTGAGCGTCCAGAAACAGAGGGAGGTGTGACATCACCTGCCGGCCCCTCTCCTGAGCGCTGGAGACCCACCCCCTTGCCGTCACTGGCCAATGAGAGTCACCCTGCTCTGATTGACAGGCGCAGGAGCCTCACAGTGGGCAGCTCAGAGGAGGAGGGCGGAGCTTATACTGTTACACTCCCCCCGGCGTTGCTGTCATCCAGCGATGAGGAGACCAGGGAGGAGCTCCGCAGAATAGGCCTGGTAACTCCACCAGCTGCCTTTGCCAGTCCCCCCGCCCTTCCTCCCCCATCCTCCCTCACCCTGTTGCCACGGCGAGGTGGGGAGGGAGGGGGAGGAGAGAGTGGTCCTGACTCATTGGGTAGACGAGGAGATGAAGAGGAAGGAGGCGACGAAAGGCTCCACGACAGCTCCTCCCCCAGCTCACTCCCTCCCTCCATCACCTTAGCCTCCCCTCCTGATCCATCCTCCCCCTCCTCACCTCCTGCTGCTCACCCTTCGCCGTCCTCGCCCTCCACCTCCCCATCTGGTCTTAAGCCACGCCTTCGCTCACCTATAGGTCGGGGCCGCTCTGCGCTCCGGGACCCGCTGCTGAAGCAATCATCAGACAGCGAGCTCCTCCCGTCTACTGCATCCTCCTCCTCCCCCTCCTCGCCACTCTGCTCCTCCCCTACCAGCGGCGGCGGACGACAGCCTCGCTATCTGTTCCAGAGGAGGTCAAAGCTGTGGGGGGGAGGGGACGACCGCGAGGAGCGGCGGGGCTTCAGCCCAGATGAAGGGGGACGTCCAGCAGCGCTGGGAGGTCAGGGGTCGGGGTCGGCCGTAGATCTGAGTGGCCGGTCGGCATCGGCGCTGGAGCTGAGCGGCAGGGCAGGGTCTGGACTCGATCTGGCCAATCGGCTACAGCTGCTCAACAAAGACAGTCACTCTCTGGGGGAGGAGCCGAGTCCCCTCGATCCAGGCCGGAGGTCACCAGTAGGAGGTGCCAGGTACTACCTTTTACTGTAACTACTGCAGTACTGAAGACCTGATAGTACTACTGTGTGTGTGTTGTAACAGAATCTGTTGTTTGTGTTGTTCCAGATGTCTGGACAATGGAGAGAGTAAATCGTAGGTTTTTATCTCTGGTAAACAATTCTCATTATTGCTAACAGCTGATTTTCATTCGCTAACAGCTAACTGGCTAACTAACATGCACCTTCTTCGCAGATGACTAAGTACTAAAATGTCTGAAATTTTTAGCCATCTTATCCATTTTTTGGATGAAATTAATGAATTTACTATTTGCTTAACACCTCTACCAAAAAAGTGTCCAATTACAGCTTAGTAAACATAAGGCCTGTCAAGCTTTATATTTCTCAACATGCGGTATTCATCGCGGCGTTGTAAGTAGAGATGTCATGAGAACTAATACTTCAGTCAATGCCAAAATTCCTAAAGCTGTGTTCAGTTTATTTTTCGCCTCACTTTACTGAGTGAGTTGGACCACTGGTATCATTTGTGTTCATAGATACCAACAACTTTTCTTTCCGCCTTTTCCTCCATTCACCATGGTAGAAATGTTGCTGCTTTGTACATGTTGTGGAAGTCCCAGACATGCTTAGTCAGGTCTGTCTGCAAGACGACAAGCAAACAACTTTTAAAATGCTTGTTTTCTGAATGGAGTTTGGATGGATCAGTGACAGGCTACGCAGCTGCTCCATCAACACTCAAGATTAAGTCATCTTGGCATAAATACGGTAGCAATGATGCAGACCATTCGCATTGCCCAGCACAAATTCAAGTCTATTTGCCTCTTAAGATGGACTTGTGCTGGGCGAAAAGTTTGCTTCGCTCTTAGTGTGAACACACCAATGAAATATAATGGTACTTGTTTTTCTACAGTACTCTAGATACTGTCTGGGCTTGAGACTAACAGGGTCCAGAACTCAATCTCGCTATTGAAACATCCAGGCGATGCATCCTACTTTTTACCCTGATGACGCTATATTGTAAACAATGAATCTGTGTTGAAACCAGCAGGACGAGAGCAAGTTAACGTTAGCTGTTAGCTCCATGCAGGACTGTGCTGCTTTCCGGCAGAGAACCAGGGTGATGCTAACTTCCTGGTTGGCCTACAAAATGTCATTTTTTCTCAAGCTTAAAAAAATAAAGAGGTAAAAAAACATGTCTCATCTTCTGACATTTGACCTAATCAGCTTGAACACATCTTGGAAATCATCAAGACTCATAAAATCAGTTTTCTGCAACATTTTGGAATATTTTTCTCTTTTTTTGGCATCCATTTTGAAAAATGCCTCAGGGGCTGAAGTTGCAGTGTCCCAATATCTATATTTTTTCATAACATAAACCTACATCTGTGCAAATGTGTTGCTTTTGTCACAATATGCACAATTGTTATGCTTAACTGCCACGCTATTAGTTGCAACCCTTGTCATGTCCCATGAAACAGTTGTGACAATTGCACTTAAAGTTTAGAGAATGTTTCAACAAATGAGCCGAAGTAGCTGAGAAAAACTAGCGAAACAGTAACTAAGGGAAGCGAGGCTTGGTGAGCGATCAGCTAGTAATTCCATGTAGACACGACTGATAACTGGTATGACATTCATATACTGTACTGTATAATGTGTTTCAGGTTGTTCTCCAGTCTTGGTGAACTCCACACTATCTCTCAGCGAGGATATGGCGCCAGTTATACAGTCCGACCAGGAAGCCGCTACCCCGTCACCCGTCGGAGCCCCTCCCCCTCTCCCTCCCCATCTGATAGGTCAATAGGGCTAGCCTCTTCCACCGCCCCCTGCTCTGAAAGGCCCGATCTGAGCTCGGGTCGCGGGCTAACAATCCTGAAGTCGTCCAGTCTCAGCCTCCCCTCAGAACCAAAGGAGGTTCGGTTTGTGATGCGAAGTGCCAGCGCACGAACCAGGTCCCGTTCACCCTCACCTTCACCCCACGCCTCTCCCTGCCCCTCCCCGGTCCTCAGCGGGCCCCTGCTGGCCCTTCGGCCATGGAGGCAGCGGCCCCTCAACTTGTGGAATAAATACGACGTGGGTGACTGGCTGGAGAGCGTGGGCCTAGCCGAACACCGCCAGCGCTTCCAGGAGCACGAGATTGAAGGCTCCCATCTCCCCGCCCTCACCAAGGAGGACTACGTGGAGCTGGGCGTCACCAGACTGGGACACCGCATCAACATCGAGAGGGCTCTCAGACAGCTGCTAGATGGTTCTACTTGACCCCTCACCTCTGACCACTAACCTCTAGACATCCTGAACTGTGACCTCATAACCCCTGACCTCTGGTCAGACACTAGGCCATCTCTTTGAAGAGAATATCTTAGCAGTGACTGAATCTTTAGACCTTTTTACTGACATGGAGCCAAGCTCTCCAAGTGATCTCGCTGACATTTTGGCTTATCAGCTCTTTGATCAACCCAAATGGGCTGATAGCACCAAGGTCTGTGTCCAGCACTTAGCTTCAGTGTTATTTTAGACCTTCAAGATTTAGCTTGACCTCTGTTAACGTCTAGAGCCTCCTGTTTATAACAGCCGTAAAACAACCAAATTAATCATTTCCTGCTTGCTCCGTAGTTTAAAGCCATTTGGCAAAGCTTTCTGACCAAGAGTGAAAGTTAACCAATGCACAGAACATGGCCATGATTTCAGATGGAGAGACCAGCTGCAGGAGCCATAACAGCTTATTTTCCACCAAGTTTTGTTGCCAAAGTTCAAGTACATTGAACTCATTTTTTGTACTTCCAAATACACCAACCACCACAAAACAAAAATGAGACTCTGCCATTGACAGATGTTTTTACTTTTACTTTACATTTTTTCTTCTGAGGAATGATGCAATTTTGTGCAAATCCAAATTGAGCCTGAACAGAAATTGCCCTCGAAATCCACGGAGAGTATGCTATAGCTAGCTAACTAGCTAGCCACTGTCCCGAATGGGGCTACTTGCAAGCCAATATTAGTGACTGGAACGTTTGCTGTTAGCCTACGAGCTAACTGGGTGTTTCAGCTCAAGATTGTTGGTTTCAAAATAAATCAACACACATGTATAATTGAGAGAAAGAGAGAGAGAGAACTGCAGCCAGATTTATATGATTGAAGCCAGCAAAAGATTAGCTTACAAGGGACAGTCGTTAGCTAGCTACAGCATATAGCATACTAAATGGGGATTTGGAGAGCTACTACTACTATCGTGGTACAAATAGGACACATCAAAAAGGTATTTTGTTCACTCCACAACTCCACCAGTTTCTCCATGTTTATTTTCTACAACTTACAACTCTTGAGGTATTCCAACATTGGAAATATGTCTGCAACAGTGAAATCACTTGGACAGTCCTCAGTCGAACAAAAGTCTAACAAAACAAGCAAATTTTCATATTTGAGAAGCTGTAAACTAAGTTTTTGGCATGTTTACCTAAAGAGGACAATAATTAAATCAGTTATTAAAAAGTTTTAGCATATTTTACACTATAAAAATTTCCCTCTGAGGATTAATAAAGGTTTATCTTATCTTATCTTATAAAGGTCTGTGCACACCAAGTCCGTATTCTTCTTATGCAGTTTATTAATCTATTATCTGATGAAAAACTTTACGCATAGCAATCTTGCACATCGAGTCCGGTGCATTTTATTTTACTATTAATTGCAAAAATTCACAGTACGGGACAAAGCTGAATTAGTTACACAGGTGCAACGGATAGCGTTAGTGGCAAACAGGGCGAATCACTGAATGACGTTAACAAGAAGCTAGCGTTAAACTGCGAAGAGTGCAATCACTGCAGTCTAATCTTTATACATCCTTTGTTTTGTGATCATCCCTGATTCCAAGCTGTTCTGCAACAATCTATCTTTAGATTCAGCAACTCTGTATTCTCTCATTTCTTTATCGTGAAGTGTTTCATGCTGGGAGGTGATGTGAATGTTCATCAGATGCCATTTTGGGTGATGACATTTGCATTGAGGGTGGCTCGGAGTGGTGACGGAGGAAAGTTTCAGAGTCAGATGCTAATGTTCTGTGCTAGCTAGCAGGATAGTTTTTCCCAATACTGACGTAACACAGCTGCTAAACAAAGTTTGTTTTCTTTATTTCTTGATCTGGATCACCAGAAAATATGAGTTTGAGAGTTGTAGGAGTTAGCTTAACTAAAGCTAACTCATAGTTTAGCTTAAATAACAACAGTCTAACTCATAATAGCCATACGGTGTTACGAGTTAGCTTTAGTTTTGGCTAATGAGTTAGCTTTACTTAAAACTAAAGCTACACATAGCATCCACACAGTGTTATGAGTTAGCTTATAGTTAATTCAACACTGTTGAATGGATGTTAGATTTTTTATTTAAGCTAAACTATGTTTTAGTTTCGACTAATGAGTTAACTTTGACTGATGAGTTAGTTTTACTCAAAACTAAAGCATGCTAAGCTAATCACAGCTGGACACAGAGCTCTCAACGGGTGAAGGGAAGTTGACCAAAGAGCTGATTTGACAAATTGATAACAAATATAATGAGACGGGTCATTTATCTCGTGCCATTCTGCTTCCCCAGATGAGTTTAGCTGGACTTTTTGCGAGCAGAGCTGGACGATTAGCGAGCTACTGGGAGTCTCTACCTTAACGGGAGTCTTTCTTGAGTTTTTTTTTTTTCTTTCAAATATCACTCATGAAGAATTTGTGTTTATTTTGAGTTCATATCTTAACGCCGATCATTTAGAATTTATAAATAACAAGTAATAATAATGTGGTGGTGATGACTTACAGAGCTTATAATAGTTTGGAAAATGATTTTGAGTTCCTTATGATTTGACAATGAATTGAGTTTCAGGGTCGTTTCGGTGACGTTTTGAAATTCATAATGATTTGTCAATGAGTGTGACTTTGTGCTGATGTGCTGTGTGTTTCAGGGAGAGCTGCAGCAGAGCTCCAACTGGTTTCTAACCTGCTTATCGAGGGCTTACTGTACATGGTGCTATCTGTTTAAAGCCATCTGTACAGAAAATACCTTCCCCTCCTATACCTTCCTTACACCGACACACAAAACTCCCAGCTTAACGCCCCCATTGCTCTGTTATACCTTAATTAATCAATCACAAGGCTGTACCTTCTCACAGTAATAGTAACTCACCAGGAACAGGCCATACATGGAGTTTCCTCCCTGCCATATTGGGGATTTCGTCCCTGCCATAAGGGTTTCCTCCAGACCACAAAGAGCTCCCCAGAGGTCCTAAATAGAGTTTAAGACACAGCATAATTAGAGTTGCTCAATTACAGTTTACCATGCCTTCATGTGACGTCACAAAATGCGAGGTTATGAGTTAAAATGCCCATTGATTTCAATGAAGAAGGGTGTATTGATCCTGCCTTAAAAAGCTTCCAAAAATTCAATTCAATAGTAAAAGCCTTTACACACCAGGGGTGTTCTTAGCACGATTAATTCAAAAGGTAATAGATTTTAATATGTTTTTGTCATGAATACTTTCACACAGAACACAAATATTATGCAGCAAAAAAAGCATAATTTTTTGTCAGAACGAGGTTGATTTTTTGGAGCTTTTGCACCACAAATAAAGGCGTCAATCAATCAATCACTTTGTGCGGAGCCAGTGGAGTTACAGAGGCTCATCTGAACCAAGACAACAAACTTTATTACTCCTTTCAACCTTGACAGACAAAAGCTGTTCTTATACAATAGCACATAATAATACAACAAATTACAACACAGCACACCCCGGATGCGTAAAGGCCAAGAGCAATTAATGACAAAGTAGGGCTGGGCTGGGTGATCACAATGCAGAAACATTAAAATACGATTAAAACATTATTTTCTTTAGGTCTTCACGTGCAGGGTAGGTAAACAATGTTTATAAAAGACCTGTATTGTTATGCATATTCAGTAAATACCCATACTAATTTGGGTGATATGTTAAAATGTAAAAAAAAAAAAACAACTGGCCCCCGTAGTGTGAGCTGGGAGATGTGTTCAAGGTCTCTTATTTTAGTCTAATAAATGAACAAAATAAACTCTCAAAATGTCAAGAAAGTACTTCTCATTAAACAGATAAATACAACTGTAAACCTTAAGGCTGAATTGCCTTATTAACTTCATTGTTAAATTCATTCAAACTCTGATTTGATCTAAATAAACCCTTAATTCACTGGCTTAGATGTGAAAATAAGGATATCACGACAAGAAATTTAGTAGTCCACATAGTACCAGTGAAATTCAGCGATTCTCGATACTACAGTAAAAAAACGTAAGTAAACGATAAATCCCATGTACTTCAACACCCACTCCTGTATTACCATTTGCGTACTGTTTTTTGTTAGGAAGTTGAACGGGTCGTAATTATATCTATTATCTATTTTATATTGCTGTACATTTGTCATCTGTTACATTTTACAAGATTACATTTGAACACATCATGATAACGTTAGAATCAACCTTCACCCAATACTTATTTGCTCTGAATGGAGCTTGAACGCATCATAATGTAAATCAATGGCAACTTCTGTGTTAAAGTCGTCAGGACGAGAGCTAGTTAACGTTTGCTGTTAGCTAATGTTAGTCCTACAGAGAGCTAACAGCTAACGTTAACTAGCTCTCATCCCGATTTGTTGGTACAATGTAGCATTATCGTTAACTAGGGTTCATCCCCTGGACGTGTTGATAGTTTAGTGAATGCAGAACACATTTTCTATCGTCTCGAGCCCCAACGGTACCTACGTCACTGCACAAAAACGATTACCGTCACGTTTTTAGAATCTTGCCAATTTGGTACCGAAGTACCGGTTCTCGTTACATCCCTAACCAGAAAGATGACACCTGAACACATCATGATGTTAGAATTCATAGTACCGCAAAAAAACAACTATTGTAACGTTTTCACAATTTTGGCATTGACTTGGTCTCGTGACATCCTGATATGAAAATAAGCCAGTTCCACACATTTTTTTTCTCTGCTACTGTTCAGTTTAGCACTTCGTTTTAGCACTCATTCTTCAGAGGCATACCATTAAATTAACAAAAATAATCAATCAATTCATAAATTTGATCTGATATATCACCCAGCCCTGTACGATTCACAGTTTTTGGAATGCTATTGCTAGCCTACCAGCCACGCTAGCTATTGCACCCAACTCTTAAAGAAACAGTCCCTCATTTCGCCATCTTGCACAGTGAAGACTGAGATGAGAAGACTTATGGCTACAGATCATGGATGTATAATAACAACCAGATATGTGCTGCTGCTCAGGCTTGCCTCCAATTTTGTCCAGTGGCCAAAAACGTCCCAAAAAGCATTTTCCCCATAGACCACCATTGTAAAAGAGACGTCGTAAAACCGTTAACAGGACACGCCAAACTGAAAATAAGGTCTGACTCTTTATATAATGATTTTTTTTTTATCCATGGAGGTTTTATTTTTGTAAAACTGACCTCGATGTCCACAATGTAAAGTCTACGGGTCACATACTGTATTAATTGGGCATGTACCCCGCAAGTAAACCCAGAAGTTAGACTACGTTTTTGGCGTATGTGCAAGGCGAACAGTTTTCATTGAAATGAACAGATGCCATCTTGGGGAAAGTCTAGGTCCAGGACAAGTTTAGCCTAGCTTAGCACAAAGACTGGATGCAGGGAGAAACTGCTAGCCTAATTTATTCAAACTCATCACAACGATGACGCTAACTGCTGCTAAAACCACAATGACTCATTTTTATTCAATCACAATTCTGCACCTGCACAATAAACAAGGTTTAACAGGTAAATAAGATATGTGGAGTCACTGGAGGGTGTATTTCTTCACTCTGTTTTGTCCAAAATCGAATCAAAGAACGTATATTGCCGAGAAGTCAAAGTGTTCGTTCCATTGCAGCATCAGTTCCAGCAACAGAGCTACGATTCCGCCATTTTGGACTAAAAGTGACTACCGGACGCCACTAAAACGTCCACCTACAAAGTGCCGTACAAAAGCAAAAGTAAATCATTTCTCTTCTTTTTTTTCTACTGAAATACGCTGTGTTGAACAATAAAATATATAAATATAATGAGTGTTTCAGTCCAAAATGGTGGCAGCCTTCCGAACCTCTTTGGCCAAGCTAATCATCATGAATTCTTGACTTTAACTGCCCTTTGACAGACACTTTCCTTTACATTGCCACAACTTAACACAACATCTAATTTAAACCGATTTGACACAACTACATTGACTCCTCTTGAATCCCCTCTGAAGCACAATCAGCATCCCAGTGCCTGTTTCCACAGCGATTACTGTGCTTATCTAACTTTTTATTCCCAAACTGACGGACCTGAACACAAGCTGAACCACAATCATGAATCCCAAAGTTGTAAAGTTCACGGTGCCCTTTTATGTGAAAAACTATTACCTGAGAGCTATAGAATGTATAGTCTATGTACAGCACATTACAGTAGACTTTATAGTCTGTATAATATATATTATGGTTGAATAATGTAGCTATAGTGTAATATATGAAGTAGACAATAAAATGTATACAGTAATATTTTGGTAGACTAGTCTATAAAGTCTTAAGCCATATGTGATATTCAGCCTTTGTAAACAGCCACACATCGGCTGTTTAGCTTCAGTTTATATTTAACTCTAAATCCATCTGGCAATGAAAAGGTCTATAGAGGTTAATGTCCATTGACCACGAGTGAAATGTGAGTTGTAATGCCACCTGTGTAGACAGTGATTAAAACAGAAAAAAAATATTGAAAAATGAGCTAATATCAAGGAACTAGAGAGCAACAAATAAGTGACTCGACTTGACTAGAAGCCACAGAGGCTAACAATTTAGCAAGCTAGCTAGTGGGTAACAATGCAGGAAATGCAAAGAAGAGAAAGATGAGGTTGTTGAATATTTCAACATTTTCTTCAGACAGATTATAAAATTACCCAGAACAACAATATATGACTAAAATTACATTATACTGTACAATATTAACTATTGTGCCCTGGACTTTCTGTCCTGGACTATGTCTAGAACTGGCTTGTTACCTAGCTAGATTGTCTTTCTCTAGAACTGGCTAGTTAGCTAGATAGCTGGTTCGGAGACTGACAAGCTTGCTAACTAACCTGCTCTCCTCCTGGTGAAGTAGTCTCCTAGCGGCGAGGAGTGAGGCAAAGGGACTGTGTCCCCGCGCTGTTGGGCTAATTTTCTGTAGCATGGTGGAATTAGCAAGGTAGCTAGCTAGCTAGCCAGTCACTAAATTAGTAAAATTTAACAACTTAATGCTTTAGCCACACACTCTTGTCACAGTGTAGGAAAGCACAGTGCTGACATCAGATGAGCAATGACTTTGTTCAGCTTATTTTCTGTGTAGCATGACAGCATGGTGACATAAGCGAGCTAAGCTAGCTAAGTAGCCAGACATACGACCAACGGGCTGGTGGCCAACGGCAACGCTGTAAAGATAAAATGAGGGCACAGAAATCTTTGGCTGCCTATAGTTAACCATCCTTCAGTAAAGTCAGTCAAAAAGAGAGTCGTTGAATATCGGAGAAGTGTCTCAGAGATGGAGAGAAAAGGCTGCTGATAGTTTAGCCTTCTAACCACAACTGATGGCTCACGGCTGCAGAAGGCTAAGTATTAGCATTAATATTTACTCTCCATCTCTGATATCTGTTTCTCTGATACTGTAGCTCGCTAGAGCCTCAAATCAGTTTGTCGTCTTAAATGTTGTGATATCTAGATTGTGGCAGCCAACAACACAGCAGGATGACATTTTAGATGAGTTAGTTTAGCCCACTGCTAGCATTAGCCTCAAGTCTTTCCTTTGGTTAGCCTCCAAAAAACACTGTGATGTGACCAAAGCGAAAAAGTGAACGATGTTTGGTTTGTCCATTCTGGGCTGCTGTAGAAACAGGAGCAACATGGCGGGCTCCATGAAGAGGCCCCGTTCCCTACGTAGATATAAACGAAAACACAATTCTTATTTTCAGGTGATTACACACTCAAAAAAAAAAAAAAAAAAGACGTACTTAATATATTACATTTTCTGCCAGTAGATCCCCTGAAATGTTACACACTGGTACTTAAAGGGAGTGTGTTGTTCTTTAACTTAGTGAACACCCTTAAAATAATTGATATGTCTAAATTAATTTGCTTGTGTTGTGCTAGTTTGTACAAAGTGCTGTTCGTACACTGCTAGGCAAGATGCAACAAGTAGTACATAAAGAAGTTGTATGTCGAAAAGACTAAAAAAAATTATCCCAAATTCAGACTTTGGAAAAGGTGTAGACGGAGAAGGTTTCAAGCACTTCGCTGAACGTGTACCGATGCCTTTAGCTACTCACAGTGTAGCACTTACTGTGTAGCTGTTTACACTGAGCGAGTATCACATGTGTACTCTATGTGTAGTATATATTATAATGGGCTATAGTCTACTGTACAGAGTCATCCACAGAATGAGACGCTTTCTCTGCAGTGTAACAATGATAATCAGTGATGGAGAGGTCATGTGACCTCTTAACCTCTGACCTCAGGTCCCCCACCCTGTACACTAACATAAACATGAGGTCATTCACTTGTAGGATTCTTCAGCCAATCACAAACCAGCAAACTGCCGCTAAAAACTCTCGCCTGTGAGGTCACTGGTGTTCCTCCACTGGGAAAAGTAGTTCCTTTTTTATTTTTACCAAATCAGTTGAAGAGATCTTCTGATGTTTCTGAGGATAAACGGGAACGTTTCTTGTTCCTGAATCACACGTTCATCTGTTATAATTTGGTTTATTTGACCAAACTTCTTGGTTTAACTTCAGCTAAATGTATGCTTGCTAATGGTAACAGCATCCAAAGAAGAGAAATAGGCAGCCAATTAGCAGTGGTGGAATGTACATTTACTCAAGTTCTGTACTTTAGTACAATTTTGAGCTACTTTACTTAATATTCCCATGTTACACTACTTTATACTTCTGCTTCTCTACATCTAAGAAAGAAATGTTGTACTTTTTACTCCACTACATTTTTTGAGATACTTTTCCAATATTACAAACCTGGCTAATGCTAACACCACCCCCTAAAATCTATGCTAGCTAGTGCTAACAGCATCCCCCTAAAATCTATGCTAGCTAATGCTAACAGCATCCCCCTAAAATGTATGTGAGCTAATGCTAACAGCACCCCCAAAGAAAACAAATAGGTGGCTAATTAGCAGTGGTTGCTCAAGTATCGTACTTGATTACAATTTTGAGGTACTTTACTTGAGCATTCCCATGTTATGCTACTTTATGCTTCCTCTTAGTTACATTTCTGAGCAAAATGTTGTAATTTAGTCCACTACATAAGAGTTACCTTTCAAATTATGATAACAAACAAAACATGTTATCAATTTCTAAAATATGTTCCATATACTAGCTAATGCTAACAGCATTACCCTGAAATCTATGCTAAGTAATGCTAACAGCAGCCCCTTAAAATCTATGTTAGCTAATACTAACACAATCACCCTTAAATCTATGCTAGCTAATGCTAAGACCATCCCCCTAAAATCTATGCTAGGTAATGCTAACAGCAACCCCAAAGAAAATAAATAGGTGGCTAATTAGCAGTGGTTCCTCAAGAACCGTACTTGAGTATAATTTTGAGGTACTTTACTTGAGTATTCCCACGTTATGCTACTTTATGCTTTTTCTTAATTACCTTTCAGAGAGAAATATTGTACTTTTCACTCCACTTTATTTTTCAAATTAAGATTTTACTAACAAAACATGAGTTTGAACAAATGATCCATTGTTACAGATTAAACTCCCAAAAGTATATTTAAAGTTAGCTCCATCGTGACCAACATTAAAGTACATCTTACACATTAATACATCAATAATAATGATCCAAATTAATAGTATACTACACTGAGTCCTTTACATGCACACTAATACCACATTATTATTCTGAATATGACAGTATTCTGAATTTGATACGGAAAATAAGAGCAAAAAACTTGATATTTTGTGCATGCAAACATAACATCTTAAGTACATTTTGTAGTTAATATTTGTGTACTTTTACTGAAAATCAGGACCTGTACTTACTATACTGTATCGCTGCTTTTACTTAAGTAAACACTTCATCCATCACTGCTAATTAGAAAGCAATCAGTCTGAAAGATGGAGACAAAATGGAAGCACAGTCGATCAGTAAAAAAGATGGCCGCCACTGCATATCTAATAGTGCTCACCATGGTAACGCCTCAGTTTCCTGCTGATTGGCTGAGAATCCTGTCTTTCTAACCTGCGTGTGAAACCTTCCTCCTCCTGATCTTCACCTGATTATAATGGTTTAATGGTTACCCTCCTCCTCCTCCTCCTCCTCCTCTTCTTTAGCTTCCTCTTTTTACAGGATGTTTGTAGTTTCTTCTGGAGTGAGTGGCGTGTGTGTACTTGTAGTTTTTTTTTCTTCCCTTTTCTAAAAACTAAAGAGCACACAAATAACAACCGATGAGCTCTGCAACACAACAGATTGTAATCTTTATAATAAACTGTCATTTATTACAAAGTTAACGCTCGCGTCTTCCTGTCTGGTTCTTTCACATTAAGAGCTGGCAGTTTACTCAGAGAGCTTTTAACCTCTGACCTTGTGTAGATGTCGAGAAGTTAAAGTCAAATTAAGACTGGTGACTTTCAACTTACAGACAGTGAGGCAAGAGGGAGAGTAGTATAGGGGGAGAGTACTATAGGGAGAGTAGTATAGGGAGAGTAGTATAGAGAGAGTAGTATAGGGAGAGTAGTATAGGGAGAGTACTATAGGTAGAGTAGTATAGGGAGAGTACTATAGGTAGAGTAGTATAGGGAGAGTACTATAGGTAGAGTAGTATAGGGAGAGTAATATAGGGAGAGTACTATAGGGAGAGTAGTATAGGGAGAGTAGTATAGGGAGAGTACTATAGGGAGAGTACTATAGGGAGAGTAGTATAGGGAGAGTAGTATAGGGAGAGTAGTATAGGGAGAGTAGTATAGGGAGAGTAGTATCCTCCAGACTAGAGGGGACTAGTCAGACTGTAGCGTTGGAACTGATGAAGCCACTTGGATAAGGGGCGAAACGTCTTCAGAGACAAATCTAAGTCCAGTTGCCTTCGATTCAGTTTTTGCCAGAATGAATATGACCTGGATGAATGAGAACATCCACAGACTTGTAGCTCTAAAAGGTACTTTTATATACTTGTACCTTTAGTGCTACTTTTACATACTTGTACCTTTAGTGCTACTTTTACATACTTGTACCTTTAGTGCTACTTTTACATACTTGTACCTTTAGTGCTACTTTTACATACTTGTCCTTTAGTGCTACTTTTATATACTTGCACCTTTAGTGCTACTTTTACATACTTGTACCTTTAGTGCTACTTTTATATACTTGCACCTTTAGTGCTACTTTTACATACTTGTACCTTTAGTGCTACTTTTATATACTTGCACCTTTGTGCTACTTTTATATACTTGCACCTTAGTGCTACTTTTATATACTTGCACCTTTAATGTTACTTTTATATAATATAAAAGTTATATAAGTAAATAAAAGTAAAAAAGTAAGTAAAAGTTCTACAGTATAAAAGTATATAACGGTAGCATTACAGGTGAGTAGTATGTCAGGTGTACCTGTGGTTTGATGGGGATCACGTTTGCTGGTTTGTGACCCACCTGGACCTCCTGGTTCATCGCTCTTCAGACCTCCTGACAGGAAGTGATTCAGTGGATGAAGGGACCATCCTGTCCCTACAGAGGACCTATACCGGGACTTAGAACAATACGGCTAGGAGGATACTTTAGGATCCAACCACCTGATAGCAGGATAGCTTGTATTTGATATGATAATTTATACAAATACCTTGATTGATTGATTGATTTATTGACTGAAGCATGACGCTTATTATGGTGACAGAAGAAATGCTGCAGGACCACATGAGCTACAACTGGACGGAGGAGTTTAACTGGATTTGTTTGGAGGTTCACTTGGGAGCACCGGATTACAGAGGTGAACCAGGATTGGCTGGTACCCCCTCCTCCTCCTCCTCCTCCTCTTCCTCTTCCTCCTCCTCCTCCCCCCTCTCTCCCATTGACCAGTGGACTCCTGACCTGGCTGCTTTACGATGAACCTGGAGGTTGACGCTCCTCATTCCTCGCTGGCTGAAAACACCACAACAGGTAGGTCACCTGGTGTGTATGTGTGTGTATAACTGATGTTATTGAGGCAAACATCTGCTCAGACAGACAAACCGCTGGTTAAACATTTTCATTTTAATGTGAAGTCTTTTTACTTGGTTAAGTCTCTGCGGTTATGGTTAAAGTAATATGGAGGACAGAGCCTGTCAAATCAAAAAGAAACAACTGGAAAGATTAATAAATTATGCCATCAAATATAGCAGAAATAAATATAACCATTAATTAATTGATGTGACAGAAGTTGATATTTCTGTTTTAATTTGCTTCTTTATCTTATTATTAATTCCCTTATTTATTTACTCTGTTTTTACTTTTATTCAATTATAAATGTATTTACTTATTTTAAATACATTTTTCAAATTCATTTTATGAATTTAAGTTATTTAATATTTATATTTAAATGTGTGTACTTAACATATTTTCTGCATTTATTTATTTCTGCATGATTTTACCTTTGCATTTTATCCCTTATTTATTTCCCAAATTTATTCATATAAATAAGTAAAATAAATATATATATGTCATTAATATAGCAAAATAATATTAAAAATAAATGTAACCATTAATGTATTGCCATTGTCTATTGTTTACTATTATTAGGGTTCAAGCCCTGAAGAGAACCCTAGAGTTTGTGCCAGTTTATTAGTATTATTATTATTATTATTATTATTTGTTGTTTTATGCTGTGGCTGAAATTGCCGTAAGCTGCAGTGAGCGAGCTCCATGAAACTTGACACAGTAACTGTAAATGATGTGAAAACCCTAATCAGCCACTATGCTATATAATTAACTATGTAATTAACGCACCGTATGTCCATTTTGACAGACATGTCCAACTGAGCGTGCTCTACGAAAAAGCCAAAGTTCCTGTTGATCATTCCTGGACTAAACCTATTAAAAGTTGCATAAAGCTTGTTGATCTCTCATTTCGTTTTCCAGATATTGACCGATGAACGTTGAGAGGGCGGAGCTTAGCAGGAAATTGCTCATTGACTATTAGTCCAATCATCCTAAATCTCAGTAGATATCTTCATGAAGTGTTTGGGAAAAGGCCTACCAAAGCGTTTTCTGCTGGACCCACAGGGTGCGTGACAAACACCAAACACATGTAGCTTTAAAGCTAGCGTGAACCAAGACCTGAAGGGTCATATTGATTGGCGCATGTGGGCGTGGCCTGTTTAGCATTATAGCCTACATTATATCTTTGCTCAATTTGCTGCGAGCTGAAACGAGCTAGAGACATGAAACTTGGTACAATAATTGACTGTGATGTCTTAATGCTTCACGTGAAATATGATCTCAATAGGCCACATGGTGAGATTATCAATGACAGCCAAAAAAGTTTTAAAAAATGGCTCCCTCATACCTAAAGTTAGATTGACTTAACATGTCCAACCCCATGTGTTCTACAAAAAGTCTCCGGGATCACAAAAACCCCACCAACTAGATTTTCCACCATTTTGAATTTTCTGAAAAACACATTTTTGACGTCTTCTTCTAAATCACAGATCCAGTTTCTACCAAATTTACTGTGGGTCGTTATTGGACCAGGTCCATAAAAAGCTGCACAAAGCTTGTTGATATATCAATGAATTTTGAAGATATTGATGGATGAATTTCAAAAGGGCGTGGCTCAGCACATAAACAAAGTTACGTCAACAACCGTTTGGCACACAGTCATAAAACTTGCAGGATACGTCCTCAACAGAACCTGAAACATACCCTGAAAGTTTCATTCAAATCAACCAGCAGGGGGAGCTATGGAAAAAAAAAAAAGGGCCTGAACCCGCAAACTGCCGCTTACGGCTGTACTTTCTGTTTTGTTTTGCCAGGTCGACATGTTGTCCATCCCAGATCTGATCAAGAAGAAGAGAGATGGAGGAGCGCTGAGTGACAACGAGATCAAGACCTTCGTCCACGCTGTTACAAACAAAACTATGCAGGAATGTCAGATAGGTGCGTTCTGCTTCACTCATTAAAACTGGGCCCTGAAATCCTTCATCACTGCTGTTCCCTCCTCTTCCTCCACCAAGGGGCCATGCTGATGGCCATCTGGCAGAAGGGAATGGCCGACATGGAGATTACGAACCTGACCAGGGAGATGATGTCATCGGGGGAAGTGATGTCATGGCCAAAAGAGTGGGCGGGGCTGGTGGTTGACAAACATTCAACAGGGGGGGTGGGAGATAAAGTCAGCCTGGTGTTGGCGCCGGCGCTAGCTGCCTGTGGCTACAAGGTACACCTGTTCACACACACCTTACATAATGCGCTCAGCACGTCTGTGATAATAATCTCAGGTGTGTTTGTCAGGTGCCTATGATCAGTGGGCGGAGCTTGGCTCACACTGGAGGAACTCTGGACAAACTGGAGTCGATTCCAGGATTCAAAATCCACCAATCAGCAGCTCAGGTACAAACCGTCAGTGATGGAGGAAGTACTCGGGTCGTTCGCTTGAGTACAAGTACCACAGAGTAGAAATACTCAGATATTAGCATTAAAATACATTTAAAGTACCAAATGTATGCAGACTAATATATCACATTATTATATTTATTGATGCATTAATGTGTTCATCACTTTAATGTTGCAGCTGGTAAAGAGTTAATCTATAATTATACATCATCATTAATACTAATAATCTGAATCTGTAAAATAAGTGTAATGCAGTAAAAAGTACAAGTAGTGTAGTGGAGTAGAAGTAGAAAAGTTGCAGAAAATAGAAATACTCAAGTACAATTACCTCAAAATTGAACTTAGTTTAATGTGTTTTTTTGTTTTTTAATTGACTAAAAGTGGAGATATAACATTTAAAGAGACATTCCTTGATTTCTTAATGTATGGAGGACTAAAGCTGCCATTATAATAAATGAGTAAATAAATTAGGGCTGTCAAAGTTAATGTGATAATAGCACGTTAACGCAAATTCATTTTAACACCACTAATTTCTTTAACACATCAACACAAAGTGTGATTTTTAGGTTGTAGTGGGCTCAGTTTTTAAGGCTACAGTGTCGTATGAAAAACCTTTTATTTATTTATTTTTTATTTTCTAATTTTGGTGAGGAAGAATGGGCATACTCCCAGGCCCCCTCAAGGATCCTTGTGAGAGTGAAGAGCTGGTCCGTTGTTCCACGGCCAAGACGAAATCCGCATTGTTCCTCTTCAATCTGAGGTTCGACTAGTATTTATTTATTTAGTCCTTTATTTACTTACTATAATGGCAGCTTTAATCCTCCACATTCAGTACCTGAACTGTTTTAGACGATAAGCCTGCAGATATTCTCCGTCTTTGATTAATAACGTGTTAATCTTTTGTGTGGGATGAGTTATTGTTGACTCTGACTAAGTAATTGTTGACTCAGTGGAACAGACGTTTACTGATCAACAGACAACAAACACGAATCCAGTCATCAGCCTCTCAGAGTCTCTCATTAGCTCTAAATGACCATGTACGGCACAAAATAACCAGCACTACAACAAAATACTACAACATGCATTTTATTAGAGTTGTGACGTTATTAAATATGAGAGCTCATTACAGAACAGCAACACAATCAACCGCTGACATCACAGCAGCCTCGTTATCAATAAATAGCAGAAGCTGATCAAGTAAAACAAGATTGACTCAAAGTAACTTTTACTGAAATCAAACGGAGCCACTGATCGTTCTGACTTCAGCTGCTCTTCTTGGCTACGTGATGCAAACAAAATGTGTTTTAACACAAGCAGAGAGTATGGAGGATGGAAGCTGCCCAAATAGAAAAATAAATATGCCTTTAAAAGTAGTAAAGTAATATAAAAAAAATTTTGTTATTAATTTATTGATAAAATGTGACAGAAATTGATATTTCTGTTTATATTTGCTTTTTGTTTATTTAGCATCATATTAATTCCCTTATTAATTTACAGTTCTGTTTCATTTCCATTTTATTTGTGTATTTATTTTTTGTATTTTTTTGCTAATTTATGTATTTTTTGTATTATATATATATATATATATATATATATATATATATATATATATATATATATATATGTAGGTATTTTAGGGTTTAAGCATTACATAGAACAAATTTCAGTAAAAATTCAGTAAATAAAAGTGGAAATTAAACAGGAGAGTAAACAAATAAGGCAAATTTAAACAGAATTATCAATTTATGTCACATTTTATCAATTAATTACTGGCTTAATATAATTTTTAGTACTTTTAATGGCATATTTGTTCATTTATTTATTCATGTATTCATTTATGTTTGATGCTGGGTTTTGCTCCTTTAAATCAGATCCTGGAGATCCTGGGCTCAGTGGGCTGTTGCATTGTGGGTCAGACGGAGACGTTGGTCCCAGCAGATCGAGTCCTGTACGCTCTGCGGGACATCACCAGCACCGTGGACAGCCTGCCACTAATTACTGGTTCTGAACTGGTATTATCTATGGAGGATTGAAGCCGTCATTATAATCAATTAATTCATTTACTTCAACTGATTTTTTTAAAAAGAACTGTAGAAATAAAAGACTCAAACATCAAATAAATGTGCAGGTTAATCTGAAAATAAATATTCACATTAATAGAAAAATAAATAAAAGGTTCTTATGTATTTATTTGACAAATTACATATAATTTATTCTTATTTTCATTATTTACATATTATCTGTTTAAATTTGTTTTCATTTATTTCCCTACATATTTAATTATTTAGTTTTTGACTCATTTATTTTTTTATTAATGGCAGCATTACACAAGAAAAAAAAAATTCTGTTTATATTTATTTCCCTATACATTCAATTCGTTTACCTCATCCACCAGCATAGTGTTAAAATATCACAATGTTAATTCAGCAGTGTATGAATTTATTTTAGGGCTGATCTTTAAAAATATCTAATCATGATTTATTGCAAATTAATCACATATTTTAACTGTTCAAACAATTAAAAGGGAGATTTGTCAAGTATTAAATCTCTTAACATGGGAGTGGACAAATATGCTGCTTTATGCAAATGTATGTATATATTTATTATTGTAAATCAAGTTACAAATCAATGACAGATATTTTCTGTTAACTTTGCTAACCCTAATTTATTTCTTATAATGGCAGCTTTAACCCTCCATACTTACTAACATGGATTCTGCAGCAGTTCTGATCAGCTGAATTTAAATGCGTTTGTTGTTTCAGGCTCGATTCTCTCAAAGAAAGCAGCCGAGTCTCTGACTGCTCTGGTGCTGGATGTCAAGTTTGGACGAGCTGCTCTCTATAAAGACCTGGCCAGCGCTAAAGAACTAGCACAGTCATTAGTAAGTACATTCAAATATTTATCATATTAAGAGTTATCTTAACAGTAACGCTTACATTTAACCTTTACCTTAACATGAACCCTTCCCTCTCCTCCTGTGGTTCCTCTCTGCTTTAGTATCTCAGCCAGCAGCCCCTCGGCTGTCCTCTCCTTCTCATCTCCAGACAGCTTTCTGGATCTTTCTGCAGGTTTTGTCTCAAAGTGACGGTTCTAGTTGTATTTTTGAATTCAGACACCTTTGATGCAAACTAAGCAAACAGCTTTACCACCAACCTCCGCAAAAAAAAAATCCTTATCAGTCCATGACTTACAGAAGCGTCTCCTCAGCAGGTGACGCTGCTTCAAACATCACACGTCAATTTACATCAATGTCAAGTGTGACAGGAAGAAGCACACTAACAATATACGAGCATTTCAAAACAAAAGCTATTGCTGGTTTGTCTGAGACCTCCGGGCCGTGCAGAACCATCATGAGCTATTTTGATTAGTGATTTGAATCATCGTTTTAAGGGGAAAAAAAGTTTAAATTCTCTGATTGCAACTTCTTAAATGTGAATATTTTCTGGTTTCTTTCCTCTGTGACTGTAAATAATGTTTGACACATCCGAGGACGTCGTCTCATCATTTTTTACCATTTTACAGACCAAACTACTAATCAGTTAATTGAGAAAATGAATGGACAGTGAAACTATTTGTTTGCTGCAGCCTTCCAGCAGGTTAATCCATAGTGAAATGAATCATTACGTGGCTAACGAAGGTGGTGGTGTGTTGTTCCAGGTGGGTGTCGGTAACAGCCTGGGCATCCGTACGGGAGCGGTCCTCAGCAATATGGACGGTACGATTGGCCGATGTGTGGGTAACAGCCTGGAGGTGATCGAGTCTCTGGAGACGCTGAAGGGAAAAGGACCCGATGACCTGATGGAGCTGGTCACAACTCTGGGTAACCACATTATTTGGTACCCTGAAGTATTCTTTAAAGTCATGGTGTACATTTGGGGTTATTGCGGTTTCTGTGTATTAACATTAATCAAAGTTACAGCAGACTTTAAGTTTCAGGAAACATCATGTAGGTTGCAGACAGTGACTGTATATAACTGATAAATTCTCAATTGAGTTTATACTCGAGTGCCAGTTTATTTGAAACAGAGTCGCTCTGATAATCAACTGTTCATCAACATCATACACAACAGCCGGCTGACATTTTTGTGACTTCCACCCATCCACTTTCATTCCGTGATAAACGTTGTGAATGATGAACGTTGGTGAAAATGATGAAAGTGGCTCCATTTTCTTTACATCATGACTGTTTTAGTCAAATCAGCTTTAAATTAATTAAATCAACTTGAGAATTTATCACTCCATTTTTACATTCACATCCATTTTTATGGCTTGAAGTTAATCTTTGTTACTCCCAGCCGTCATATAATAGAGAGAATTTATTTACTTATTTTATTAATATTTTGTATTTATTTCTCTATCGATTTGCTGCTCTACCCTCCGGTCCAGCAGGTGGCGCTACTGCCCCTTTAAGCTGGTTTCCGACCCCCAATACACACACGAAGAAGAAGCTACTGCGTGCGCATGCGTCGGCGTTGTGTATCCTGTTAGAGGAAGCTGTTCCGTCATAAATGGATGTTTTATTTAACGTTAAACCCGAACTATACGAGACTCTTTTTAGACTCGTGCCGTTTAATGGTCGTGTTTTAAACCCGGGATAAAGTTTTAGTGCTCGGACGTCTGAATGTTTAACTACAGGACGACGCGGCGAGCACAACCCGGTTTGTTTTTAGCATTTTAGCATTGGGAGCTAACTACCGACGGGACTTCACATCGGGCTCCAAGAGGAGCTACAGGCGGTGTTCTGGGACCTGAAATCACTGCAGCGGCAACTCTGTCGTCACGTTTCTCTGTGGTTCTTTCTGTGGATCGATGGCTCCACTTACCTCCACGACCGGCGGTGTCAGCTGCTCCCAACCGGCCGACATGGTAGCAGAGCAGGGAGATCCAGGAGGACCAGACGCTCATCGACACCATCATGTTGAACACGGTGCCCGATGCCACTGCTCTCAGTCCAGCTGCCTCTGCTCGCTGTCTGTTGGTTCTCCTCCTCCGGGTCACCGTCCCCGGCGACTCTGGGACACCATCCCATCAGGTCTCTGGTCGGTGCAGACAAGAAACCAGACACCCTTGACCTGCAGGACCCAGTCCTGTCCGTCTGTTCTTCCTTCTCTACCGATCCCGTCACCTCCACCGAGCGCTCCGCGGCCAACCTCGATGCTGCTCCGTGATTTCAGGAAGGAAATCTCAACCATCTCGGCCGAACGTCCACTAGTCGAACCAGTCTTCAGAGATCTACTAAAACAGGACTAAAGGAGCTCCTGGACTGACAGATTGACATCTACTGGCGGTCCAGCTGAAGGCAAACTTTTCCCATGTGCCACCTGGCCATTTCCTGTCACCACCACCGAACATCTCCCTCTCTCGCTCTCTTGATAAAGCCCACTACAGCGCCTCCTTGCAGCCAGGTGGGTTTCCTTCAGAAACAGGGTTCCCATGGCGTCCTAAAAAGTCTCAGACAGTCTAAAATCCAAGAAACTGAATTTAAGGCCTCAAAATCTATTAAAATCTCATGAAATGTCTTAAATCCAGTTTTGGCACATCCTAAAAATTCATTAATGTTACTTTCCATTTAAAATGCATTAAGTTGATTTTAAATGTTTTATCTTTTGAGCATGCCGTAACAAAAACAGCTGTTCTCCCCAGATGCATTTTATCGGAGCACACCCAGGTCACGTCCAGTCCAGGGGACTGGTGTGATTATTAGTGGAGAAACCTCACGGAAAGCGAAAAGCTGAGCAACGTTGCTTTTGTCAAACTTTAGGTCAGAGCCCTAAAACCGGGTATAAAATGGGTAAATGTTGGTTCTGTTATCTCTGGTTGTTGAACAGTGGATTTAGTGGTTGAAGTGCTAGAAAACTTTGACGCTCCCTTTAGTACTGTGGAGTATTAGCGCCACGTCAAGGAAGAATAAATAAATCTGAGATTTACAGTTTTTCCTCATCAGATATATTTAATTTTAGATTTTAGTTCAGATCATAATAGATTTAAGTATGAAAAAGTACCACATTCTCCTCCTGTCTGAAGAGGGTGAAAAGCTCATTTTACCTGCTGAAGTATCAGAGTTTTAGTTATTGATAGTTGACTAATAATCATAATAAGTATAGGTGGATAAAAAAAGTTGTCTCACAAGAATAATGTTTTGTTTCAATTGTACTTATTTCCTAACTTACCCACTTCTATATTTACTGACATATATTTGATTTACTAAAGTACTGTTGTTTCCTTACTTACCCATCTAGTTATGTACTAACAGATATTCTTACTTGCATACTTATATCTTTACTTATACCTTCTTTTTTAAGTACTTATGTACTCATTTATTTATATTTGTTCATTTACTTAAGTTCTTATTTCCTTACTTGCCCACTTCTATATTTACTAATATATATTTTAGTTGCATATTTATATATTTATATGTTTACATTTTTACTTACTTACAAACTTAAACATTTACTAACATTTTATTTGCAGATTTACTTTCTTTCTCTTTTTTCTTTCTTACAGTTTTACTTGTTTAAGTACTTGTATATTTACTAGCATATATTTGTACTTCTGAACTTATTTTTCACTTAACATATTTTTTTGTTTCAATTATCAAGAAAAATAAACATACCAAATATTAGTATTGTTGAGTATTGAATATCAATTATTGTTGAGTATTGAATATTGAGTATTGTTGAGTATTGAATATTGAGTATTGTTGAGTATTGAATATTGAGTATTGAATATTGAGTATTGTTGAGTATTGAATATTGAGTATTGTTGAGTATTGAATATCGAGTATTGTTGAGTATTGAATATAGAGTATTGTTGAGTATTGAATATCAAGTATTGTTGAGTATTGAATATCCAGTATTGTTGAGTATTGAATATAGTATTGTTGAGTATTGAATATCGAGTATTGTTGAGTATTGAATATCGAGTATTGTTGAGTATTGAATATCAAGTATTGTTGAGTATTGAATATCGAGTATTGTTGAGTATTGAATATCGAGTATTGTTGAGTATTGAATATCGAGTATTGTTGAGTATTGAATATCGAGTATTGTTGAGTATTGAATATCCAGTATTGTTGAGTATTGAACATCAAGTATTGTTGAGTATTGAATATCGAGTATTGTTGAGTATTGAATATCAAGTATTGTTGAGTATTGAATATTGAGTATTGTTGCTGTTTCTGCAGGCAGCCTGTTGCTAAAGATGACTGGTTCGGTGTCTGACCTATCAGAGGGCAGAAGGCAGATTTCTGAGGCTGTGATTGGTGGAGCCGCTCTGTCCAAGTTCCAGGCCATGATGGAGTCTCAGGGCGTAGCCAATGAGACGGCTCGGTCGCTGTGCTCCGCCCACACAGATTACTACAGGATCCTGAGGAAATCCAAACATGAGATCGAACTGAAGACGTCTGCAGATGGTAAACTAAGAAAAATACAACACACACATGAAATACACACAACCCTCTCACACTTTTCTATGTCTTACAGAGGAGCTTTTATTCTGAAGGGCACACCGGATGTGTGCACCATCAGCAAACTATAGTTGACCTTTGCTCCAAGGCCTCAGAAAGTATTATTATTTTCAGTATTATTTATTAGATTTCTATAATATTCCATGAAAAATATATTTATTTGCATGTACTTGCATACTTTGTAGTTACTTATACTCATATTTTATTTTCTTATTTTTATTTTTCTGATTTTTGCACGTATATATTTACTAACAGAATTATTTAAGTGAGTAGAATAGAATGTCTTTATTGTCATTATAAGTGCAGCATTTTTACTTACGCAGTTATATACAGAATTCACTGACATAGTATTTACTAAAGTACTTTCATATTTCCTTACCCATGTAGTTATTTACTAACATATTTTTACTTACGTACTTATATATTTATTGTGTGTGTGTGTGTGTGTGTATATACATATATATATATATATATATATAAATATATATATATACATATATATACTTACGTACTTGTATATTCACTAATATATATTTTTATTTACTTAAGTTAGTTATTTACTAACATATATTTTTACTTGCATGAAGTTATATATATCTTTATTTACTCAAGTACTACTTACTATATATTAAGTAACATTTTTTTCTCATGTATTTATATCTTTACTTACATTTTTCTTGCTTTACAATATATTTGTACTTATGCAGTTATGATATATTATTTTATATTTTTCCTTACTTACCCACTTAGTTATATACCAACATTTTTATTTGCACGCTTACATCTTTAATTATTTACATTTTCTTACATAAGTACTTATGTACTTATGCACATATATTTACATATATTATATTTACTATATTATATATTTACTATATCTTTATTTACTTCCTTGTTATTTATGAATATATTTTATATTTTCATATTTACAGTTTTACTTACTTCTTACTTAAGAACTTGTGTACTTATATTTTTACTCACTTTAACATTGATCGGCGTTGCGACTGATGACTAATCGATCGGTGGCGAATCGTAAATGGAGGCTGGAGGTTAACGGCTGTGGACGTCCTGCAGGTGAAGTCGTGGACGTCGACGGTTTGACGTTAGCTGAAGTTCTTCATGCGTTGGGGGCGGGACGATCGAAGGCCAGAGAACCTGTCAATCACAGCGTGGGAGCGGAGCTGCTGGTGTCGCTGGGTCAGAGCGTCGGGAAAGGTGAGAGGCCGCCGCCGCCGCCGCCGCCGCTGATTAGTTCAGAGACTCCTTTCGAACCCGTCAGGATGTTTAATTTGTGTACTTTCAGGCACCTCCTGGCTGCGGCTCCATTATGAGGATCCGGCTCCGAGTCCGGACCAGATCGATCGACTGCAGAGCGCTCTGACTCTGGGAACACAGGCAAACACACAAACACCGACGTTAGTGAAAGAAGTACTGCTACCTCAGTAACTCCCGTTTTAAAACCTCTATTAATACTTCAAAACTAATCAGAGCAGTGAGTACATCTTGTACTGTAGTTCTTCAGGCAGCTTCTCACTTCCAGACAACAGCTGTTGACAACACACACAAAAATGCAGTAATACCACAATGTACAAATACTAGAAGTCCTGCATTCTACATTTTACTTGAATTAAAATGTGCTTAAAATACTGCAAGTGAAACGAGAGCTACAAGTACCATTTCAGTATAATATATATTAAATTATTGTAATATAATTATTAATGCATTAATGTGGTCATCACTTTAATGTTACAGCTGGTAAAGGTGGAGCTGATTTTATTTAATTTTAAATTTTTTTTACGTGGAGTGGGTGAATTAAATAGAATAAAGTAGAAAAATAATTACAAGTCAATTTTATTGACATCCCAAATCACAAAATTGGCTTAAGGGGACTATTAAGTTTTAATAAATTAGAGTGTTCTTGTTTTATTTCCAGATATTAGCTGACATGCTAACGTTTCCAGCTGATGTTACTGCAGACAACACAATTCATTACACAATTGCTAGGATACGATGGGAAAATCACTGTTTAGGGGGGGGGGTAGAGACCACAGACCAACACACACAAAAATATGAGAGAGAAACACCCCCAAACCAGAGAGAAAGAAAAAGAGAGGAATCCCCGGGGGGAAAACAGCCTTTGTTGGACCACATACTATGAAAACATTAAAGGTCTGTTCTGTATTTTTCTCAATAAATGTAGTGAACCGACGAACGATGTGCGACCCGTCTCTCAGTAGTCCGGCTTCCTGTCTGTATGACGTACATGTTTAAAAGTACAAATATAAAGTTTGATTTTTTAAAAAGAGGTAATAAGCTATTTCCTGAAACAGCCATTCACTGTAGTTTTTATAAAACGAATATACAGATTAGTGTACAGGAGTTAAGTCAGTACACAGTCAGAGTAGTATGTCTGAACCGAGGTCAGAGCGCTTCAGACATACTACACTCGGACTTTTTCATAATGTACTACGACTTTATTGTTGCTTTTTCAACTTAATTTACTATAACTTTGTTATTATACTATACTATGTCTTTTTTTCGACATACTACACTGACATTTTTCGAAAGACTATACTATGACTTTTCAATAGAATACTATACTATGACTTTTCATTAGAATACTACACTATGACATTTTTCGACATGCTAGTAGATGATGACATTACTGTGACTTTGTTGTCATACTATCGCATGACTATCCACAAAATATACCATGACTTTTATCAACGTACTACACTGACTAAACTATACTCTTTTTTGACATACTATGCTGTGACTTTTTATCATACGATAGTATGACTTTTTCCAGCATACTATATTGTGAGTTTTTAATACCTTTTTCAACTTACTATACTACCACTTTTGTTGACATACTACACTATGACTTTTTCTCAACATACTATGCCATGACTTATTTGGACATACTATACTATGACTTTTTTTCAGCATACTATACTATGATCTTTTCGACATACTATACTATGACTTTTTTTTTTCGACATACTATACTATGACTTTTTTTTCGACATACTATACTATGACTTTTTCAACATGCTAAACTATGACTTTTTCCGACGTACTATACTATGACTTTTTTCGACATGCTATACTATGACTTTGTTGACATACTATACTATGACTTTTTTCGACATACTATACTGACGTTTTTTCAACATACTATACTATGACCTTTTCGACAACCTATACCATGACGTTTTCAACATACTATACTATGACTTTTTCGACATACTATACTATGACTTTTTTTGACATGCGATACTATGAGTTTTTTGACATACTCTACTATGACGTTTTTTGGACATACTATACAATGACTTTTTTTTTAACATACTATACTATGACTTTTTTCGACATAATATACTATGACTTTTATCAACATGCTATACTATGACTTTGTCGACATACTATACTATGACTTGTTTCGACATGCTATACTATAACTTTTTTCGACATGCTATACTGACTTTTTTTTCGACACACTATACTATGACTTTTTCGACATACTATACTATGACTTTTTTTGACATACTATACAATAACTTTTTTGACATTACTATACAATAACTTTTTTGACATTACTATACAATGACTTTTTCGACATACTATACTGACTTGTTTCAACATACTATACTATGACTATTTTCTTTGTTCGATGCTATGACTTTTTTCGACATAATATACTATGACTTTTTTCGACGTACTATACTATGACTTTATTCGACATACTATAACTGATAAGTATATACTGTGTATAACTGACATACTATACTATTACTTTTTTGACATACAATACTATGACTTTTTCTCAGCATACTATACCATGACTTTTTTCGACAGGCTATACTATGATCTTTTCAACATACTATACTGACTTTTTTTAAACATACTATGCTATGACTATTTTCTTTGTGCGATACTATGAATTCTTTTGACGTGATATACTATGACTTTTTTCGATGTACTATACTGACTATTTTCTTCGTGCGATACTATGAATTTTTTTGACGTGATATACGATGACTTTTTTCAACGTACTATACTATGACTTTTTTCTTCATGCGATACTATGACTTTTTTCGACATACTGTACTATGACTTTTTTTCGACATACTATACTATGACTTTTTTCGACATACTGTACTATGACTTTTTTCCACACCCTATACTATGACTTTTTCAACATGATAAACTATGACTTTTTTGGACATATACTCACTTTTTTTCAACATACTAAACTGACTATTTTCTTCGTGCGATATAATGAATTTTTTCGACGTACTATACTATGACCTTTTTCGACATGCGATACCATGACTTTTTCCAACATACTATACAGACTTTTTTTGGACATACTTTACAATGACTTTTTTGACATACTATACTACAACTTTTTGACATACTATACGTGTGTTTTTCTGAACATACTATACCATGAGTTTTTCTCAACATACTATACTATTATTTATTTTTGACATACTATACTATGACTTTTTTTTTTTGCAAAATTTTCCAATATTTTACGAAATGACTTTTTTCCACCATAGAATCATTTTATATGCTATAATACGACCGTTTTCATGATTTTTTGTAAACATCAAAAAAATTTGACGTTTTCATTAAAAAATTTCGACATATTTGAATTTGACGTTTTCATCGAAAAATTTCGACATACTATACTATGACGTTTTTTTTGTAAAACGGTTGCAACATTTCACGAAATGACTTTTTTCCACCATAGAATCATTTTACATGCTATAATACGACCGTTTTCATGATTTTTTTCAACATACAAAAATGTCAGGGTTTTTTTTCGTAAAATTTTCAACATACTATACTATGACTTTTTTTTGTAAAATTTCCCAACATTTCACGAAATTACTTTTTTTTTCACCATAGAATCATTTTACATGCTATAATACGACCGTTTTCATGATTTTTTTCAACATCAAAAAAATATGACGTTTTCATCAAAAAACTTTGACATACTATACTATGACGTTTTTTTGTAAAACGGTTCCAACATTTCACAAAATGACTTTTTTCCACCATAGAATCATTTTACAGGCTATAATATCACTTTTTTCATGATTTTTTTCAACATCAAAAAAATGTGACGTTTTCATCGAAAATATTCGACATACTATACTATGACATTTTTTTGTAAAATTTTTCAACATTCGATAAAATGACTTTTTTCCACCACAGATTCATTTTACATGCTATAATACGACCGTTTTCATGATTTCTTTTAACATCAAAAAAATTTGACGTTTTCATCAGAAAAATTTCGACATACTATACTATGACGTTTTTTTTTTTTACAAAATTTTCCAACATCTCACGAAATGACTTTTTTCCATCATAGAATCATTTTACATGCTATAATATGACTTTTTTCATGATTTTTTTCAACATCAAAAAAATTTGACGTTTTCATCGAAAAATTTCGACATACTATACTATGAGATTTTTTTTTTGCAAATTTTTCCAGAATTTCACGAAATGACTTTTTTTCCACCATAGAATCATTTTATGCTAGATCCTTTTAAAAAAATTTAAAAAATTTCTCTCGTTTTTTAAATTTCCAACATCTAGATGCTTTTTCAATAGAAATTTTAAGTGTAATGCTCATTTTTTAATAAAAAAATGTGCGTTTCATCGAAAATTGCATCTTCTGAGGGAAATTACATTAAAGCTTTCCAAGCTTTTCAGCTTATGTTTTTATTTTTTTCAACTAAAAAAATTGTTTTATGAAAATTTAACATCTTCTATGCTTTTTGAATTTCGCATCTTCGACAATTTTTTGTAAAATTTTTCAACGTTCGATAAAATGACTTTTTTCCACCACAGAATCATTTTACATGCTATAATACGACGGTTTTCATGATTTTTTTCAACATCAAAAAAATTTGACGTTTTCATCAAGAAATTTCGACATACTATACTATGACGTTTTCATCGTAAAATTTTCAACATACTATACTATGACATTTTTTTGTAAAATTTTCCAACATTTCACGAAATAACTTTTTTCCACCATAGAATCATTTTACAGGCTATAATATCACTTTTTTCATGATTTTTTTCAACATAAAAAATGTGACATTTTCATCGAAAATATTCAACATACTATACTATGTTGTTTTTTTCGTAAAAATTTCGACATACTATACTATGAGATTTTTTTGTAAAATTTTTCAACATTTCACGAAATGACTTTTTTTCCACCATAGAATCATTTTACATGCTATAATACGACCGTTTTCATGATTTTTTTCAACATCAAAAAAATTTGACGTTTTCATCGAAAAAATTTCGACATACTATACTATGACATTTTTTTGTAAAATTTTTCAACATTCGATAAAGTGACTTTTTTCCACCACAGAATCATTTTACATGATATAATACGACGGTTTTCATGATTTTTTTCAACATCAAAAAAATTTGATGTTTTCATCGAAAAATTTAGACATACTATACTATGACGTTTTTTTTTTTTTTTTTGCAAAATTTTTCAACATTTCACGAAATGACTTTTTTTCCACCATAGAATCATTTTACATGCTATAATACGACCGTTTTCATGATTTTTTTCAACATCAAAAAAATTTGATGTTTTCATCGAAAAAATTTCGACATACTATACTATGAGATTTTTTTTTTTGTAAAATTTTTCAACATTTCACTAAAGTGACTTTTTTTCCACCATAGAATCATTTTACATGATATAATACGTTCGTTTTCATGATTTTTTTCAACATCAAAAAAATTTGATGTTTTCATCGAAAAATTTTAGACATACTATACTATGACGTTTTTTTTTTTTTCTAAAATTTTCCAACATTTCACGAAATGACTTTTTTCCACCATAGAATCATTTTACATGCTATAATACGACCGTTTTCATGATTTTTTTCAACATCAAAAAAATTTGATGTTTTCATCGAAAAATTTCGACATACTACACTATGAGATTTTTTTTTTTGCAAAATTTTCCAACATTTCACGAAATGACTTTTTTTCCACCATAGAATCATTTTACAAGCTATAATACGACCGTTTTCATGATTTTTTTCAACATCAAAAAAATGTGACGTTTTTTTCGTAAAATTTTCGACATACTATACTATGACTTTTTTTTGTAAAATTTTTCAACATTCGATAAAATGACTTTTTTCCACCACAGAATCATTTTAGATGCTATAATACAACCTTTTTCATGATTTCTTTTAACATCAAAAAAATTTGACGTTTTCATCAAAAAATTTCGACATACTATACTATGACGTTTTCATCGAAAAATTTCGACATACTATACTATGACGTTTGTTTTGTAAAATATTCCAACATCTCACGAAATGACTTTTTTCCATCATAGAATCATTTTACATGCTATAATATGACTTTTTTCATGATTTCTTTT
This sequence comes from Pterois miles, assembly GCA_947000775.1. NCBI lineage: Eukaryota > Metazoa > Chordata > Actinopteri > Perciformes > Scorpaenidae > Pterois > Pterois miles. The sequence continues at coordinate 1,897,173 of CAMQGK010000549.1, forward strand.
CAACATCAAAAAAATTTGACTTTTTCATCAAAAAATATTCAACATACTATACTATGACGTTTTTTTCGTAAAATTTTCGACATACTATACTATGATAATTTTTTGTAAAATTTTTCAACATTCGATAAAATGACTTTTTTCCACCACAGAATCATTTTACATGCTATAATACGACCATTTTCATGATTTCTTTTAACAACGTAAAAAAATTTGAGGTTTTCATCAAAAAATTTCGACATACTATACTATGACGTTTTTTTTTTTTTGCAAAATTTTCCAACATCTCATGAAATGACTTTTTTTCCACCATAGAATCATTTTACATGCTATAATACGACCTTTTTCATGATTTTTTTCAACATCAAAAAAATTTGGCGTTTTCATCGAAGAATTTCGACATACTATACAATGAGTTTTTTTTTTGCAAAATTTTCCAGTTTCGATGCTTTTCCACCATAGAACATTTTCATTCTAGAATCGACCGTTTTCATGATTTCTTTTAATATCAAAAAAATTGGACGTTTTCATCAAAAAATTTCGACATACTATACTGTGACGTTTTTTTTTGTAAAATATTCCAACATCTCACGAAATGACTTTTTTCCACCATAGAATCATTTTACATGCTGTAATATGACCGTTTTCATGATTTTTTTCAACATAAAAAAAATGTGACGTTTTCATCAAGAAATATTCGACATACTATACTATGACGTTTTCATCATAAAGTTTTCAACATACTATGCTGTGATATTTTTTTGTAAAATTTTTCAACATTCGATAAAATGACTTTTTTTCCACCACAGGATCATTTTACATGCTATAATACGACCGTTTTCATGATTTCTTTTAACATCAAAAAAATTTGACGTTTTCATCAAAAAATTTACATACTATACTATGACGTTTTTTTTTTTTGTAAAATTTTCCAACATTTCACGAAATGACTTTTTTCCACCATAGAATCATTTTACATGCTATAATATGACTTTTTTCATGATTTTTTTCAACATCAAAAAAATGTGACGTTTTCATCAAGAAATATTCGACATACTATACTATGATGTTTTCATCGTAAAATTTTCAACATACTATACTATGAGATTTTTTTTTTGCAAAATTTTCCAACATTTCACGAAATGACTTTTTTTCCACCATAGAATCATTTTACAGGCTATAATACGTTCGTTTTCATGATTTTTTTCAACATCAAAAAAATGTGACGTTTTCATCGAAAATATTCAACATACTATACTATGTTGTTTTTTCGTAAAAATTTCACATACTATACTATGAGATTTTTTTGTAACATTTTTCAACATTCGATAAAGTGACTTTTTTCCACCACAGAATCATTTTACATGATATAATACGACGGTTTTCATGATTTTTTTCAACATCAAAAAAATTTGACGTTTTCATCGAAAAATTTAGACATACTATACTATGACGTTTTTTTTTTTTTGCAAAATTTTCCAACATTTCACGAAATGACTTTTTTTCCACCATAGAATCATTTTACATGCTATAATACGACCGTTTTCATGATTTTTTTCAACATCAAAAAAATTTGATGTTTTCATCGAAAAATTTCGACATACTATACTATGAGATTTTTTTTTTGCAAAATTTTCCAACATTTCACGAAATGACTTTTTTTCCACCATAGAATCATTTTACATGCTATAATACGTTCGTTTTCATGATTTTTTTCAACATCAAAAAAATTTGACGTTTTCATCAAAAAATTTTCGACATACTATACTATGACTTTTTTTTTTCTAAAATTTTCCAACATTTAACGAAATGACTTTTTCCACCATAGAATCATTTTACATGCTATAATACGACCGTTTTCATGATTTTTTTCAACATAAAAAAATGTGACTTTTTTTCGTAAAATTTTCGACATACTATACTATGATATTTTTTTGTAAAATTTTTCAACATTCGATAAAATGACTTTTTTCCACCACAGAATCATTTTACATGCTATAATACAACCGTTTTCATGATTTCTTTTAACATCAAAAAAATTTGACGTTTTCATCAAAAAATTTCGACATACTATACTATGACGTTTTCATCGAAAAATTTCGACATACTATACTATGACGTTTTTTTTGTAAAATATTCCAACATCTCACGAAATGACTTTTTTCCATCATAGAATCATTTTACATGCTATAATATGACTTTTTTCATGATTTCTTTTAACATCAAAAAAATTTGACTTTTTCATCAAAAAATTTCGACATACTATACTATGACGTTTTTTTCGTAAAATTTTCGACATACTATACTATGATATTTTTTTGTAAAATTTTTCAACATTCAATAAAATGACTTTTTTCCACCACAGAATCATTTTACATGCTATAATACGACCATTTTCATGATTTCTTTTAACATCAAAAAAATTTGACGTTTTCATCAAAAAATTTCGACATACTATACTATGACGTTTTTTTTCGTAAAATTTTCGACTCTTCTTGCATTTTTTGTAAAATTTTCCAACATCTCGATAAAATGACTTTTTTCCACCATAGAATCATTTTACATGCTATAATATGACTTTTTTCATGATTTTTTTCAACATCCAAAAAATTTGACGTTTTCATTGAAAAATTTCGACATACTATACTATGACGTTTTTTTTTTTGTAAAATTTTCCAACATTTCACGAAATGACTTTTTTTCAACCATAGAATCATTTTACAAACTATAATACGACCGTTTTCATGATTTTTTTCAACATCAAAAAAATTTGACGTTTTCATCGTAAAATTTTCGACATACTATACTATGACGTTTTTTTCGTAAAATTTTCCAACATTTCAAGAAATGACTTTTTTCCACCATAGAATCATTTTAGATGCTATAATACGACTTTTTTCATGATTTTTTTCAACATCAAAAAAAATTGACGTTTTCATCAAAAAATTTCGACATACTATACTATGACATTTTTTTTTTGCAAAATTTTCCAACATTTCACGAAATGACTTTTTTCCACCATAGAATCATTTTACAGGCTATAATATCACTTTTTTCATGATTTTTTTCAACATAAAAAATGTGACGTTTTCATCGAAAATATTCGACATACTATACTATGTTGTTTTTTTCGTAAAAATTTCGACATACTATACTATGATTTTTTTTTGTAAAATTTTCCAACATTTCGATAAAATGACTTTTTTCCACCATAGAATCATTTTACATGCTATAATACGTTCGTTTTCATGATTTTTTTCAACATCAAAAAAATTTGACGTTTTCATCGAAAAAATTTCGACATACTATACTATGACGTTTTTTTTGTAAAATTTTTCAACATCTCGATAAAGTGACTTTTTTCCACCACAGAATCATTTTACATGCTATAATACGACCGTTTTCATGATTTTTTTTCAACATCAAAAAAATTTGACGTTTTCATCGAAAAATTTAGACATACTATACTATGACGTTTTTTTTTTTTGCAAAATTTTCCAACATTTCACGAAATGACTTTTTTTCCACCATACAATCATTTTACATGCTATAATACGACCGTTTTCATGATTTTTTTCAACATCAAAAAAATTTGATGTTTTCATCGAAAAATTTCGACATACTATACTATGAGATTTTTTTTTTGCAAAATTTTTCAACATTTCACGAAATGACTTTTTTTCCACCATAGAATCATTTTACATGCTATAATACGACCGTTTTCATGATTTTTTTCAACATCAAAAAAATTTGACGTTTTCATCGAAAAATTTTCGACATACTATACTATGACATTTTTTTTTTCTAAAATTTTCCAACATTTAAAGAAATGACTTTTTTCCACCATAGAATCATTTTACATGCTATAATACGACCGTTTTCATGATTTTTTTCAACATAAAAAAATGTGACTTTTTCATCGTAAAATTTTCGACATACTATACTATGACGTTTTTTTTTTTGTAAAATTTTTCAACATTCGATAAAATGACTTTTTTTCCACCACAGAATCATTTTACATGCTATAATACAACCGTTTTCATGATTTCTTTTAACATCAAAAAAATTTGACGTTTTCATCAAAAAATTTCGACATACTATACTATGACGTTTTCATCGAAAAATTTCGACATACTATACTATGACGTTTGTTTTGTAAAATATTCCAACATGTCACGAAATGACTTTTTTCCATCATAGAATCATTTTACATGCTATAATATGACTTTTTTCATGATTTTTTTCAACATCAAAAAAATTTGACGTTTTCATCAAAAAATTTCGACATACTATACTATGACGTTTTCTGTATTTCCTCTATTTGACATTTTTTTGCAAAATTTTCCAACATTTCACGAAATGACTTTTTTTCCACCATAGAATCATTTTACATGCTATAATATGACCGTTTTCATGATTTTTTTCAACTTAAAAAAATGTGACGTTTTCATCGAAAATATTCGACATACTATACTATGACGTTTTTTTCGTAAAATTTTCAACATACTATACTATGATATTTTTTTGTAAAATTTTTCAACATTCGATAAAATGACTTTTTTCCACCACAGAATCATTTTACATGCTATAATACCACCGTTTTCATGATATCTTTTAACATCAAAAAAATTTGACGTTTTCATCAAAAAATTTCGACATACTATACTATGACGTTTTTTTTTTTTGTAAAATATTCCAACATCTCACGAAATGACTTTTTTCCATCATAGAATCATTTTACATGCTATAATATGACTTTTTTCATGATTTTTTTCAACATCAAAAAAATTTGGCGTTTTCATTCAAAAATTTCGACATACTATACTATGACTTTTTTTTTTTTTGCAAAATTTTCCAACATTTCACGAAATGACTTTTTTTCCAACCATAGAATCATTTTACAAACTAAATACGACCGTTTTCATGATTTTTTTCAAAAAGATAAAAAAAACGTTTTCATCGTAAAATTTTCGACATACTATACTATGACGGTTTTTTTTTGTAAAATTTTCCAACATTTCACGAAATGACTTTTTTCCACCATAGAATCATTTTACATGCTATAATATGACCGTTTTCATGATTTTTTTCAACATAAAAAAAAATGACGTTTTCATCGAAAATATTCGACATACTATACTATGACGTTTTTTTCGTAAAATTTTCAACATACTATACTATGACATTTTTTTGTAAAATTTTTCAACATTCGATAAAATGACTTTTTTTCCACCACAGAATCATTTTACATGCTATAATACCACCGTTTTCATGATTTCTTTTAACATCAAAAAAAATTGACGTTTTCATCAAAAAATTTCGACATACTATACTATGACTTTTTTTTTGTAAAATATTCCAACATCTCACGAAATGACTTTTTTCCATCATAGAATCATTTTACATGCTATAATATGACTTTTTTCATGATTTTTTTCAACATCAAAAAAATTTGGCGTTTTCATTGAAAAATTTCGACATACTATACTATGACGTTTTTTTTTTTTTTTGCAAAATTTTCCAACATTTCACGAAATGACTTTTTTTCCACCATAGAATCATTTTACAAGCTATAATACGACCGTTTTCATGATTTTTTTCAACATCAAAAAAATTTGACGTTTTCATCGAAAAATTTTCGACATACTATACTATGACGATTTTTTTTTTCGTAAAATTTTCCAACATTTCACGAAATGACTTTTTTCCACCATAGAATCATTTTACATGCTATAATACGACCTTTTTCATGATTTTTTTCAACATCAAAAAAAATTGACGTTTTCATCGAAAAAATTTCGACATACTATACTATGACGTTTTTTTTTTTTGCAAAATTTTCCAACATTTCACGAAATGACTTTTTTCCACCATAGAATCATTTTACATGCTATAATATCACTTTTTTCATGATTTTTTTCAACATAAAAAAATGTGACGTTTTCATCGAAAATATTCGACATACTATACTATGACGTTTTTTTTTTTCGTAAAATTTTTCGACATACTATACTATGAGATTTTTTTTTGTAAAATATTCCAACATCTCACGAAATGACTTTTTTCCATCATAGAATCATTTTACATGCTATAATATGACTTTTTTCATGATTTCTTTTAACATCAAAAAAATTTGACTTTTTCATCAAAACATTTCGACATACTATACTATCACGTATTTTTTTGTAAAATTTTTTCATTTTTCATTTCACGAAATTACTTTTTTTCCACCATAGAATCATTTTACATGCTATAATATGACTTTTTTCATGATTTTTTTCAACATCCAAAAAATTTGGCGTTTTCATTGAAAAATTTCGACATACTATACTATGACGTTTTTTTTTTTGCAAAATTTTCCAACATTTCACGAAATGACTTTTTTCCACCATAGAATCATTTTACATGCTATAATATAACCGTTTTCATGATTTTTTTCAACTTAAAAAAAATATGACGTTTTCATCGAAAATATTTGACATACTATACTATGACGTTTTTTTCGTAAAATTTTTCGACATACTATACTATGACATTTTTTTGTAAAATTTTTCAACATTCGATAAAATGACTTTTTTCCACCACAGAATCATTTTACATGCTATAATACCACCGTTTTCATGATTTCTTTTAACATCAAAAAAATTTGACGTTTTCATCAAAAAATTTCGACATACTATACTATGATTTTTTTTTTTTGTAAAATTTTCCAACATTTCACGAAATGACTTTTTTTCCACCATAGAATCATTTTACAAGCTATAATACGACCGTTTTCATGATTTTTTTCAACATCAAAAAAATTTGACGTTTTCATCGTAAAATTTTCGACATACTATACTATGACGTTTTTTGTTTTTTTTGCAAAATTTTCCAACATTTCATGAAATGAATTTTTTTCCACCATAGAATCATTTTACATGCTATAATACGACCGTTTTCATGATTTTTTTCAACATCAAAAAAATTTGACGTTTTCATCGAAAAATTTCGACATACTATACTATGACTCTTTTTTTTTCTAAAATTTTCCAACATTTCACGAAATGACTTTTTCCACCATAGAATCATTTTACATGCTATAATACGACGGTTTTCATGATTTTTTTCAACATAAAAAAATGTGACGTTTTCATCGAAAATATTCGACATACTATACTATGACTTTTTTTCGTAACATTTTCGACATACTATACTATGATATTTTTTTGTAAAATTTTTCAACATTTCGATAAAATGACTTTTTTTCCACCACAGAATCATTTTACATGCTATAATACGACCGTTTTCATGATTTCTTTTAACATCAAAAAAATTGTGACGTTTTCATCAAAAAATTTGACATCTTCTTGCGTTTTTTTGTAAATTTTCGACATACTATACTATGACATTTTTTTGTAAAATTTTTCAACATTCGATAAAGTGACTTTTTTCCACCACAGAATCATTTTACATGCTATAATACGACCGTTTTCATGATTTTTTTCAACATCAATCAAAATACTATACTATGACGTTTTCATCGAAAAATTTCGACATACTATACTATGACGTTTTTTTTGTAAAATTTTCCAACATCTCACGAAATGACTTTTTTCCATCATAGAATCATTTTACATGCTATAATATAACCGTTTTCATGATTCTTTTCGACGTACAAAAATTTGAGGTTTTCATCAAAAAATTTCGACATACTATACTATGACGTTTTTGTTTTTTTTGCAAAATTTTCCAACATTTCATGAAATGACTTTTTTTCAACCATAGAATCATTTTACATTTTATAGTATGACCGTTTTCATGATTTTTTTCAACATCAAAAAATTTTGACGTTTTCATCCAAAAATTTAGACATACTATACTATAACGTTTTTTTTTTTTGCAAAATTTTCCAACATGTCACGAAATGACTTTTTTTCCACCACAGAATCATTTTACATGCTATAATACGACCGTTTTCATGATTTCTTTTAACATCAAAAAAATTGGACGTTTTCATCAAAAAATTTCGACATACTATACTATGACGTTTTTTTCGCAAAATTTTCGACATACTATACTATGACGTTTTTTTTTGTAAAATTTTCCAACATCTCACGAAAAATGACTTTTTTCCACCATAGAATCATTTTACATGCTATAATACGACCGTTTTCATGATTTTTTTCAACATCAAAAAAATTTGACGTTTTCATCGAAAAATTTCGACATACTATACTATGACGACATTTTTTTTTGTTTGCAAAATTTTCCAACATTTCACGAAATGACTTTTTTTCCACCATAGAATCATTTTACATGCTATAATACGACCGTTTTCATGATTTTTTTCAACATCAAAAAAATTTGACGTTTTCATCGAAAAAATTTCGACATACTATACTATGACGTTTTTTTTTTTTTCTAAAATTTTCCAACATTTCACGAAATGACTTTTTTCCACCATAGAATCATTTTACATGCTATAATACGACCGTTTTTTTCATGATTTCTTTTAACATCAAAAAAAATTGGAGGTTTTCATCAAAAAATGTCGACATACTATACTATGACGTTTTTTTTGTAAAATTTTCCAACATCTCACGAAATGACTTTTTTCCATCATAGAATCATTTTACATGCTATAATATAACGACCGTTTTATAGTTTTAACATGATTCTTTTGAGTACAAAAAATTTGAGGTTTTCATCAAAAAATTTCGACATACTATACTATGACGTTTTCATTTTTTTTGCAAAATTTTTTTTTTTTGTAAAATTTTCCAACATCTCACGAAATGACCTTTTTCCATCATAGAATCATTTTACATGCTATAATACGACCGTTTTCATGATTTTTTTCAACATCAAAAAAATTTGACGTTTTCATCGAAAAATTTCGACATACTATACTATGACGTTTTTTTTTTGTAAAATTTTCCAACATTTCACGAAATGACTTTTTTCCACCATAGAATCATTTTACATGCTATAATACGACCGTTTTCATGATTTTTTTTTTCACAAACGTAAAAAATGTGACGTTTTCATCGAAAATATTCGACATACTATACTATGACGTTTTTTTTGTAAAATTTTCGACATACTATACTATATTTTTTTGTAAAATTTTTCAACATTCGATAAAATGATTTTTTTCCACCACAGAATCATTTTACATGCTATAATAAATAATTACAACCGTTTTCATGATTTCTTTTAACATCAAAAAAATTGACGTTTTAAAAAAATTTCGACATACTATACTATCTTTAAAATTTGACATACTATACTTTTTTTTTTGTAAAATTTTCCAACATTTCACGAAATGACTTTTTTTCCACCATAGAATCATTTTACATGCTATAATACGACCGTTTTCATGATTTTTTTCAAAAAAAAAAAATGACTTTTTTTTTTTCAACATACAAAAATTTGAGGTTTAAAAAAAAAAATTAAAAAAAAAAAAAAAAAAAAATTAAAAAAAAAAAAAAAAAAACAAAAAAAAAAAAAAAAATTTTCGACGTACAAAAATTTGAGGTTTTCATCAAAAAATTTCGACATACTATACTATGACATTTTTTTTTGTAAAATTTTCCAACATTTCACGAAATGACTTTTTTCCACCATAGAATCATTTTACATGCTATAATACGACCGTTTTCATGATTTTTTTCAACATCAAAAAAATTTGACGTTTTCATCGAAAAATTTCGACATACTATACTATGACGTTTTTTTTTTTTTTGTAAAATTTTCCAACATTCCACGAAATGACATTTCATAGTCATTTTACAGAAATGTACTCAAAAAGATTTTTTTCCACCATAGAATCATTTTACATGCTATAATACGACCGTTTTCATGATTTTTTTCAACATACAAAAAATTTGACGTTTTCATTGAAAAATTTTCGACATACTATACTATGACGTTTTTTTTTAAATTTTTTTTCACAATAAAAAGTTTTGTCTTTTTCAAAATTATTTTAATTTTACATGTTATAACTTTTTTTTTGACGTTTTCATCGAAAAATTTCGACATACTATACTATGACGTTTTTTTTTTTTTTTTTGTAAAATTTTTCAACATTCGATAAAATGACTTTTTTCCACCATAGAATCATTTTACATGCTATAATACGACCCTTTTCATGATTTTTTTCAACATAAAAAATGTCGAAATTTTTTGATGAAAATCGTCAATTTTTTTTTATGTTAAAAGAAATCATGAAAAAAGTCGTATTATAGCATCTAAAATGATTCTATGGTGGAAAAAAAGTCTTTATTTCGTGAAATGTTGGAAAATTTTATGAAAAAAACGTCATAGTATAGTATGTCGAAAATTTTACGATGAAAACGTCAAATTTTTTTGATGTTGAAAAAAATCATGAAAACGGTCGTATTATAGCATGTAAAATGATTCTATGGTGAAAAAAAAGTCATTTCGTGAAATGTTGAAAAATTTTAGAAAAAAAAAAGTCATAGTATAGTATGTCGAAAATTTTTCGATGAAAACGTCAAATTTTTTTGATGTTGAAATAAATCATGAAAACGGTCGTATTATAGCATGTAAAATGATTCTATGGTGGAAAAAAAGTCATTTCGTGAAATGTTGGAAAATTTTGCAAGAAAAAAACGTCATAGTATAGTATGTCTAAATTTTTCGATGAAAACGTCAAATTTTTTTGATGTTGAAAAAAATCATGAAAACCGTCGTATTATAGCATGTAAAATGATTCTGTGGTGGAAAAAAGTCACTTTATCGAATGTTGAAAAATTTTACAAAAAAATGTCATAGTATAGTATGTCGAAATTTTTTCGATGAAAACGTCAAATTTTTTTGATGTTGAAAAAAATCATGAAAACCGTCGTATTATAGCATGTAAAATGATTTATAGTGGAAAAAAGTCATTTCGTGAAATGTTGGAAAATTTTACAAAAAAAAAAAAAAAAACGTCATAGTATAGTATGTCGAAATTTTTTGATGAAAACGTCAAATTTTTTTTGATGTTAAAAGAAATCATGAAAACGGTCGTATTATAGCATGTAAAATGATTCTGTGGTGGAAAAAAGTCATTTTATTGAATGTTGAAAAATTTTACAAAAAAATGTCATAGTACAGTATGTCGAAAATTTTACGGAAAAAACGTCATAGTATAGTATGTCAAAAATTTTTGATGAAAACGTCAAATTTTTTTGATGTTAAAAGAAATCATGAAAACGGTCGTATTATAGCATGTAAAATGATTCTGTGGTGGAAAAAAGTCATTTCGTGAAATGTTGGAAAATTTTGCAAAAAAAAAAATGTCATAGTATAGTATGTCGAAATTTTTCGATGAAAACACCAAATTTTTTGGATGTTGAAAAAAATCATGAAAACGGTCGTATTATAGCATGTAAAATGATTCTATGGTGGAAAAAAGTCATTTCGTGAGATGTTGGAATATTTTACAAAAAAAAAAGTCATAGTATAGTATGTCGAAATTTTTCGATGAAAACGTCAAATTTTTTTGATGTTAAAAGAAATCATGAAAACGGTCGTATTATAGCATGTAAAATGATTCTGTGGTGGAAAAAAGTCATTTTATCGAATGTTGAAAAATTTTACAAAAAAATATCATAGTATAGTATGTCGAAAATTTTACGAAAAAAACGTCATAGTATAGTATGTCGAATATTTTCGATGAAAACGTCACATTTTTTTATGTTGAAAAAAATCATGAAAACGGTCGTATTATAGCATGTAAAATGATTCTATGGTGGAAAAAAGTCATTTCGTGAAATGTTGGAAAATTTTAGAAAAAAAAAGTCATAGTATAGTATGTCGAAAATTTTTCGATGAAAACGTCAAATTTTTTTGATGTTGAAAAAAATCATGAAAACGAACGTATTATAGCATGTAAAATGATTCTATGGTGGAAAAAAAGTCATTTCGTGAAATGTTGGAAAATTTTGTAAAAAAAAAAAAAAACGTCATAGTATAGTATGTCTAAATTTTTCGATGAAAACGTCAAATTTTTTTGATGTTGAAAAAAATCATGAAAACCGTCGTATTATAGCATGTAAAATGATTCTGTGGTGGAAAAAAGTCACTTTATCGAATGTTGAAAAATTTTACAAAAAAATGTCATAGTATAGTATGTCGAAATTTTTTCGATGAAAACGTCAAATTTTTTTGATGTTGAAAAAAATCATGAAAACGAACGTATTATAGCATGTAAAATGATTCTATGGTGGAAAAAAAGTCATTTCGTGAAATGTTGGAAAATTTTACAAAAAAAAAATCTCATAGTATAGTATGTCGAAATTTTTACGAAAAAAACAACATAGTATAGTATGTCGAATATTTTCGATGAAAACGTCACATTTTTTATGTTGAAAAAAATCATGAAAAGTGATATTATAGCCTGTAAAATGATTCTATGGTGGAAAAAAGTCATTTCGTGAAATGTTGGAAAATTTTGTAAAAAAAAAAAAACGTCATAGTATAGTATGTCGAAATTTTTTGATGAAAACGTCAAATTTTTTTTATGTTAAAAGAAATCATGAAAACGGTCGTATTATAGCATGTAAAATGATTCTGTGGTGGAAAAAAGTCATTTTATTGAATGTTGAAAAATTTTACAAAAAAATGTCATAATATAGTATGTCGAAAATTTTACGAAAAAAACGTCATAGTATAGTATGTCAAAATTTTTTGATGAAAACGTCAAATTTTTTTGATGTTAAAAGAAATCATGAAAACGGTTGTATTATAGCATGTAAAATGATTCTATGGTGGAAAAAAGTCATTTTATGGAATGTTGAAAAATTTTACAAAAAAATATCATAGTATAGTATGTCGAAAATTTTCGAGAAAAAACGTCATAGTATAGTATGTCGAATATTTTCGATGAAAACCTCACATTTTTTATGTTGAAAAAAATCATGAAAACGGTCTTATTATAGCATGTAAAATGATTCTATGGTGGAAAAAAGTCATTTCGTGAAATGTTGGAAAATTTTGCAAAAAAAAAACGTCATAGTATAGTATGTCGAAAATTTTTCGATGAAAACGTCAAATTTTTTTTGATGTTGAAAGAAATCATGAAAACGGTCGTTTTATAGTTTGTAAAATGATTCTATGGTTGAAAAAAAGTCATTTCGTGAAATGTTGGAAAATTTTACAAAAAAAAAAGTCATAGTATAGTATGTCGAAATTTTTTGATGAAAACGTACAATTTTTTTGATGTTAAAAGAAATCATGAAAACGGTCGTATTATAGCATGTAAAATGATTCTGTGGTGGAAAAAAGTCATTTTATCGAATGTTGAAAAATTTTACAAAAAAATATCATAGTATAGTATGTCGAAAATTTTACGAAAAAAACGTCATAGTATAGTATGTCGAATATTTTCGATGAAAACGTCACATGTTTTTATGTTGAAAAAAATCATGAAAACGGTCGTATTATAGCATGTAAAATGATTCTATGGTGGAAAAAGTCATTTCGTGAAATGTTGGAAAATTTTAGAAAAAAAAAAGTCATAGTATAGTATGTCGAAATTTTTCGATGAAAACGTCAAATTTTTTTGATGTTGAAAAAAATCATGAAAACGGTCGTATTATAGCATGTAAAATGATTCTATGGTGGAAAAAAAGTCATTTCATGATGAAATGATTCAAATGTTGGAAAATTTTGCAAAAAAAAAAAATCTCATAGTATAGTATGTCGAAAATTTTACGATGAAAACGTCAAATTTTTTTGATGTTGAAAAAAATCATGAAAAAGGTCGTATTATAGCATGTAAAATTATTCTATGGTGGAAAAAAGTAATTTCTTGAAATGTTGGAAAATTTTACAAAAAAACGTCATAGTATAGTATGTCGAAATTTTTTGATGAAAACGTCAAATTTTTTTGATGTTGAAAAAAATCATGAAAACAGTCGTATTATAGCATGTAAAATGATTCTATGGTGGAAAAAAAGTCATTTCGTGAAATGTTGGAAAATTTTGCAAAAAAAAAGTCAGTATAGTATGTCGAAATTTTTCAATGAAAACGTCAAATTTTTGTATGTTGTCAAAATGTATGTCAAAAAAATTTGACGTTTTCATCAAAAAATTTCGACAAACACTATGACACACAAGACATTTTTTTGTAAAATTTTTTAACATTCGATAAAATGACTTTTTCCACCATAGATTCATTTTACATGCTATGACTTTTTTCATTTTTTTCAACATACAAAAATTTGACGTTTTCATCGTAAAATTTTCGACATACTATACTACGACGTTTTTTTTTTAAATTTTCCAACATTTCACGAAATGACTTTTTTCCACCATAGAGTCATTTTACATGCCATAATACGACCGTTCTCATGATTTTTTTCAACATCAAAAAAATTTGACGTTTCCATCGAAAATTTCAACATACTGACTTTTTTCCATGAAATTTTTCTAGATAATAAAATATGACTTTTTTTTATCATAATACTGTTTAATATACTATAATATGATTGTTTTCATGATTTTTTTTCAAGATTTAACACTATGACCTACTTTTCATGAAATTTTGGACATACTATACTATGATTTTTTTTCATGAAATTTTTTAATGTACTACAATATGATTTTTTTTTCATAAAACTGTTGAAAATACTATGACCGTTTTCATGAAATTTTTCAAGATTTAATACTGTTTTTCATGAAATTTTTCGACATACTATACTGACTTTTTTCCTTTCCATAAAAGAAAACACTTTTATTTAAAAAAAAAAATATCATGAAATAAATCAGTACAGCATGTCAAAAAAGTCAGTACAGTATAAAAAGTATAGTAAAAATATGTGTAAAAAGTCTTAGTATAGTATGTTGAAAAATATGGGGAAAAGGTCTAGTAGTATGTCAAAAAAAATTGTAGTGTCAAAAAGTCAATGTCATAGTATGTCAAAGATGTCACAGGATAACATGTCGAAAAAAATCATATTTCAGTAAAAAGTTAAAGTATGCCAAAAAAATCATAGTTTTGCATGACAAAAAAGTTCAGGTATATTATGAAAAAAAAAGTCAGAATAGCATGTCGAAAAAGTCATAGTACAGTATATAAAAATATCTATCTATCTATATATATATATATATCAAAAACATACCATTATATATCAAAAAGGTCATAGTATAGTGTCGAAAAACTCATAGTATAGCATGTCACAAATGTCAGTATAGCATGTTGAAAAAATTATAGTATAGTATGTGAAAAAACAGCATGTCGAAAAAAAAAGGTATAGTGTAGTATGTCGAAAACAACGTCAGTATAGTATGTCAAAAAAGTGTACAGCGTTTCGTAAAAAGTCACAGTACAGTTTCTTGGAAATAAAGTCAGAGTATGTGAAAAAATGTCATACTACAGTTTCTCAAAAAAAATTTAAAAAGTGAAAGCATAGCATGTCAAAATTAAGTCATAGTATTACTCAGGATTTTACTTTGAACAGTATTTCTACACTGTGGTACTGCTACTTTTATTGAAGTAAAATATCCGAGTATTTCTTCCACTACCATAAATAAAGAAAGAAGTTTGGTCAAAGTATGAGAAATGAAACTTTATTTCAACAAATGTCAATCTGACAAAAACTGACAGTAAGCATAAAAAAGTTACTCTAACAACTCTAGTTACTCTTTATTTATAAAAAATACAAACAGAAACATGTCGACACAGGAGTCCGTTAGTGGGAGAAGGTTTACTGAGTTCACTGGTTGTTTTATTTTAATTTAACTAATGATAACTCAGTAAATCTGCATCAGAACACAGGCTCCTATAACACAGCTGAGCCGGGGAGTCAGAGGTCAGAGGTCAGGAGTCAGGGGTAGGAGGTCAGGGGTAGGAGGTCAGGGGTCAGGGGTAGGAGGTCAGGGGTCAGGGGTAGGAGGTCAGGGGTCAGGGGTAGGAGGTCAGGAGTCAGGGGTAGGAGGTCAGGGGTCAGGGGTAGGAGGTCAGGGGTAGGAGGTCAGGAGTCAGGGGTAGGAGGTCAGGGGTCGGAGGTCAGGAGTCAGGGGTCAGGAGTCAGAGGTCAAGGGTAGGAGGTCAGGAGTCAGGGGTAGGAGGTCAGGAGTCAGAGGTCAGGGGTCAAGGGTAGGAGGTCAGGAGTCAGGGGTAGGAGGTCAGGAGTCAGGGGTCGGAGGTCAGGAGTCAGGGATTGGAGGTCAGGAGTCAGAGGTCAGGGGTAGGAGGTCAGGAGTCAGGGGTAGGAGGTCAGGAGTCAGGGGTCGGAGGTCAGGAGTCAGGGGTAGGAGGTCAGGAGTCAGGGGTCGGAGGTCAAGGGTCAGGAGTCAGGGGTCAGGAGTCAGAGGTCGGAGGTCAGGAGTCAGGGGTCAGGGGTAGGAGGTCAGGAGTCAGAGGTCAGGGGTAGGAGGTCAGGAGTCAGGGGTCAGGAGTCAGGAGTCAGGAGTCAGAGGTCAGGGGTTGGAGGTCAGGAGTCAGGGGTCGGAGGTCATGAGTCAGGGGTAGGAGGTCAGGAGTCAGGGGTCAGGAGTCAGGAGTCAGAGGTCAGGGGCTGGAGGTCAGGAGTCAGGGGTCGGAGGTCAGGAGTCAGGGGTAGGAGGTCAGGAGTCAGGGGTCAGGAGTCAGGAGTCAGAGGTCAGGGGTCGGAGGTCAGGAGTCAGGGGTCGGAGGTCAGTGGACAACAGAGTTGAGCGGCTCGGCTCTGATGTTTCCTAAATCCAGAGTGGAGTCTGTCTCCTCGTCGATCTCCCCGATTACCGCCCTGAAACACAACACACACTTTACTCCTCTACTTTACACTTCAGTTGTCTACTTTAAGTTTTGTTCTACTTTACACTTAAGTCTTCGACTTTACGCTTTGTTCTACTTTACACTTAAGTCTTCGACTTTACGCTTCGTTCTACTTTACACTTGAGTCTTCTACTTTACACTTTAGTCTTCTACTTTAGTCTTCTACTTTCCACTTTAGTCTTCTACTTTACACTTTGTTCTACTTTACAATTTCGTCTTCTACTTTTCTACTTTACTCCTCTACTTGACACTTTAGTCTTCTAGTTTTCTACTTTACACCTCTACTTTACACGTTAGTCTTCTACTTTACAATTTAGTCTTCTACTTTACACTTTAGTCTTCCACTTTACACTTTACTCTTCTACTTTACACTTAATGTCTCAACTTTACACTTCTATTTTACACTTTACTCCTCTACTTTACACTTCCTCTTCACCTTTATACTTTACTCTTTTACTTTACTCTTATACTTTACACTTCAATTTTTACTTAAAACATCTAATCTCTTCTTCTTTACACTTTATTCTTCTAATTTACACTTTACACTTTACTCTTCCACTTAACTCTTTACTCCTCTACTTAACACTTTCTTCCACTTTACATTGTACTCTTCGACTTTAAACTTTGCTCTTCCACTTTACACTGTACTCTGCGACTTAACACTTTACTCCTCTACTTTACTCTATGTTACACTTCTACTTTACACTTTACTCTTCTATCTTATATTGTCTTCTACTTAACACTTTACTCCTCTACTTTACTCTTTGTTTTTACACTTCTACTTTACACTTTAACTTTACTCTTCTACTTTACCCTTTACTGCTCTACTTTAGACTTTACTCTTCTAATTTACTTTTCTACTTTACTCCTCTACTGTACTCTTCTGCTTTACAATGTCTTCTACTTTACACTTTAGCCTTCTACTTTACACTTTAGTCTTCCACTTTACAATTTAGACTTCTACTTTACTCTTCTACTTCAATCTTCCACTTTACACTTAACTATTCGACTTTACAATTTCTTCTACTTTACACTTTACCAATCTACTTTACACTTTAGTCTTCTACTTTACACTTTAGCCTTCTACTTTACACTTTAGTCTTCTACTTCACACTTTAGTCTTCCACTTTACACTTTCTTCTACTTTACACTTAAGTCTTCTACTTTACACTTTAGTCTTCCACTTTACACTTTAGTCTTCCACTTTACACTTTAGTCTTCTACTTTACCCTTTACTCTTCTAATTTACTTTTCTATTTTACACTTTACTCCTCTACTGCACTCTTAGATGTATGTATGTATGTATGTATGTATATATATCTGCACTTTAGCCTTCCACTTTACACTTTCTTCTACTTTACACTTAAGTCTTCTACTTTACACTTTAGTCTTCCACTTTACACTTTCTTCTACTTTACACTTAAGTCTTCTACTTTACACTTTAGTCTTCCACTTTACCCTCTACACTCCTAAATTACTTTTCTATTTTACACTTTACTCCTCTACTGCACTCTTAGATGTATGTATGTATGTATGTATGTTATATATATATAAATCCTTCTCTTCTCTTCTACTTTACCACTTTACACTTTCTTCTACTTTACACTTTAGTCTTCTACTTTCCCCCCACACTTTAGTCTTCTACTTTACTCTTTCTCCTACTTTACACTTTTACTTTACTCTTCTATTTTACACTTTACTCTTCTTCTACTTTACACTTTATTCGTCTACTTTACCCTTTACTGCTCTACTTTAGACTTTACTCTTCTAATTTACTTTTCTACTTTACACTTTACTCCTCTACTTTACACTTTACTCTTGTACTTATTCTTCTGACCATAATAACTTCAGTTCATTTAGATATAAAATTATGACACACAACATGAGTTTATAATCTTGTTATAAACAAAGTACAGATGAAATGATTAATCAACAGGAAATTAAACGCAAACAACTTTGATGGTTGAAGTCATTCTTCATGTAAAACTGATGGTTCCAGATTTAATTCATGTTCATGTATAAATAATAATGTTCATATATTAGTAATAATGTTAATAGTCTAAATGCATTAATGTTAATAATGTTTATGTATTAGTAATAATGTTAATGTATTAGTAATAATGCTAATGTATTAATAATGTATGACTCGTATGTATGTAATGTAATAACAATGTCTTAGTAATAATATTAATGTATTAGCAATGTATGACTCGTATGTATGTAATGTAATAACAATGTTAATGTCTTAGTAATAATATTAATGTATTAGTAATGTATGACTCGTATGTATGTAATGTAATAACAATGTTAATGTCTTGGTAATAATATTAATGAATTAGTAATGTATGACTCGTATGTATGTAATGTAATAACAATGTTAATGTCTTGGTAATAATATTAATGTATTAGTATTGTATGACTCGTATGTATGTAATGTAATAACAATGTTAATGTCTTGGTAATAATATTAATGTATTAGTATTGTATGACTCGTATGTATGTAATGTAATAACAATGTTAATGTCTTAGTAATACTATTAATGTATTAGTATTGTATGACTCATATGTATGTAATGTAATAACAATGTCTTAGTAATAATATTAATGTATTAGTAATGTATGACTCGTATGTATGTAATGTAATAACAATGTCTTAGTAATAATATTAATGTATTAGTAATGTATGACTCGTATGTATGTAATGTAATAACAATGTTAATGTCTTGGTAATAATATTAATGTATTAGTAATGTATGACTCGTATGTATGTAATGTAATAACAATGTTAATGTCTTGGTAATAATATTAATGTATTAGTAATGCATGACTCGTATGTATGTAATGTAATAACAATGTTAATGTCTTGGTAATAATATTAATGTATTAGTAATGCATGACTCGTATGTATGTAATGTAATAACATTAATGTCTTAGTAATAATATTAATGTATTAGTATTGTATGACTCGTATGTATGTAATGTAATAACAATGTTAATGTCTTGAAAAAAAGTAATAATATTAATGTATTCGTATTGTATGACTCGTATGTATGTAATGGAATAACAATGTTAATGTCTTGGTAATAATATTAATGTATTAGTATTGTATGACTCGTATGTATGTAATGTAATAACAATGTTAATGTCTTGGTAATAATATTAATGTATTCGTATTGTATGACTCGTATGTATGTAATGTAATAACAATGTTAATGTCTTGGTAATAATATTAATGTATTCGTATTGTATGACTCGTATGTATGTAATGGAATAACAATGTTAATGTCTTGGTAATAATATTAATGTATTAGTATTGTATGACTCGTATGTATGTAATGTAATAACAATGTTAATGTCTTGGTAATAATATTAATGTATTAGTATTGTATGACTCGTATGTATGTAATGGAATAACAATGTTAATGTCTTGGTAATAATATTAATGTATTAGTATTGTATGACTCGTATGTATGTAATGTAATAACAATGTCTTAGTAATAATATTAATGTATTAGTAATGTATGACTCGTATGTATGTAATGTAATAACAATGTTAATGTCTTGGTAATAATATTAATGTATTAGTATTGTATGACTCGTATGTATGTAATGTAATAACAATGTTAATGTCTTGGTAATAATATTAATGTATTCGTATTGTATGACTCGTATGTATGTAATGGAATAACAATGTTAATGTCTTGGTAATAATATTAATGTATTAGTATTGTATGACTCGTATGTATGTAATGTAATAACAATGTCTTAGTAATAATATTAATGTATTAGTAATGTATGACTCGTATGTATGTAATGTAATAACAATGTTAATGTCTTGGTAATAATATTAATGTATTAGTAATGTATGACTCGTATGTATGTAATGTAATAACAATGTTAATAATGTCTTAGTAATAATATTAATGTATTAGTAATGTATGACTCGTATGTATGTAATGTAATAACAATGTTAATGTCTTAGTAATAATATTAATGTATTAGTAATGTATGACTCGTATGTATGTAATGGAATAATAATTTGGGCGGACCAGCTGACGCCTCTGTTTGGTTCCCGATGTTAAGCTTTCAGTAAAGGACCTGAGTTTTACCTCCACCACTGTCTGATATTATACCTTCAATATTTTTATAGACGTTTTCAAACTTGACAACATTAACATTAGAAATGGACCGTTTGTATTTCCTGTTTAAATGTTACCAGCTGACAGGAAACTGAGACGGAAGCCGTTGCCGTAGCAACAGAGAGGCAACGAACAGGCCTATAATGTTGCTTCGGTCTAATAATGAAATAAAGCTGATGCGATGATGAACAGGTTAATGGTCATTAAAAGGTGAAAGGTCACTCACACGTTGTCTCCTCTGACGATGTAGAGTCCCAGCACCACCTGCTCCACCCCCTGACTGGAGCTGAACACCCGCTCATGGCTCTCATCCAGGATCAGGTTGATGGTCTGATCGAAGCCCTTCAGAGTGCCCTGAACACACACATCACACACTTACAGCTCGTTTTAGGTAAACCTGTTTCCTGTTGTTCTCTGCTGTCAGCAGCAGAACACAGACAGAACATTTAGCTTTCAGCTGACGCAAGATAAAAAGTGGCTGATGGTGTGTTGGTGTGGTTCAGCGATACAAGGCGGAGTGGCATCCTAATCTTGTTCCACCTATGCATACCGTTAACCGGCTACAGCTACTTTTATTCTGTCTTTACTAACAACATAGCACCATAAATATAACTAAATATAGTATGTATTCATTTATCATGATGATAATACCCCTAATTTCTTTAATGCATTAACTCAACTCGTGATTTTTAAGTTTACTTTACTTACTGTTACTTTACTGACATCACATGAAACTAAAAAATTAAAAGGCAACATCCACATTAATGAAGCAGTAATATTAATCAAGAAACATCACATATATAATAGAAGAACACTGACTGGTAACACTTTTATGGAGGATGAAACCTGCCAAAGTAAAGAAATAAATGGAATAAAATAAATAAATGACTTTATAAATTAATAAATGTTATTAAATGTAGCAAAATTAATATATAATATATAGTAATATACTAAAAAATGTTGCCATTAATTAATTAATAAAATGGGGCATGAATTTAAATTTGTTTTAATTTGCTTCTTTATTTTTCATTTAATTAATTTCCTTATTTATTTACTCTTCTGTCCATTTCTGATGTTTATTTATTTATTTATATTA
The DNA here is from genome assembly GCA_947000775.1 of Pterois miles. Taxonomy (NCBI): domain Eukaryota; kingdom Metazoa; phylum Chordata; class Actinopteri; order Perciformes; family Scorpaenidae; genus Pterois; species Pterois miles. Next base: position 1,919,155 of record CAMQGK010000549.1, read on the forward strand.
CTTTTAAAATTATTTTCATATAAGTATATAACTGATCTATTTTATTTACACTTAAAAATAAATATAAATTAATAAATAATAAATAAAAATAAACAAATTTGACATGTAATAAAAATACATAAATAAAAAATGGGAAATTAAATAGGAGAGTAAATAAATGGGTACCGTATTTTCCGAACTATAAGGCGCACTTAAAATCCTTTGATTTTCTAAAAAATCTACGGTGCGCCTTATAATCCAGTGCAGCTTATATATGAATTCTAGTTGCGCCTGACAGTAGTCAAGCGCCTCGCGGAGTAATACCTACTGACAGTAGTCAGGCGCCTCGCAGAGTAATACCTACTGACAGTAGTCAAGCGTCTCACGGAGTAATACCTACTGACAGTAGTCAAGCGCCTCGCGGAGTAATACCTACTGACAGTAGTCAAGCGCCTCGCGGAGTAATACCTACTGACAGTAGTCAGGCGCCTCGCGGAGTAATACCTACTGACAGTAGTCAGGCGCCTGGTGGAGTAATACTAATGAAAGTAGTAAGCGCCTGGGGGAGTAATACCTATGAAGAGGGGCGGGTTTCTGACAGTAGTCAGGCGCCTGGGGGAGTAATACCTACTGACAGTAGTCAGGCGCCTGGTGGAGTAATACTACTGACAGTAGTCAAGCGCCTCGCGGAGTAATACCTACTGACAGTAGTCAGGCGCCTGGTGGAGTAATACTACTGACAGTAGTCAGGCGCCTGGTGGAGTAATACCTACTGACAATAGTCAGGCCTGGTGGAGTAATATATGAAGACAGGTCTCGCGGAGTAATACCTACTGACAGTAGTCAGGCGCCTGGCGGAGTAATACTACTGACAGTAGTCAGGCGCCTGGCGGAGTAATACTACTGACAGTAGTCAGGCGCCTGGCAGAGTAATACTACTGTTACTGTGCTTCGACAGATAGGCACAGATAGTAACATTGTCATGTGTGTATAAGGAGGCAAAATGGCAGCTGTGAAGAGACATGCTGACGAAGCGGATTTCCAGCTTAAGGCTATCAGTCAGCAGCTGAACATAAGAATAGAGCAGCGGAGAGAGAACTTAATATTAATGAATCAATGGTACGAAGTGGAGGAAGCCAGAAGATGAGCTGCACCACGTAAAGAAGACCAAACAGAGTTTCTGAGGGAACAAAGAACAGTGGGTTATTCAGCAGAGAGCAGCAGGTAGAAGCGTCTCTACAGTTTCTATTCCACTCAAGGCAGCAGCGATAGAGCTGGACATGAAAACAGCCACTTTCCAGGAGGTCCTTCTTGGTGCTTTCGTTTTATGAAAAGGCATAATCTCTCCATACGCATAAAAACTACCAGTTCACAGCAACTGCCAAAGAGATTATGAAGAAAAGCTAGCCATTTTCTGCACCTACTGCAAGGACAAGATCACTGAGTGAGAGGCTGAAAGAAATCGAGAGACCGCGGCTTTTTCCGCAACTCTCCGTCCCTATTGATCTGTGTCTCCATGCTGCCCATCTCACCGACACTGACACTACTTCGGAGCTCGCCGTCATTTGGGGTGGATTAACTGAAGAACTCCAACCGCTAGATATCGTTGTCGACAGGTCGTTCAGAGTTAAACTGCGAGCTGCGTGGGAGCGTTGGATGACAGAAGGCCAACACACATTCACCAAGACAGGGAGGCAACGCCGGGCCAGTTCCTCCACTATCTGCCGATGGATCACGAAGGCCGGAATCATCATTGAACAGCTAAGTAACAGCAACCAGACTGACTCGGATAATGACGAATCGCCCAACTGTTTAACTCAGACACTGATGATGAAGTATTTGATGGATCTGTGGACGAGGAATGAACTGAAAAAAACTGAAAGTGAGCGTATTGTTTTGTATTTTGTGTGTTCCAACTGAAAAATGTTGAGAGTTATTGGAGTTATTGAGTTCTTAAATTAATAGAATCAAGTTTGACTTATCTGACTGTTTTGTTTCGCTTATAATCCAGTGCGCCTTATATATGAAAAAAAAGACAGTGATATTGATATTTATTGATAGTGCGCCTTATAATCTGGTGCGCCTTATGGTCCAGAAAATATGGTAATTAATATGAAGAGGAAATTAAAGAAGAAAATTAAAACATAAATATCAATTTATGTCTTAATTTATTTTAAATATTATTATTATTATTTCTGCTAGATTTAATGACATTTATTTATGGACGACAAATTCCTCTGCACTCCATAAAAAAGGCCAGAGCAGACTGTATCTGCTCAGGAGACTGAGGTCTTTTGGAGTGCAGGGGACACTCCTGAAAACTTTTTATGACACTGTGGTGGCATCAGCCATATTTTATGGAGTGGTTTGCTGGGGCAGCAGCATCACAGCTGCAGACAGGAAGAGGCTGGATAAGATTATAAAAAGGGCCAGCTCTGTCCTGGGATGCTCTCTGGACACAGTGCAGGTGGTGGGAGAGAGGAGGACGATAGCTAAGCTGTCATCCATGATGGAGAAGGACTCCCCCCCCAGAGACACCATCAGAGCTCTGGAGAGCTCCTTCAGTGACAGGCTGCTACACCCTAAGTGTACGAAGGAGCGTTACAGAAGGTCCTTCCTGCCTGCAGCTGTTAGACTCCACAACCAGCACTGCTCCCAGTAAACCACATACACATTCACAACCAGCACTGCTCCCAGTAGACCACATACACATCCACAACCAGCACTGCTCCCAACAGACCACATACACATCCACAACCAGCACTGCTCCCAACAGACCACATACACATCCACAACCAGCACTGCTCCCAGTAGACCACATACACATCCACAACCAGCACTGCTCCCAGTAGACCACATACACATCCACAACCAGCACTGCTCCCAACAGACCACATACACATCCACAACCAGCACTGCTCCCAGTAGACCACATACACATCCACAACCAGCACTGCTCCCAACAGACCACATACACATCCACAACCAGCACTGCTCCCAGTAGACCACATACACATCCACAACCAGCACTGCTCCCAGTAAACCACATACACATTCACAACCAACACTGCTCCCAGCAGACCACATACACATCCACAACCAGCACTGCTCCCAGTAGACCACATACACATCCACAACCAGCACTGCTCCCAGTAAACCACATACACATTCACAACCAGCACTGCTCCCAGTAGACCACATACACATTCACAACCAACTGACCGGACACAAGTGCAATAAGAACTCATATGTGCAATTATATCATCTGTTCAATTATAGTAACTGGACAATTATTTATTGATATGCTGGACATATTTTAGCTTTACTTTTCTACTATGTACATATTATTTTATTTGTATTAATACTTTTTTAAAATCTATGCTTCTTTATTGTACTATCCACTTTGCTGCTGTAACATGTAAATTTCTCCCCTGTGAGACTAATAAAGGAATATCTTATCTTATCTATTGTTTATTTTATCAGGTTCTGTCCTCCATTCATTTTACTGGACTATCAATACTTTAACTACACTGCGACAATAATATATTTTAACGTCAGTAAGGTTTGCACACACATAGTTTACAGGTACTGAAACTCACCACGATCATCCTGCCGTCTGAGGTGATGATGGCCACAGTACCTGAATCACACCGAGTAAAGGAACAACACAATATCTGGACAAAAAATACAATTATTAAATTAGAGAAACATATCATAATGCACTGCTAACTCCCATCACCCCTGCGCTACTAAACAGAGAAGCTACGCTGCTGTACGTTCCCACATAACTGAAGAAAAATCACTCCTAGCTTGGACGCTAAGCTAACTAGCATGTATTCATTCATTCAGACAGGGAGTTAGCATGTTAGCCAGCTAGCAGCAGCAGCGGAAGGATACGGTTGATGTAGCTCTCCAGGGCGGTGGACATGCTTCTTGCCGGGCACGGCGTTTATTTATCCAGCAGAGAGGTCGGGTGATATTTCCACACGGTCGCCGGCGGTCAAACGGTCCAGAAACGCGACGGAGAAACAGCGGTAACAGAGGCGACAACACACCGGAGAACAGACTGAACTAATCCACCGCCGATTCACCGAGCAGACAGACAGGAGAGGAGAGCGCCGAGCGGGTACGTCACATCCGGCTTCCGGAAAACATCGGAAATCATCCGAAATTTAAAAAAAAATTACCTTTGCCAAATATTATAACGTTACTACAACATTATTACAACAATAATTAGGATTTGTAGAGACAATAATTCTTTAAAAAACTAAAATGAATTAAAGTTAAATTAGTTTTCAGTTTTCTCAGAGGGTTAAAACAAAACTATAATTATCTCTTAACTTTAGGATTTAACTAGGTCAGTTCATTTTGCTTTGCACGCATGCCCCTCTATTTACTTGATTTATGCATCCTATGAATTGTTTTTATTATTATCATTATTATTCGATGGGTTTAATCTTCCATTGTATTCTATGCATTCTACTGTACATAATCTACTTTAAGATGGAAAATAAAACTGGAAAAAAGTTAGTTTTAAATATGTTTTTATGTTCGTTTCATGTTCTCGATTGTTACGGACTGTGAGCTGCATGTCTTGTATGAAATGTGCTATAATGATCAAATTTATTATTATCATTATTAAATTTACTGGCTAAAACATTTTCACTATCATTTAGTCTGGATAAAAGCCTCATCTGAGGCAGACGGAAAACTACATTTCCCTACAGAGGACCGTAACAACTTTCACTTTCAGATCCATTCAGGAAAGTAACATACATTTACTGCAGTACTGCACAATTTTGAGGTACTTCTACTTTTCGTCAGTGTTTCCATTTTCTGCTACTTAATATTTCTACTGTTACTTCTCAGGATAGATTGAAGTTTTTACTCCACTACATTTATTTAGTACTTTTTACATTAAAAAACATGATATACTTTGATGATATGATGCAGTAGTGTACTATTAATGTACCCAGTAGTATATAAAGTATCTCAGTTGATGAAGCAGAATTAATTAGTTTTTGTTCATGATAAAACAGAATGATAATATCTGTAATAATACAACACTTTGAAAGGAGTCATTCTATACTTCACATATATACTTTTACTTTTCAGATAAAATAATCTCTTATTAGTCTCACAGATGGGAAATTTACAGGATCACAGCGACAAAGTTGAAGAGTAAGAGGCATCGGTGAAAACACTAAAGAACTAATAAATAAACAAGAATAATGATATACAGTATATACATCAGCAAGTAAACTGTATAAAATAAGATATTAAAGACAGACTGAATGAATTATTATACAAATATGAAATGTTGATATTACACAGTGATACTTTCTGCATATTTAGATGATAATTCTGTGTATATTTAGCATTCTAAACGTGGTACTTTTTCTTTTGATACTAACATTTTGCTGATAATTTACTGCTGATAATACTGTGTACTTTTAGCATTTTGAACACAGTACTTTTACTTTTGATACTTACATTTTGCTGATAAAATACTGCTGATAATACTGTGTACTTTTAGTATTCTGAATGCAGAACTTTTACTTTAGTAAAAAACGTACTGATTTAACACATATTTGAATGATATCCTCTTCAGTAACAATCTGAGACATTAGATATTTAGACCTGAATCCAACAACAACAACAACAGCAACAGCAACAACAACAACAGCAACAACAGCAACAACAACAACAGCAACAACAACAACAACAACAGCAACAGCAACAACAACAACAGCAACAGCAACAACAACAACAGCAACAGCAACAACAACAACAACAACAGCAACAGCAACAGCAACAGCAACAACAACAACAGCAACAGCAACAACAACAGCAACAGCAACAACAACAACAACAACACTTGGAGACAAACTTGTCTTCAGGTTTTCTGGATCGTCGCTACAACACCAGAACAGAAGAATCATGTTGGACCTGCTCACCCGGGAAAAGTCGCTTCATCCACAGCGACGACGAGCAAAGCAAAACCACGAGGAGCGCCGTGATGAGCCTGCTGGGAGCAGCTGGCCGCGGACAGGTGGAGGAGAGGAGGCGGTGACCAGGTGAAGGAGAGGAGGCGGTGGAGGAGATGAGGCAGTGACCAGGTGAAGGAGAGGAGGCGGTGACCAGGTGGAGGAGAGGAGGCGGTGGAGGAGAGGAGGCAGTGACCAGGTGAAGGAGAGGAGGCGGTGGAGGAGAGGAGGCAGTGACCAGGTGAAGGAGAGGAGGCGGTGGAGGAGATGAGGCGGTGACCAGGTGAAGGAGAGGAGGCGGTGAACAGGTGAAGGAGAGGAGGCGGTGACCAGGTGGAGGAGAGGAGGCGGTGACCCGGTGGAGGAGAGGAGGCGGTGACCCGGTGGAGGAGAGGAGGCAGTGGAGGAGAGGAGGCGGTGATCTGGTGGAGGGGAGAGGAGGCAGTGGAGGAGAGGAGGCGGTGAACAGGTGGAGGAGAGGAGGCGGTGACCAGGTGGAGGAGAGGAGGCGGTGAACAGGTGGAGGAGAGGAGGCGGTGACCTGGTGGCGAGATAGAAGGAGGATGGAGCAGTTTATATCTCCATCAGCTGGTCCAGGGAGGAGGAATCAGACACTGGGAGCATGTCTGCAGCCTCCTGTTAACATGCAGCTAACAGTGAAAACAGGAAACAACGCTGACGGAGATTTAAAGCTGCAGGAGGCAGAAGACTTCTGCTTCATCCTGTAACAATCCCATTAAAACCTTTAAAACTAGACTTCTGCTCCTCCTCGTGGCTCCCAGCTCTGTTTTCAGGCTTTGAAGAATCAGAGAGAGAGAGCGTTCCTATTGGCTGTGCTCCGGCTGATGGGTGGGGCTTGGTATTTCCTCAACAGATCTCAACATGGCTGCCGGGTCTCATCTTCTCAATGGCTAAACAGTAACTACAAGATGTTTCTGAGAACATCTGAGGAGAGAAATACACATTACAGTAACAGAAGATTGATTGATGTTACGAGAATAAAGTCATGACGCTATTAGAAAAAAAGTTAGAATTCTATATAATTTTTCAAATGTATATAATATGTATATTTGCTGTTTGTATTTCCCACTGTAAAATGTGGCTCTCAGTGCATACTGATTATTTTATTTAGTTTTATTTCTAATTAAAATATTCGTATATACAGTATGCTCTCTGTGCGTAGAATGACGGGACACGGTGCTGCGAAATGACAAATAAATAAATGAACCTTTGTTTATTTTAAAAACAGACATGGAGTCCAGTCCTCCCAGCAGGTCTTCATCTTTATTGTTGCTCAGTAGTCGTCCATACAAAGGGGGGTGGAGGAGAGCAGTGGAGCCCGACAGGACAAACACCAGGAACGTCATGCTACCAAAGTATTAAATTTGTACAAAAATACTTTACAACATCCCTGTTCCTTTAAAGAAAAATACAGTTTGGTTGGTTGGTGAAGCTACATGGAAACTAATCTGACCCACTATTTTAAATGGCAGTGCAATGCATGTGTGTGTGTGTGTGTGTGTGTGTGTGTGTGTGTGTGTGTGTGGTTGTGTGTGGGCGGATGTCTTGCTGAGGTGAATCACTAGAGTGCAAATCCCTGCAATGCTATATACACACACACACTCAAACACACTATACAGAGGGCTAAAGCTGCCATTATAATCAATAAAAATGATTCAAAAAATAAAATAATAAAGAAATGTAGAAATAAAAGCTTCAATTATCAAATAAATGTGCATGTTCATTTGAAAATAAATAAATATGCACAGAAATAGAAAAAATAAAATGATTCATTTTCATTTGAGAAATTGTATTATTATTATTCTTATTATTGTATTCATTTATTTTAATATTTCCCACTTTATTTATTTCTCTATTAATTTATCTCCCTATATATTTCATTTATTGCATCATTGATTTATTTTATATAATGGCAGCTTTAGTCCTCCATACACATAGACACACACAGTTAATACATGCGCACAAACACAGTGTGTATGGCTTTAGAGCTCACTCATCAAACCCTCCTGAAGCCACGCCCTCAGCTCTGTGGCTTTTTCCCATTAGTGGAACAGTTTGTCTTCGCTGAGCGCTAAAACGCTAACAGTGCTAATCACCTGGCAAGCCTACCAACAGGATTTTTGTGTAGTGTTAGCCTTGATATGATGAATGCTAACCATGTGCTAACTAAGCACTAGGAGATGTGTTTGTCCTATGCTAGCCATGTGCTAACTTAATAATAACAGTGGTAGCTGTGTGAGCTTAACTGAATATTAGCTCCATTTACCAGGTGTTAGCCCTGTGGTAGCCTTGTTCTAGGTCTGCACTAACACCTAGCAGAATTATCTAGGTGTTAGCAGTGTGCTAACAAGATATTAGCTGTTTACCATGTCATAGCCAGGTCTTAATTGTGTTCAAGGTCCGAGCTAACCATATACCAGGCATATTAGCCCTGTGTTAACTGTGCGCTAACTTTCTATGAGCTATGTTCACCATTTGTTATCCTTGTTCCAATGTGCACTAATTATATGCCCATTGTGTTAGCCTGGTGCTAGCCCTACTTTAGCTGTATGTTAAACAACTATTAGCAATGTTGATGATGCTAGTCCCATGTTAGCTGTGTGCTAACTAAATATTGGTTACCATGTGCTAACTGCTTTAGACTTGTTCTGTTCTGTTCTTCAGTGTATGCTAACCATATACTAGCTGTGTTAGCCAGGTGTTGGCTCTGCACTAGCCATGCTCTAACACCTTGTTATGTTTCTCAGGTGTTAGCCCTGTGCTAGCTGTGTGCTAACCAAATACTGGCTGTGTTAACCAGATGTTAGCCCTATGTTAGCCTTGTGCTAGGTGTGTGCTAACCATAGACTGGCTTTGTTAGCCAGATGTTTGCCTTGGGTTAGCCATGTACTAACATCTAGGTATGTTGGTTAGATGTTAGCCTTGTGTTAGCAGCGTGCTAGGCATAGCTTGAAGGCAATTTCAGAATTGTAAACAAGAACTGTGTCCCAGTTTATTTCCTGTTGCCATGTAAGTAACCTATAAAAGAAGGAACAGACATTACGTTGGCAGATTTCTACATATATTCTATAGTAATAGAGCATATTTATTACCAATAACTAACCAGACATGAAACTGTTAATAGTATTTACTAATATTCAAGAGGGCTAACGTTAGCCAGCTGTTTCGATAATGTTTGTATAGACCTCTTTTCTGTTAATAAACATGATGACGTACTGTATATTGTGGGAAAAGCGTTAAGTGGAGGCAGAATAATTCTCTGAACATGTTAGTTATCACTAGCTAGCAAGTTTTTTTTTTTAACAATGGCTGAAGAAAATACTAGTTTCTCGAAATATTTCTCCAGGATTGTGAGTCTTAGTTGAGAAAGTTAACATTAACCAATAAGGACCAGCTTTGCCGACCCCTACACCGCTGGTAGACAACTTCAGGATGGCTAGACTGCTGGCTAACGTTAGCTAATTAGCTTGATTGGATGTCTCCAGATCTGGCTGGTAAGCTAGCTACCTTGTCCAGAAACTGACAAGCTAGCTAGCTAATGCCTGCTCTCCTCCCAGGGATGTAGTCTCCAACAGCTGTTGGGCTCATTTTCTGTACCATGATGGAATTAACAAAGTAGCTAGCTAACTAGCCAGTAATGAAATGAGTTAAATGAGTAAATTTTAACAACTTAGTCCGTCATCCACACTTGTCATAGCGTAACAAAACACAACTTTGTTTGGCTCCTTTTCTGTGTTGCATGACAGTATGTAACTTTGGCCCACTGCTAGCGTTAGCTTCCAGTCTTTCCTTTGGTTAGCCTCCAGCTAACACTGTGATGTCATCATGACACTGATTGACATTGAATGGTGTCATGATGACATAATGATCCTTCCTTCTTTCATAGGTTCCTTGTTGGAGTGTATGTGAATGACATTGGCTAACAGGAAGTAAACATGGACCTAAGCTGTTGCCTAGCGTTGCAGTTCTGTTGAAATGGTCTGTTAGCATTGTGCTGTGTGTGTTAACCCCACGGTAGCCACATGTCAAGCTTATGCTAGCCCTGTGCTTGGTGTCTGTTAACCACATGTTAACTACATGCTAGCGCTGTGCTTCAAATTCAAAACATTACAGCTAACAAAGATTGGAATGCAACCAATCACAACTGTCCACCCAGAAACGGCCAATCATGGCTCTCCTATCCTGTAGAGCGGTTGATTGTTAAAGCTCAGGGAGGGTTTCTATTGGTGGTTGGTGCTGAGGGAGGGTTCTGAATGGCCAGTTTAAATAGTGAGTTCAGACTGAGGCGAAAACAGGATGTTGACATCACTCCAAAATGCACACGCACTCTCTCTCTCACACACACACACACACACACACACACACAGACACACAGACACACACACACACACACACACACACACACACACACACACAGGTATTTACTGTCACAGGTTTCCTGTTCCATCAGGATTATTTTCTCGTGTAACATTGTTGTTTTTTGTGGTTATGAAGTGACGGTTTTCGGGATTCGATGGTCTCAACGTGAACAGCGACGGGACTGAACCATTTTTTAATCTATTTTACATCTTCTCAGGTTCAGTCGCCATGAAAACAAACAAACAGAGAAAACTGACAACAGTCAATCAAAAAACACATCGATCGATTAGCATAATAGATCACTGTTACTGGGGTGGGGTGGGGGTTTGGGGGTGGGGTGGTCAGGGAAGTTGGGGTGGGGGCATGCTTGGCTTCTTCCTGGTAGGTGATTGGTCGGCTTGTGTGTCGAGGAGAACCAATCACAGACAGGCAGGGAAGATTTTCTGATTGGTTCCAGCCAATCAGCTGAATCTCTCAGAACTGCCGTCCGTCTTTCATCCTGGCTGCCTATTGGTCGAGGGAAGAAGAGGGAGGGCGGGGCAAAGCCAAGACAAGGAATTGAAGTGGGTGGGGCTTAACTGGCCATGTGTTTAACACACACATAACATACAAACACACACACAGACACGCACACATACATACACACAGTGTGGCCAGTCCAATAGGTGTAAACAGTAGAAAAAGATTCTTATTAAACTGCTCAGTGTCGTCATCATCATCATCATCATCATCATCATCATCATCATCATCCTTATTGTCATCATGATAATTATTACTCTTCCTGTCTGCAGCTCATTCATGGCACAGAACTAAAATCTTAACAGTAAACCCTCTGTCTTTCTGTACATGTCATTAGGGATGCACCGATCAATACCAGCTGGTAATTATTGACTTGATTTTTGTCTTAAAAATGACAAATAATAAAAAAAAAAATGTTACCACTGGCTAGCAAGTATTGTTGGCTTGGTTTTTAACAATGGCTGAAGAAAATATTAGTTTCTATCAGTCTGTCCTGTCACTCTCTCTCCAGGATCACCAGTGTTAGTGGAGAAAGTTAACATGAACCAATGGACCAGATCAGCCGACCAATGCTGCTGGAGACTACTGCAGAAGAAGACAGCTGGCTAATTAGATAGCTAGATTGTCTGTTTCCGGAACTGGCTAGTTAGCTAGCTAGCTGGTCCAGAGACTGATAAGCTAGCTAGCTAACGCCTGCTCTCCTCCCAGTGAAGTAGTCTCTTAGCAGTGAGGAGTGAGGCAGAGGGACTGTGACCCAGCGCTGTCCACTGGCTCATTTTCTGTAGCACGGTTGAATTAGCAAGGTAGCTAGCTAGCTAGCCAGTCGCTAAATGACTTAATTCTTCATCAACACACTCTTGTTACAGTGTAGGAAAGCACAGTGCTATCAGCTGAGTGACAACTTTGTTCAGCTCATTTTCAGAGTTGCATGGCAGAATTAGCAAGCTAAGATAGCTAAGCAGCCAGCTGTCTGACCAGCAGGCTAATGACCAACAGCAGCACTGTAAAGATAAACTGAAGATAAACTGAGGGCATATAAATCTTTGGATGCCTATAGTTAACTATCCTTCAGTAAAGTCAGTCAGAAAGAGAGTTGAATAATATCAGAGAAACGTTTCAGAGATGGAGAGAAAGGGTTGCTAATAGTTAAGCCTTCTGCTAACAGCAGCTGTGAGCCGTTGGCTGCTGTTAGCAGCTAAATATTAGCTATATTTACTCTTCATCTCTGAAACGTTTCTCTGATATTGTAGCTCACCAGAGCCTCGAATTACAGTCATCTCAAATGTTGTGATTTCTGGATTCTGGCAGCCAACAACACAGCAAGATGACATTTTAGAGGAGTAACTTTAGCCCACTGCTAGCGTCAGCCTTTAGTCTTTGGTTAGCTTTCAGCTAACACTGTGACCTCATCATAACAAAGAGTCTATTGTAACGACTTTTTGTCCATGTTGACTGAAAAATTTCCATTTGTGCTAGGTTGACAGCATGCTATGAGCTAAAGGAGAAATTGGGAGTTTTTTTTTCCGAATTAGAGGATTTAATTTTTTTCGTAAATCTGCAGGATTACCCAAAATGTCAGAATCACCGTGACTACTCTTCACTTACACAACCATTTATAACTTCATACTTTCACTTTACCATCTCTACACTTTTACCATAACCATCTTTAATGGTATCCCAACCCTCTAAACCAATAAGGGTACTTCTACCCACAAAGCTGTGACATAAATCAATGTTTCAGAACAGAAACCAGTCAGTAATCAGTACTGGTATAGATGATCCCAATGATATCGGCCCTAGATAGCCTGATCGGAGCATCCCTAGTCTCCTTGGCAACCTGTTTGTCCATCATCAGGCTCTCGATTCTGGCGTCCCATCAGTCTTTGTGCTGCTGTGGTCCTTGGCCAGTACAACCAGAAGCCATGGTTTTGATTCTAGTAAGACCAGATGGACTAGAAGCTACAGTTGTGGTTTCACAGAAGACAGTGGTCATAGTTCTGGCTTAGCACCCATGAGTCTGTGACCACTACGACTGTGAACAAGAACCATGTGTTGACCATTGGCTCTGGCTTCAGTTAGACCAGTACCCATAGTTCTGTCACAAGTAAGACCAGGACCCATGTGTCTTGAACCAGTAAGACCACTGGCTGTGGCTATAGCTTCAGTAGGACCACTAACTATGATTCCGCAACCGCTAATACCAAAACCCAAATATCTTGAACCAGTAAGACCATTGGCTGTGGCTCTGGCTTCAGCTGGACCAGTAGCCATGATTCTCTAATCAATAATACCAGAACCCACATGTCTTGAACCATTAAGACCACTGGTTGTGGCTCTGTCTTCAGCAGTACCAGTAGCCCAAGTTCTATGCTTGTAGACAGAGTAACCAGTAATCCTACACCAGTACAACCACTGGTTGTGGATCTGGCTTCAGTAGAATCAGAAGCCATGGCTCTGGGCTTGTAGAACCAGTGCCCATTTATTTCAGACCAGTTAGACCAGTAGCTCTGGCTGTGGTTCCAGTAGGATCAGTAGTTATAGTTCTGGTTCCAGTGACACCAGTAGGACCAGTATGCAGAACTGGTTCAAGTAAAAAGGTGAGGAATTGCTCCGGTCCATTAGTGTGCTTTCAGGCTGCTTCAGCAGTTCAAAGGTCAAGCTTTAATGGTCAAGGGTCAAAGTTCATCCAGAGGGTGTGTGTAGCACCATGGGGGGTCCACTCCGAACCAGTTTGGACGTGTCTAAACCAGTTTAATTCAACTTTGTGGTATGGTTCTCCTTGTTGACCTCTCCAGTCCAGTCTGGTTAGAACCGGTTTAATCCAGTTTTGTCTAGTTTTTGTCTGCTATAAGGAATTATTATTCACCTGACCCATCCCAAGCCCCGCCCCAAGACCATCACCCGGTTGGCTCCACTTGAGCGGACCACCATCCTCCCCCTGGCCAATGGAGAGCTCTGATGGTCCCAGCTCGCTGCTGACTGGCTGGGGGGAGTGGCTGCTGTTGGTGATGCCATCGGTGTGATTGGCCAGCAGGGAGGAGGAGGTGGGGTTTCGGCTGATGACGAGTTCTAGATGGTTTGGAGACTCAGCTATCAGCGGAACGACGAGGCAGCAGTCAAAGTCCCTGGTCCGCACGTGGTTAATCTGGAAGATAAAATGGTTCATGTGTGTCAGTAGCCTCACAGAGGTGCTAGTGTGGCTGTTCATACTTGTGTTTTTGTACCTGTAGTATTCGGTCGTAGGCTCGGAGGCCGCCCCGCTCTGCCGGTCCTCCTGGTCGGATATTGTTAACGTAGACGCCGCGATCCAACATACCGTCAGAAACACTGAAGCCAAAATCCTCCAGATCTGAGGCCTTCTCTAGAGTCAGCTACAAACACAGACCCACTGTCAGGTTCACAACAAGTAGATTTATGTGCAGTCACTTTGAAAGGTCAAAGGTCACCTTGTGGAGTTCCACAGGGTTCTGGTTCAGGATCTCATTGACTTCCTGCCTCATCTTTCTCATGGCAAAGGCTCGGCGCTGGGGGTCAGAGGGCAAGGTGTTGGAACGAGTGGTCACCTGAGAAAAGATACAAACATTCACTTTAAAGATATGACATAACAGTTGCTTCAGGGGTCAGAGGTCAGAGGTCAGCGTGGGTTACCTGTGGCTTGGAGTTGCTGCGTTCCTGGAAGCTCGCCTGGCGTCCCAGTGTGCTGCGCAGGGGGTGGGGTCATGGTTCAGACTGAGGCTGGAGCCTGACATGATGGTTGCCTGAAGACAGCCAGTCAGAAACATCCAATCACAGGGAGTCAATCATAAATAAAACACTATGTTAGAGCCATCAAATACATGGAGGCCAAAGGCATCGTGGGAGTCCGACCTTCGACCCCAGCTGCCATGATCACACCAGGACAAGAAGAACAGGTCTCTACTGACATCATTTTTGAATTGCATTTTTAATGCCAGAATCGATATATTTGCTTCATCTGAGTCCATGTGGAGGTGGAAGGAAGTTACCGCTTTTATTGTGGTAGTCTGAGTAAGGTGACATCATATCCGTTCAGTATCCATCAACCAGAACAAACCTCAGAAAGTATTAAAGGGTGGAGGGTGGGCGTGGATCCGACCTCCACCCTCCATGTTAAATCCAGCCTGGTAAACACTACACATCCAGTAAAGGAGGGAAACACTTTGGAAAAGCAGAGCTAGACATCACGGCTAAAGCTGCACGCTAACTCCGTCACGGACGGGAAACGTCATTGTACGGCGGTAACGTGCGGTCCGGCCGGCCGTCGCTCTCGTCTCCGTGGTCCGACGGGCCGACGCTACGACTGTAGAGCTCCATATACTGACATTTATGTTAAATGCATTCAGACGGCCCCGATGGAGCTGACCATGGATGGATAAAGAGAACGGAGCTGACGGAGAGCTAGAGACCACCTTGGAGGAGTTAGAGGAAGTAGACACCTGGGACTACGGCCGCTTTTCAAAATAAGGTGTTAACAAATGGAACTGATATACAAACTACATCTATGGAAATAAGATTAATGGATTATATTCAGCAGAAGTAAAAAACAGTATGAAGGATGGAACCTGCCAAAATAAATTTTAAAAAGTCAAAATAAATGAATGACTTGATACATAAATACATACATAAACACATGCATTTAAAAATAAATGTAAAATAAATACAAAATAAGTGCAAAATAAATAATAAATTAATAAAAATAATTGAATATGAATAAATAAATAAATAAAAATAAATGCAAAACTATTTTTTTACATTTTACAAATATTTAAAATAAACAAATAAATAAAAGGGAAAATTAAAGTAAAGAGTAAATGAATAAGGGAATATAAAGATAAATAAATTATTAATTTATGTCACATTTGATCAATTATTTAATGGCTGCATTTATTTTTAATATTTTTGCTCCATTAAATGACATTCATTTGTCTACTGTGTCATTTCTTTATTTATTCATTTATTTCTGATTTTGGCAGGTTCTGTCCTCATAAACACGTCCCTTATAAATTAAAAAGAAAATACCAATAATTTGTGAGAGAAATGACTTATTTACCTGTTTCTCCTGACTGGATTCTGGCTCTACTGACAGAATCTATTATTCTTAAATCAAGAATCTACTCTGGTTTTCGACTGATTTTACCTGCTCTAACTGATGACCGCGAATCTTTGTCTTCTCACATCACTCAACACTCCTCAGCCAATCAGAATCAAGGACTCATCAGACGCATGCATGATTGACAGATCTGCTTCATGACTGGCAAAACAAACTACCCATCAGGCATTGCACAAGCTCTCCCAGCATGCCTTGCGCAAACTGCCATGCCCGGTTGCAACATGACTCTGCCACATGATTGGTCAGAAGCTGGGTGATGTCACTAGAATGTCACAATAACGTCACCATGGTCGATGTAGCTTTGCTGCTGGGGGTGCGGTTAGAGTCACATTCAAAAAACATGTCTGATGTTGGACAACGCCAGGAGTCTTAACAGAGACAGAGAGGAGAGGAGGAGGGGAGGAGGAGAGGAGGAGGAGGAGACAGGAGGAGAGGAGGAGGAGGAGAGGAGAGGAGGAGGAGGAGAGGAGAGGAGAGGAGGAGACAGGAGGAGAGGAGGAGGAGGAGACAGGAGGAGAGGAGGAGGAGGAGAGGAGAGGAGAGGAGGAGGAGGAGAGGAGAGGAGAGGAGGGAGGAGAGGAGGAGGAGGAGACAGGAGGAGGAGGAGGAGGAGAGGAGGAGGAGGAGAGGAGGAGAGGAGGAGGAGGAGGAGAGGAGAGGAGAGGAGGGGAGAGGAGGAGGAGGAGGAGAGGAGGAGGGGAGGAGGAGGAGACAGGAGGAGAGGAGGAGGAGGAGAGGAGGAGGAAAAAAAGAGGAGAGGAGGAGAGGAGGAGGAGGAGAGGAGGAGGAGAGGAGGAGAGGAGGAGGAGAGAGAGGAGGAGGAGGAGGAGGAGAGAGGGGGAGGAGAGAGGAGGAGAGGAGGAGGAGGAGAGGAGGAGGAGAGGAGGAGGAGAGGAGGAGGAGGAGGAGAGGAGGAGGAGAGGAGGAGGAGGAGGAGAGAGGAGAGAGGAGGAGGAGAGAGGAGAGGAGGAGGAGGAGAGGAGAGGAGGAGGAGGAGGAGGAGGAGGGGGAGAGAGGAGAGGAGAGGAGGAGGAGGAGAGGAGGAGGGAGGAGAGGGAGGAGGAGAGGAGAGGAGAGGAGGAGGAGGAGAGGAGGAGGGGAGAGGAGGGGGGAGGAGAGGAGAGAGGAGGAAGAGGAGAGAGGTGAGGAGAGGAGAGGAGAGGAGGAGGAGGAGGGGAAGAGAGGAGAGGAGAGGAGGAGGAGGAGAGGAGGAGGGGAAGAGAGGAGAGGAGAGGAGGAGGAGGAGAGGAGGAGGAGGAGAGGAGAGAGGAAAAGAGGAGAGGAGGAGGAGGAGAGGAGAGGAGAGGAGGAGGAGGAGAGGAGGAGGAAGAGAGGAGAGAGGAAAAGAGGAGAGGAGGAGGAGGAGAGGAGAGGAGAGGAGGAGGAGGAGAGGAGGAGGGGAGAGAGGAGGGAGGAGAGGAGAGAGGAAAAGAGGAGAGAAGGATGAGGAGAGGAGAGGAGAGGAGGAGGAGGAGGGGAAGAGAGGAGAGGAGAGGAGGAGGAGGAGAGGAGGAGGGGAAGAGAGGAGAGGAGGAGGAGGAGGGGAAGAGAGGAGAGGAGAGGAGGAGGAGGAGAGGAGGAGGGGAAGAGAGGAGAGGAGGAGGAGGAGGGGGAAGAGAGGAGAGGAGAGGAGGAGGAGGAGAGGAAAAGAGGAGAGAAGAGAGGAGGAAGAGGAGAGGTGGAGAGGAGGAGGAGAGAGTAGAGGGGAGGAAAGGAAAGGATTGGAGGAGAGGAGAACAGGAGGAGAGTTAGTAGCTGGAGAGGACTGAGGATACCAGAGTGAGGAGGTGCGTCTCCTTTCCAGACTCCTGGAAGAGAAGGAGTCATTTCTCTTTTCAGCATAATTACTCAACGTTTATAACGTTTATATTGCATCACACGTAGTTCTTCCAGCATGAGAATCTATACTCTTACTACTAGCAGAGGCGGATGAAGTACTCCTGTCTTTTAAAGTAGTAATACCACAGTGTAGAAATACTCTCTTACAAGTAAAAGTCCTGCATTCAGATTCAAAAAATACAAAAGTATTATCATCACGTCTTCCGTACATCTCCACTGACAACAATGTCTGTCCAGACAACAGACCGTCGCTATGTATAACAGACAGTCGCTATGTATAACAGACCGTCGCTATGTATAACAGACCGTCGCTATGTATAACAGACAGTCGCTATGGATAACAGACCACTACTATGTACAACAGTCTGTCACTATGTATAACAGACCGTCGCTATGTATAACAGACCGTCGCTATGTATAACAGACAGTTGCTATGTATAACAGACCGTCGCTATGTATAACAGACAGTCGCTATGGATAACAGACCACTACTATGTACAACAGTCTGTCACTATGTATAACAGACCGTTGCTATGGATAACAGACCACTACTATGTATAACAGTCTGTCACTATGTATAACAGACCGTCGCTATGTATAACAGACAGTCGCTATGGATAACAGACCGTCGTATGTGTAACAGACCGTCGCTATGTATAACAGACCGTCGCTATGTGTAACAGACCGTCGCTATGTATAACAGACCGTCGCTATGTATAACAGACCGTCGCTATGTATAACAGACAGTCGCTATGGATAACAGACCACTACTATGTATAACAGTCTGTCACTATGTATAACAGACCGTCGCTATGTGTAACAGACCGTCGCTATGTATAACAGACCGTCGCTATGTATAACAGACCGTCGCTATGTATAACAGACCGTTGCTATGGATAACAGACCACTACTATGTATAACAGTCCGTCACTATGTATAATAGAGTGTTGCTATGGATAACAGACCACTACTATGTATAACAGTCCGTCACTATGTATAACAGACCGTCGCTATGGATAACAGACCACTACTATGTATAACAGTCCGTCGCTATGTGTAACAGACCGTTGCTATGTATAACAGTCCGTCACTATGTATAACAGTCCGTCGCTATGTATAACAGACCGTTGCTATGTATAACAGACCATTGCTATGGATAACAGACAGTTGCTATATATAACAGACCGTCGGAATGTATAACAGACCGTTGCTATGTACAACAGACTGCTGCTATGAAAAACAGACCATCGGAATGTATAACAGACCGTTGCTATGTACAACAGACTGCTGCTATGAATAACAGACCGCTGCTATGTATAACAGACCGTCGGAATGTATAACAGACCGTTGCTATGAATAACAGACCATTGCGATGTATAACAGACCGTTGCTATGTATAACAGACCGTCGGAATGTATACCAGACCGTTGCTATGTATACCAGACCGTTGCTAAGTATAACAGACCGTTGCTATGTATAACAGACCGTTGCTATGTATACCAGACCGTTGCTATGTATACCAGACCGTTGCTAAGTATAAGAGACCATTGCTACGTATAACAGACCATTGCTACGTATAACAGACCGTTGCTATGTATACCAGACCGTTGCTATGTATACCAGACCGTTGCTAAGTATAAGAGACCGTTGCTACGTATAACAGACCATTGCTATGTATAACAGACCGTTGCTACATATAACAGACCGTTGGTATGAATTTGACAAAAAAAAATTTTTACTTTTTGTGTTTTTTTGTAAAGGAAAAAAGTGTATAATTTTCAGAGTAAGTGATTGATAAACACCTTGTGCTGGTATAATATCAGTACTAGTATCAGTAGTACTATCAGTTACTACTACATCTTACAGTACTACTCACCTCCAGCTCTCTGAGGATGCCACTCTGGCCGCAGGTTTCCAGATCCTCCAGAGCCTGAGACCAGAAGTTCTCTTCCTGGTCCGGTTCTGTCCCATCATGTCCCACAGTGAACCTGGGGTCAAAGGTCAAAGGTCAGCCAATCAGAGAGAAGGACATCCTGATGGACTCACACATAGAGGAGGCCATGACGGACAGGTCATGCTGGTGAGAGTTGTGAGGACAACATGTGCAGTGACAACATACACATCCACCAGGTGTATGTGTCACCAGTGAGGCAGGGGTCAAAGGTCACCAGGTGAGGGTTTCTGCTGGAGGGGTGACAGAGGACTGTGTGGGGGTTACAGGTCAAAGGTCAGTGTGGTACCTGCTGTCAGTGATTAGACCGCTGGGCAGATTACAGCCTCTGCAGACAGAGACACACTGCTGTTACTGCTGTTAGCTCGCTGCTAGCAACTCCCACTGATTTGAATAAGCAACGCTAACAAGCTAATGGTATGGAGGACATTAAATCCCCGTCCATTGTGATTTCTCTCAGAAATATCATTGTTGTTTGTTTGTGTAAGTGTTACCTAAACTATTTTTGTATTCTTTATACGTTGCTCACCCTCCAAGCGGGGGGCGGTCCCAGTCATCGTCGCTCAGGCCCAGATCTGACAGTGGATTGGCTCTCTGCCGAGTGGAGGAGGATGATTGGCTGTTGGTTGTTTTGGTGTTGCGCCACTCGTGGAAACTGTACGGAGACGACTGAAATGGTGGAGCTAGACACAGAGAAATATTTCACTACGACAGTGTTGGCTTCAGAAGGCAAAGATCAGAAGGTCAAAGGTCAGAGGTTAGTTTCCTACCCGCGGTGGTAAAGCTGCTGTCCATGTTGGATCCATCCCAGGACTCCACAGCGCTGTCGACGGACGGCAGCGTGCTGAACGCTCGCTGGCTCGACATGGGCGCAACCATAACAACAGGCTCATCCACCCCGTCCTGGTGCTCCTGGACAAGCCCCGCCCCCGGCCCCAGGCCTGGACCAATCACACAAGACTTTGGGCTCGACACTAAAGAGAGAAATAATGTTCTTATTACTAAGAAACGGTTTATTTAGCTTGTCGTCTCAGTTTAAAAGCAGGGTTATAACACTGTGTTTTAACACTGTGTAAACAAATATAGGCTAAGAACACGTTTTCTGAGCCTATATTTGGTTACATTTTAGTTATGACTGAGAAGCAAAATGAGTTTTGATGCAAATTGCAACAACCAATTATTTATTAATTTTTTAAATTAATTTTTACACATTGATTTTTTGCATTTGTCTTTATTTATTCATTTGACTTTTTTCATGTATTATTTTATTTTATATTTTAAAATGTATGTATTTATCTTTGTATTAATTCCCTTATTGATTTACTCTTTTGTTTAATTTTCCCTATTATTTATTTATGAATTCATTTTGTATTAATTTAAAAATATCTATTTATTTATTTTGTATTATTATAAATTAATTAGTGTATTTTTGCACTTATAGTGCATGTATTTATTGACTTATTTAATTACACATTTATTTATCTTTATATTGATTTCTGTATGATGTGCCCCCCTTTTTATTTCCCCAAACGTATTTATTTCTGTATTCTTTTCTGCACACATTTCTTTATGTATTTCTGCCCCATTATGCGAATGAAGAGGGTTTGTTGTATCATTTATTTACTGTATAAATGTACTTATATAAATGTGCCTGTACGTACGGTCTCCCTGCTTCTTGATCTTCAGCGTCACCGTCTCTCCAGCTTGCTGCAGCAGGCTGATGGCTTCACTCAGAGGTTTCCCCTTCAGGCTGCTGCTGTTGATCGCCAGAATACGATCACCTACATGGATCGCACCGGTCCTACAGCACACAACATACACAGAAAAATACACATAAATATACATACTTTTCAGAAAATAAACAACTGCATATTCTTTAGTCACTATTTTGCACACATTATCCTCTTTGTCTTAAACACTGTGCAGCTCTTTGCATTTGGAAACAGATTTATATATTCATATTTTACATATTTTTTATTGTGAATTATCTATTTTATATATATGATCCTTGACTTTTGCAGTATTTGTTGTTTTCTTTTTTTTATACTAAGTTTAATGTGACCGTTATGCACCAGAACAATTTAACCTGATTCTGATTCCTGCAGTAGCTCATGAAATGATTTAAACTGATTTAACCAGTAGATGTTCAAATAAAAATATATTTTTTTTTGTAATGTGACTTAAAAAAAACTAAGTATTGAAATAAAAGTAAATAAACCAATTTATTTTTAATTTATGTATAATTAAAAATAAATACATAAATAAATAAAAAGTGTTATTTATTATCAACAGCAGAGGGCGATATTCTCCACTTCATCTTGATCCTGATACTGTTGGACTTAATATTTCATTCTTACCGTCACTGATCAGTTTGCGTTAAGTGTTAAAAATAGAGAAACTGTGTTTTTATTTTACACCGAATCAGGTTGCTTAAAATGATGGAGGACAGAACCTGCTAAAATAAAAAAATAAATAAATATATACGGTAAATAAAATAATTGATAAGCCCCGTCATTTGCATGATAATGATGTGTAAATAAAATAATGTGTAAACTGTATAAGTTTGGGGAAATGCAAAAAAAAATGCAAACACAAATTAATCCATAAAAAAATACAAAAATAAATAAATACATTTTGAAAATAATACAGAATAAATGTTTAAATAAATAACAGGAAACAGGAGTAAACAAAAAAGGGAATCAATACAAAGATAAATACATAAACAAAAATTAAAACTAATTAAAACAGATATCATCAGAGCAACTTTTTCAAAGTGAGACAATTTTTTATATATTTTTTTTTCTCTTTTTCCAACTATAAAACACCTTTTTGAACATTATGTATGTCATAATCATGTTTATACATGACAGAGTAAGGTCTATTATAGAAATGAATGAATCAGCATTTAAATACTTATATTACATGTATTTATCTTACATTTTGTGCCCTTATATTTCCATACTAATTACTATATTTAGTCTTTTTTCTTATTGAACATTAGCCTTTTTCCCTCAGCAGTATAACACCCTGCATTTCACTGTATGAGCATAAGACAAAACCTCTGAACCTTGAACACACACACATATATATATAATATTTAACATCGAATGTAATCAGAGAGAGCCCGTACCGCTCAGCCAGGCCTCCCTTGCTCAGCGAGGAGATGATGATGGGGTCGAAGGGCTCCTCGGTGCCTGAGATGGTGATTCCCAGCGGGCCTCCGTACCGCTGCAGCTCCACCGTGTAAATGATGCTGCCAGACACTTCCTGTTCATCTGAAACGGTCAATAAAGTTTCATTCAACATCAGGTTGACTGAGCACCACGGCATGATGGGACCCAGAATTTGCACTGATGCTTTTTAGCAACTTAGTTTTTTCAGTTTTAGTGGAGGAATCCTTTCAGCCGTTCTCCAGGGGCCAGACTCAGTAAATTGACCTCTCAGACTACAGGAGCTGCTGCATCCATCGGTTAGTTTGTTTGTGTTACTGTGTGACTTTGGTGAATCTGAACTAACCCTGTAAAACACCAAAGTCACACAATAACATACACAAACTAACCGAT
>CAMQGK010000549.1:1950000-1955000 GCA_947000775.1 Pterois miles
TAGTAGTAATAGTAGTCGTAGTAGTGATACTAGTAGTAGTAGTAGTGATACTAGTAGTAGTAGTAGTAGTAGTGTAGTAGTAGTAGTAGTAGTAGTAGTAGTGTAGTAGTAATAGTAGTAGTAGTAGTAGTGATACTAGTAGTAGTAGTAGTAGTGATACTAGTAGTAGTAGTAGTAGTGATACTAGCAGTAGTAGTAGTGATACTAGTAGTAGTAGTAGTAGTGATAATAGTAGTAATAGTAGTCGTAGTAGTGATACTAGTAGTAGTAGTAGTAGTAGTAGTAGTAGTAGTAGTAGTAGTGTAGTAGTAATAGTAGTAGTAGTAGTAGTGATACTAGTAGTAGTAGTAGTAGTGATACTAGTAGTAGTAGTAGTAGTGATACTAGCAGTAGTAGTAGTGATACTAGTAGTAGTAGTAGTAGTGATAATAGTAGTAATAGTAGTCGTAGTAGTGATACTAGTAGTAGTAGTAGTGATACTAGTAGTAGTAGTAGTAGTGATACTAGTAGTAGTAGTAGTAGATACTAGTAGTAGTAGTGATAACTAGTAGTAGTAGTAGTAGTAGTGATACTAGTAGTAGTAGTAGTGATACTAGTAGTAGTAGTAGTGATACCAGTAGTAGTAGTAGTAGTGATACTAGTAGTAGTAGTAGTGATACTAGTAGTAGCAGTAGTAGTAGTAGTAGTAGTAGTAGTAGTAGTAGTAGTAGTAGTAGTAGTAGTAGTAGTCGTGATACCAGTAGTAGTAGTAGTAGTGATACTAGTAGTAGTAGTAGTGATACCAGTAGTAGTAGTAGTAGTGATAATAGTAGTAATAAGTAGTAGTGATACTAGTAGTAGCAGTAGTAGTAGTAGTAGTAGTAGTAGTAGTAGTAGTAGTGATAGTAGTAGTAGTAGTAGTCGTGATACCAGTAGTAGTAGTAGTAGTGATACTAGTAGTAGTAGTAGTAGTAGTAGTAGTAGTGTAGTAATAGTAGTAGTAGTAGTGATAATAGTAGTAATAGTAGTCGTAGTAGTGATACTAGTAGTAGTAGTAGTATACCATAGTATATATATATACGTAGTAGTAGTAGTAGTAGTAGTAGTGTAGTAATAGTAGTAGTAATAGTAGTATAGTAGTAGTAGTAGTAGTGATACTAGTAGTAGTAGTAGTAGTGATACTAGCAGTATCTTTGTGTGTTGTGTTTCGTCTCATTACCTCTCTGCTGGGCTGTCGGGGTCGATGTAAGCAATGAGTGGCGGCGAGGAGAGCGTCTCTGTGGCGAAGACTCCGCCCTGCAGCTGCAGACCGAACCCCATGATGCCGTCGCCTAGCAACGTCACCTCCGTAGTTTCCGTATGAACGACCTGACCGGCAAGACCCACGGTGCTGGACGCGAGAGACACTGACAGAGAGAGTAAAGACCGTTAGGAAACAACAAGTGAGCATTCTATCGTCTTTGTTTCCACATGTTCATCCATCTTGGTTTCTGGTGGTCGCCATCTTGGTTTTTGTTCAGGTTGTAATACTTTAAAGACATCAAGATCAGAGGTCAGAAGTCAGACTCACAGGAACTCTTGAAGTCCTTCTTCTTGGCCTTCCTCCTCATCAGCGTGCCCCGTGGACTTGTGGGATACATGTTCCTGGGCAGGGTGCTCATGTTGAGGGACGAGAGGCTGTAGGCCGACATGGAGCCGGGAGAGAACGAGTGGCTGAGAGCTGCAGAGAGAGACAGACCATGATGGTGATGAGGAGGAGGAGGTCTCACAACAAAACATCACACTACAGGAAGAGAGAGAGAAAGAGGTGGACGTACGAGGGTTGTTTGTGTGGCGGTTGTGCGATCTGGCAGCTGATTGGTCGGGGTGGTAGGTGTTGTAGTGGTAGGGAGGGAGGATGGGGGCGGAGCCTCCAGTCTCCCAGGGGAGGGTGCGGGGACTACGCTGCACCTTGACTGCCACACACACACACACACACACACACACACACACACACACACACACACACACACACACACACACACACACACACACACACAGAGGAGGATGTTTAGGTTAAGACAGGAGGAAAGGTCAGAGGTCAGAGGTCAGGTGGCTGCCTGGATCTCAGCTTTATAAAAGATTACATCTTATTAATGTAATCTTTTATTACGTGAGTACTGTGTCGTGATGCGTTCAGGGCCGGCCGGTTGACTGAGGTCTTCATCAGATGGTTTGCTCCGTCTTTTTATTTATATGTTGCTAGGCAACCACCAAACGAGTGCTCATGTTACCTTACAGTTTAAATGAATGAAAACAGCTGTCTGTTTGTGCTCAGATCCTGGTAACGACGGCTGGATGTTACTGTAGTACCTGGTTGAGCTCGAGCTCGTTTTGAAGTATTTTTATTTTATAGAGCTGGGACACCTTCACAGTGCTTGTTTAGTCCAAACAACAAAATTATAAAAGGATATATAACTACTCATTTATTATTATTATTATTATTATTATTATTACAATAATAATAATCACAATAATCAATAATAATAATAATGTTCTATTATTATTTATTTAAGAGGCTATTACTAGAATTATGAGTATTATTTCATCCTTTTTGTGGTTTTGTTATGTTGGTTTTGTTTGGTTTCTTATGTCTTATGAGATCACTTTGCTTTCTTAGTACTTTCTTGAGTATTTCTCCCCTGTTCTCATCATCGTTGTACTGCTTGTAAAGTCACTGCTGTTTTGTTTTTGCACCAATTAAAAAAAATATATTTAATTAAAAATAAACAGCAGTAGCGCTCAGAAAATAAATCAAATAAAATAAAACACAATAAAACAAAATAAAATAAACTAAAACAAACAAAACAAAATGAAATACAATAAAATAAAACAAAATAAAACAAGATATAATAAAATAAAATAAAACAAAATACAATAAAAGAAAAGAAAATGAAATAAAAGAAAAGAAAAGAAAAGAAAATCGTTAAAGAAAAAGCAGCAAATGGAACTCTGACTAAAACAATCAAAATAGTGGCCAGTTAATGTTTAGTTAATCAATGAATTGACTAATCATTATCTTTTCTGCTTGTATATACAGTACAGTACTGTTGGGGAGTTTAATTCAGTTTAAATAATAACTGAAGCTGTGAAGTGAATGTAGTGGAGTAAACAGTATAATATCTCCCTCTGAGATGTAGTAAAGTAGAATAAAGTAGCAGTACATGGAAATACTCAAGTAAAATGCAAATGTGTAAATTAAAACTTGTATTAACTAGTTTTGTCTTTTTACTGCTATTATTACTGTTGAGTATAACGACAATAAAGATCACTCAGATTATAAAGTACCTCAAATTGTACATGAGTACAATTTACAATGATGCACCACTGCTGATAAAATCTGTTATTCAAGTCTGTATCAGTTCAGTTTAGATATTAAGATATTATTTTCATCATTTCATGCTGTTTGTTAACCATTGTTGTCTCATTTGGCTGAGAAACGTTTTTCTCATCATCCCTTCTGCTGAACTGTGGACGGACAGATTGCTGCCCGTATGCTGCTGGATAAACAGGCTTATGTTCTGGATCCTTCTCGGCATACTGCTGGTGTTTGTATCATGAAATACTTAACAAATAAGACAACTAAAGAAAAAAAACTAAGACTATGAAACACTGAAGCATTGTGGCCTCATGTGTATGTGAACATGAACAGAAGATCTGCGACTGTATTAACCCTTAAAGACTCACAATAGACCCGTTCTGGTCTTATTTAGGGGGAGATAGCAGGTAGGTGTCTCATAGAAGTGGTGAACATCATCTGAAAGACGGGAACCTGAAGATTAATTTGAGATGCAGCTCAGCACTGTGTCAAATTATTAAGTCACCCTCAGGCTCAATTATGTCTCATATGTTGCTGCAGCAATTTTTGGGTTGATACCATTTGTTCCACAGATTTAGTACTAAATTTAACCATTTCTACCACTGGAGATTTGATAAAAATGATTAATAATCCCTCCAAAATACCATGAGGCCTCGAGGAACAACACAGAAGAAGACATGCTGGGATTTGGCATCAAAAACTTTTGACATTTACAAATTTCTGCAGGAACTGTGTTTTTCAGTGATTGGCTGGCGAACACTAGTGTTGTGTCTCAGGTCTCAGAAATCCCCTGATAGTCAGAGTAGCTAGGAAAGACCCCATCCTCTGTAGTAGTGTAGTAGTAGTAGTAGAAGTAGTCTCTAGTTTGTAGCTGTAAAGTCTCATGAGGCTGTGATTATCCTAGAGGTAGTAGTATTAGTATTAGTAGTAGTAGTAGTAGTAGAGGCTGTGATTATCCTAGAGGTAGTAGTAGTAGTAGTAGTAGAGGCTGTGATTATCCTAGAGGTAGTAGTAGTAGTAGTAGAGGCTGTGATTATCCTAGAGGTAGTAGTAGTAGTAGAGGCTGTGATTATCCTAGAGGTAGTAGTAGTAGTAGTAGTAGAGGCTGTGATTATCCTAGAGGTAGTAGTAGTAGTAGTAGAGGCTGTGATTATCCTAAGATAAGATAAGAGATAAGATATTCCTTTATTGGTCCCACAGTGGGGAAATTCACAAGAAGTCAGAGTGAGGGGGCTGCTCCTGACAAGCGCCCCGAGCAGTTGGGGGTTTGGTGCCTTGCTCAGGGGCACCTCGGCAGTGCCCAAGAGGTAAACTGGCACCTCTCCAGCTACCAGTTCACACTCAGTTCTTGGTCCATGGCGGGACTTGAACCGGTGACCCTCCGGTTCCCAAGCCAACTCCCTACAGACTGAGCTACTGCCGCCCCAAGGAACTGCCGCCCCAAGGAGGTAGTAGTAGTAGTAGTAGTAGTAGTAGTAGTAGTAGTAGTAGTAGTAGTAGTAGTAGTAGTAGAGGCTGTGATTATCCTAGAGGTAGTAGTAGTAGTAGTAGTAGTAGTAGAGGCTGTGATTTCCTAGAGGTAGTAGTAGTAGTAGTAGTAGTAGTAGTAGTAGTAGTAGTAGTAGAGGCTGTGATTATTAGAGGGTAGTAGTAGTAGTAGTAG
>CAMQGK010000549.1:1960000-1982500 GCA_947000775.1 Pterois miles
ACGGCTCTGAAATATCAGTGAGTTAGAATCTATGGCCCCGACCACGGCTCTGAAATATCAGTGAATTAGAATCTATGGCCCCGACCACGGCTCTGAAATATCAGTGAATTAGAATCTATGGCCCCGACCACGGCTCTGAAATATCAGTAAATTAGAATCTATCGATGGGGCGGTTAGCTAGTCGTGGGTGAATGAAACAGGTCCGTCCCCCTATTAATACTGACTGAGTGTGACTATCATCTCTATAGCTACTATCCAGCAGTACTTACAGACAGGTGGCAGTTCGTACTCGACCTCCAGAACAACTCGTTCTCCGACGTTCTTCAGCAGACTGATGATCTCATCGTGTCTGAACTTGGCCAGGTTGATGCCGTTAACGGCTCGGATATAGTCGCCCACGTTCAGCTGGTCGCTCCTGCACAAGTAGCCAAAACATCAGCTCTGTAGCGGAGGTTAACTTAGTGATACGTGAGCGGGGTGAAGGTGAACTGAGATGAATTCAGCTGGGCTGTTCCATCGGCCAAAATCAGACTATTAGTGTATATGTTGGAAGACACTTATGGGATGTTACAGTACAGATATTCCCAAGAAACTATATTATTATTGGATGTTTTTGTACTAAAAAATCAACATCAGTATGGGCCTCTAAAAGCCAGTATGCATTTGCCTACTGAGTGTTATCAGTAGGCAAATGCATAGCAACTGTTGCCTACCTAACAATAAAGTAATAATAATAAGTAAAATAATAAGTAAAGTAATAAAGTCACAATAACTATGTTTAAAACAGGGCAGTCAAAGTTAATAATAACATGTTAAATTAGTGGTGTTTTGAGTTTTCCATGTTATGATTTGAGCATGTTTTTATGCTAAAGTCAGTATCTGTGAGGGTTTCTGGACAATATCTGTCATTGTTTTGTATCAATTGATTTACAATAATAAATATATACATACATTTACATAAAGCAGTGTATTTGTCCACTCCCATGTTGATAAGAATATTAAATACTTGACAAATCTCCCTTTAAGGTACATTTTGAACAAATAAATGCATATTTTCAAAAATATTTCACTTCAATCCATATTTGCTGGCAATTAGCCTTTCAAAAACAAAAAGAGACCTGCAGCTGTATTAATGCATGCAGCAATGTAACACCATCAGTGATGCATAAATTATATCTGTCCACTCCCATGTTGATACGAGTATTAAATACTTGACAAATCTCCCTTTAAGGAACGTTTTGAACATAAAAAATTTGTTTACTTCGTGATTAATCACAATTAACTGAGGACAATAATGTAATAAATCACAATTTTTGTTAGCCAAACATTTCACAATGTATTCTGCTTCAATCCATAATTGTTGCCATTTAGCCTTTCAAAAACAACATTTTTACCATAATCAAAAACCTACTTGAACGCAGCATCATGGCTGCTACAGTAACTCTCCTGATAGTGAACTGGAGACAGTGAACGCAGCATCGTGGCTGCTACAGTAACTCTCCTGATGGTGAACTGGAGACAGTGAACGCAGCACTGTGGCTGCTACAGTAACTCTCCTGATGGTGAAATGGAGACAGTGAACGCAGCACCGTGGCTGCTACAGTAACTCTCCTGATAGTGAACTGGAGACAGTGAACGCAGCACCGTGGCTGCTACAGTAACTCTCCTGATGGTGAAATGGAGACAGTGAACGCAGCACCGTGGCTGCTACAGTAACTCTCCTGATGGTGAAATGGAGACAGTGAATGCAACATCGTGGCTGCTACAGTAACTCTCCTGATGGTGAACTGGAGACAGTGAACGCAGCATCGTGGCTGCTACAGTAACTCTCCTGATGGTGAACTGGAGACATGAACGCAGCACCGTGGCTGCTACAGTAACTCTCCTGATGGTGAACTGGAGACAGTGAACGCAACATCGTGGCTGCTACAGTAACTCTCCTGATGGTGAAATGGAGACAGTGAACGCAGCATCGTGGCTGCTACAGTAACTCTCCTGATAGTGAACTGGAGACAGTGAACGCAGCACCGTGGCTGCTACAGTAACTCTCCTGATGGTGAAATGGAGACAGTGAACGCAGCACCGTGGCTGCTACAGTAACTCTCCTGATGGTGAAATGGAGACAGTGAATGCAACATCGTGGCTGCTACAGTAACTCTCCTGATGGTGAACTGGAGACAGTGAACGCAGCATCGTGGCTGCTACAGTAACTCTCCTGATGGTGAACTGGAGACATGAACGCAGCACCGTGGCTGCTACAGTAACTCTCCTGATGGTGAACTGGAGACAGTGAACGCAACATCGTGGCTGCTACAGTAACTCTCCTGATGGTGAAATGGAGACAGTGAACGCAGCATCGTGGCTGCTACAGTAACTCTCCTGATGGTGAACTGGAGATAGTGAACGCAGCACCGTGGCTGCTACAGTAACTCTCCTGATGGTGAAATGGAGACAGTGAACGCAGCACCATGGCTGCTACAGTAACCCTCCTGATGGTGAAATGGAGACAGTGAACGCAACATCGTGGCTGCTACAGTAACTCTCCCGATGGTGAACTGGAGACAGTGAATGCAGCATCGTGGCTGCTACAGTAACTCCCCTGATAGTGAACTGGAGATAGTGAACTGGAGACAGTGAACGCAGCATCGTGGCTGCTACAGTAACTACATTTACATTTAATACACATTTCACACATTTTGAGCAGATAATAAATGTGTGATTAATTTGCAATTAACTCTGACTGTTTTAATCGACTAACAGCCCTGATTCAAACAGAAAGAAATTGAAGATGAATAAATGATTGTTACCTGGCAGCGATGCCTCCCTGTCGCAGGTTTGAAACTCGAGGCTTCCCATCTTTATCGATGCCGCCTGAGACCGTCAGTCCGAGCGTCGTCCCCTCCTTCTTCATCAGCTCCACCACCGAGCATCCCCGAAACTCGTCTGCATCACACACACAGAGACAGCTGATTGGTCCAACACTCTTCATCGCCCATAAAACTATTCTACTGCACTTTCACTTCTATTTATTCCATCTCTCTGACTTCATAGTTTTATCCCCTCACGGCTGGGAGAAATAAAATAATAATCTGGCATAAAGGCGAGAAGTGAAGTCGTCTTCTATTCTGTCGTCCATCTATATTTCATCAAATGGCTGAAATATTTAAGAGCGGTAGAGATGGAGAGAGAAAGGGAAAGCAGACCTGGTACAATCTGATGTGACCGGGCCTCAGGTGATAAAACAGGCAGCAGGATTTCATAGAAATGTAGCATATGAATATTAATCAGGCAGAGCATCACCCTCTTTCATTCAGACAGAATTAAGACGTCTGATCTCTGGCAGTGACCATCATTGTCTTCTTCTCCTCCCTTGTCTTTTTCCTCCAAAGAGGATTTACAAAGAGTGCCAGTGTCTTTTTCAACATTTCTAAAACGTCAGCACTGAGAAACCCCCCTGAAATCTTCAGTTCTGATGATCAGACATGAACCGGCTTCCTGTGGCGGTGGCGGCAGGGGAGAAACTTTTGGAGGTGAAACTTCACAAACTGCCATTTAACTTCATGCTGAACAACAACAAAGCTCCTCTCAGAGGAAAAGAGCTGCTTCTGTTTCACTTATTATCAATCTGAAAAAGCTTCTTCTTCTTCAGCATCCCAGCTGTCATTTAAATTAGAATGTGTGCATCATTTCGCTTCTGTTGACACAGTTCTGAAACACCATCAACTGGTTCCAAACCTCTACCAGTTACTCTTCCTGGTTCCAAACCTCTACCAGTTACTCTTACTGGTTCCAAACCTCTACCAGTTACTCTTACTGGTTCCACACCTCTACCAGTTACTCTTACTGGTTCCAAACCTCTACCAGTTACTCTTACTGGTTCCAAACCTCTACCAGTTACTCTTACTGGTTCCAAACCTCTACCAGTTACTCTTACTGGTTCCAAACCTCTACCAGTTACTCTTACTGGTTCCACACTTCTACCAGTTACTCTTACTGGTTCCAAACCTCTACCAGTTACTCTTCCTGGTTCCAAACCTCTACCAGTTACTCTTCCTGGTTCCAAACCTCTACCAGTTACTCTTCCTGGTTCCAAACCTCTACCAGTTACTCTTCCTGGTTCCAAACCTCTACCAGTTACTCTTCCTGGTTCCAAACCTCTACCAGTTACTCTTCCTGGTTCCAAACCTCTACCAGTTACTCTTACTGGTTCCAAACCTCTACCAGTTACTCTTACTGGTTCCAAACCTCTACCAGTTACTCTTACTGGTTCCACACTTCTACCAGTTACTCTTACTGGTTCCAAACCTCTACCAGTTACTCTTACTGGTTCCAAACCTCTACCAGTTACTCTTACTGGTTCCAAACCTCTACCAGTTACTCTTCCTGGTTCCAAACCTCTACCAGTTACTCTTCCTGGTTCCAAACCTCTACCAGTTACTCTTCCTGGTTCCAAACCTCTACCAGTTACTCTTCCTGGTTCCAAACCTCTACCAGTTACTCTTCCTGGTTCCAAACCTCTACCAGTTACTCTTCCTGGTTCCAAACCTCTACCAGTTACTCTTACTGGTTCCAAACCTCTACCAGTTACTCTTACTGGTTCCACACTTCTACCAGTTACTCTTACTGGTTCCACACTTCTATCAGTTACTCTTACTGGTTCCAAACCTCTACCAGTTACTCTTCCTGGTTCCAAACCTCTACCAGTTACTCTTACTGGTTCCAAACCTCTACCAGTTACTCTTACTGGTTCCAAACCTCTACCAGTTACTCTTCCTGGTTCCAAACCTCTACCAGTTACTCTTACTGGTTCCAAACCTCTACCAGTTACTCTTACTGGTTCCAAACCTCTACCAGTTACTCTTCCTGGTTCCAAACCTCTACCAGTTACTCTTACTGGTTCCAAACCTCTACCAGTTACTCTTACTGGTTCCACACTTCTACCAGTTACTCTTACTGGTTCCACACTTCTACCAGTTACTCTTACTGGTTCCACACTTCTACCAGTTACTCTTACTGGTTCCAAACCTCTACCAGTTACTCTTCCTGGTTCCAAACCTCTACCAGTTACTCTTACTGGTTCCAAACCTCTACCAGTTACTCTTACTGGTTCCAAACCTCTACCAGTTACTCTTCCTGGTTCCAAACCTCTACCAGTTACTCTTCCTGGTTCCAAACTTCTACCAGTTACTCTTACTGGTTCCAAACTTCTACCAGTTACTCTTACTGGTTCCAAACCTCTACCAGTTACTCTTACTGGTTCCAAACCTCTACCAGTTACTCTTCCTGGTTCCAAACCTCTACCAGTTACTCTTACTGGTTCCAAAGCTCTACCAGTTACTCTTACTGGTTCCAATGCTCTACCAGTTCTTGCTGGTTCCAAAGCTCTACCAGTTACTCTTACTGGTTCCAAAGCTCTGCCAGTTTGTCCATCAACTGGTTCCAAAGCTCTACCAGTTACTCTTACTGGTTCCAATGCTCTACCAGTTCTTGCTGGTTCCAAAGCTCTACCAGTTACTCTTACTGGTTCCAAAGCTCTACCAGTTTGTCCATCAACTGGTTCCAAAGCTCTACGAGTTTGTGTGGTTCTGAAACTCTATCGGTTACTTCACTGGTTCCAAACGTCTACTAGTTGTTCTTACTGGTTTAGAAGCTTGAACAGTTACTGTACCTGGATCTTAAAATCTACCATTTCCTCTAACTGGTTCCAAGGCTGTACCAGTTGCTCTAATGGGTTCTAAAGATCAGATTGACCAGTTTCTTTAGGTGGTTTTGAAGCTCCATCAACTGGAATTTGAAAATCCATCAGATCTTCAAACTGGGTTTACCAGTTCATCCAACTACACTTGAAGCTCTATCTGGTTCCTTAACTGAATGTGGATCTGTAACAGTTTCTCTAACTGGAACTTTGACTCATTCAAAACCTCTGCTGGTTCCCTGTAAACTGTTTGAACTTCATCATCTGGTCTTGCTGGTTTAGAGTTCTTCTAACTTGTTCCAAATCTCAACCTGTTTTCTTAACTGGGTTTCCAAAAATCTACCAAGTCTTATCAGCTGGACCCATTCCTTTTATTTGTATGAATGACTGAAGAAACAGCGGGCTGAAGGTTGTCCACTACTGTAACAGCTCTCTGCTGTCACTGAAGTCATGTTTACTTTAAATGATAATATAATGTGTGACTGCAGCAGTGTGATGGTGGTAAGTAGGCCACCAGCTCCAGGTGGGAGGAGATAAACTGCGACTGCAAGCATCTTCCTGCAGGTCACACGGATGGAAAACATTGTGTTCTATTTTCAGAGCTGTTATCTTCATCATGATTAGCTCTGCTGGTGGAACCATGCAGAGCAGAACCAACAGAAAATGGGAAGGGAAGGAGTGGATAGAACACATCAGAGCATAAACTAGACCAAAAAATCAGTTTACCTGGTATACTCTGCCTCCTGATGGCAAGCGCTCCATCTGGAGGTCTTGAGCCAGCAGAGTGTTTGGTGTATGGCCCCTCATCTGAAACACAAAGAAACACATTATGACTGACTGACTGACTTCTACTGGTTCCTTTAACTGGTTCTGAAGCTCAACCATCATCTCTAACTGGTTCAAAATTTTGACCAATTCCTAGTTTTAAAGTTCAAACAGTTCCACTGAATGGTTTCTGGAGCTCAACCAGTTCCTCTGAATCTCTAATGGAGCTCTAGCAGTGGCTTTAACTGACTCCAGACCAGTCATTCTTAGTGGTTTTGAAGCTCTACCTGTTCCTCTAAATGGTTCTGAAGCTCAACCAGTTACCTTGAAAGTTTCTAGCAGCTCATCTAACTGGTTTTGGATTTCTACCAGTACCTCTAACTGGTTCTGAAGCTCGACTAGTTTCTCTCACTGGTTCAGAAGTTTCACCCATTTCTCCAACTAGTTTTTAAGCTCAACAAGTTCCTCCACTAGGTTCTGAAGCTCTACCAGCTTGTTTAACTGGTTCTGGAGCTCTAGCAGTGGCTCTAACTGGTTCCAGACCAGTCATTTTGTGTGGTTTTCAAACACTACCAGCTCAACTAACTAGTTTTGGACATCTACCAGTTCTCTCAACTGGTTTAGAGTACCTCTAACTGGCGCCAAACCTCAGCCAGTTCCCTTAACTGATTCTGAAGCTTCAGTTAATCCTTCAGAGTTTTAAGTTAACGTCAGAAACATCATGACTCTGAATTCACAGACAAACAGGTTACAACATCAGTTACTCTTCTGATTGGTGTCAAAGTGAAATGTCATTGACAGGCTCCCATAATGCGTCTGTACTCACCATCATCATCATCATCATCATCAGACATCACAGAGCTTCCACCACAAAAATACATCTCAGAGCTAAGATGCTATCTTATTTAAGATACTGATAAACTCAGATAGCCTCTAACAAAGCTCTGAAAACCCACCAGTTAACTCACTGGTCAACAGCAGACCAGGTCTGCAGCCTTTTCTCATGAATAAAGAAACTACCGCCAGAGAGGGGTGACCTCATCAGCGTGGTGGCCAATCCCTGTGGAGAACACAGTGGTCTATCTATGCCTGGACCAATCTCAGTGGTCCCCTGGGACACGGGTGATGTCATCACAGAGATGAGAAAGCAGAGGCGGAGCCACGGCATGAACCAAGTTGATGATTGATGTTATTGGAAAATTAGAGGCGGGAATGTGGAAATGAAATTAAACCCACAATATCTCCAGTTTACAGAAAACAATGACCATAAACTGGATGATCTCACCAAACTGAACTGAAACAAGTCTACACAATGTACTGTGTGACATCAGTCTCTAGTTTTCTTCTTTTTCGCTGCTAGTCCGATTACTGCGCATTTTGGGTGCTGATAAAAATAGGCCAACCAATAAAATAATGACTCACGTTGCTCAATAGATGTTCTTGCACGTCTTGACCTCTTTGACAAACAAAGTAAATATTTTAAAGACAACATGAAGACAACAGAACCATCAATTTCCAAGTACATTGGCTGATGTTAACATTATGCTATGGATATTATACTACAGTATTCAGGGTTTCAGATAAATTGTTAGGCCTGGCGGCGGTGGGGTGGGAGTTTGGATGCTGAGAAAAAGTCTGAGAAGCAGCTTGACACTAATGAGAATACGGCTGGTGCATCTAAAGGTCAGCCCACCTGGCACAATCCTGAGCCAAAGTTGTGGCTAACTTCAGGGCTAACCCCCTTCAGGAAACAGACTGTGGCAA
Source organism: Pterois miles (assembly GCA_947000775.1). Classification (NCBI taxonomy): domain Eukaryota; kingdom Metazoa; phylum Chordata; class Actinopteri; order Perciformes; family Scorpaenidae; genus Pterois; species Pterois miles. Next base: position 1,968,225 of record CAMQGK010000549.1, read on the forward strand.
GCAAGACTCTGGAGCTTGGCTTGTGTCTTGAGGAGTTGTAGCATTTATTTACAGCCAGACTAAACTGTACACAGACTGCACTGCTACGCTCACACCTGTAACGTTACTGCTGGGTCTGACTTCATACTCGCCATCAGACCGTCACGCTCGCTCTCTTTCTCTTGACCGCACACTCACATATCACGCAGTTATTCTTTAGAGGAGTTTGCTACCTGTGTGACATATTTTAGTTTAAAAATCATCTTAGAAACACATAAATCCCAGATGCTAAGCCTGCTGGCCAGGCTTGGTGCATAACCTGCAACCAAAATTACGTTCCCACACCACTAAACTGCCTTTTCAAGTATGTTTTTCGAGGGAAACATTTTCTCCCAGATTACAGTCACAGTTTTAAACACATCATTGGACACTGAAACAGAACAAAACAAAAACGACTTGGTTAGGTTTAGTTAAAAAAAAAAAAAAACACCATGGTTTGACTGCAACATTGAAACAAATCGAACCCTAAATGCAGCATTATCTTGGTGTTGGTAGTCACCATCTTGGTTTGTTTGTTGTTTTTTGTTTCTTTGTCTTTGGTGTGTGGGATGTCACAAGAACCAATAAGATAAGATAAGATAAGATAAGATGAATCTTTATTAATCCCCTGAGGGAAATTCTTTTCTTAATACTTTGGTACCAAATTCTGAAAACGTGAAATACTTGTTTTTCTACAGTAGCAGGTACCACAGGTACTGTTAGGGCTCGAGACACATCTGAGTAATGCACCCTATTTTTTCACAAATAACGAAGTAACAAATAACAAATCTGTACTGAAATAAGCAGGACGAGAGCTAGTTAACATTAGCTGTTAGCAGCCAGTCCTGTAGGCAGCTAACACCTAACATTAATGGGCCATTGATTTACATTATCATCATCATGATACATTCAGGCTCTATTCAGTAAAATTGAGTATTGGGCTATTGTGAATTCTAACGTTACCATGATGTGTTCATGGCCATCATTCGCACCTCCTCCTGAGTCCTGATCATTTTGTTCTATTTTTGGTCCTCTGGTTCCACTTGATGTGTTTCTAATCTGCTCTACATCTATTCTGTTCTGTTTGGTTCCAGCAGCTGAGCTCAGAAACACAATGAAAACACACACACACACACACACACACACACACACACACACGCACACACAAACACACACACACACACACACACACACACACCGTAGCTGACTGAAGATGAAAGCTGAGCCTCCTCCACATGTAGGGCAGCAGCATCACAGCACAGTACACACACCCATATACAGTATATTGCATATATAATACTACATACTACACTGTGGTACGTTATATGATACATAATAAATAAATAATATGAGCTCATATTGCAGAGCAACAATTGTTCAAATAAGGTCACACAGTCACACGGTGGTGGAAGAAGTACTGAGATCCTTTACTGCAGTAAAAGCTCAAATATCACATGGTAAAACTGTTACCACTAAAAGTGGGTAGTGTGTGTCGTTGTGAAGCCTCTAGTTCAGCATTTTGGCTGGCACCATCTTGTTTGTTTGGCTGGCACCATCTTGTTTGTTTGGCTGGCAGCGCCATCTTGTTTGTTTGGCTGGCGCCGCCATCTTGTTTGTTTGGTTGGCGCGATCTTGTTTGTTTGGCTGGCGGTGCCATCTTGTTTGTTTGGTTGGCGCGATCTTGTTTGTTTGGCTGGCGCCATCTTGTTTGTTTGGCTGTCGCCGCCATCTTGTTTGTTTGGCTGGCGCCACCATCTTGTTTGGCTGGCGCCGCCATCTTTTTTGTGACACTAGATGGTGGAACTAAGAGCAACCAAACGCTGAATAGGTGACCAAAATACAAACACACTGTGAAAGAGTCTGTGAAGGTTCTCATTCATCCAGGTCATATTCATTCATTCATTTTTTGCCAGACTGTGAAAGAGTGTAAAGTTGTATGTCGAAAACACGGACAACGCCATGGTAACGACCTGTCAATCACCAGGTAGCTCCGCCCTAAACAACCCCTGCTTTATGGTCTATTTGACTCTAAATGGGACCATAATTTACTAAATGAACATCCTGCTGTTGTTGAAGAAGACTTGAAACTAGACACTGAGAACATAAACTCATAAGGGTCAAACACTTAAGTGAAGGTGGGGGAAGTACTCAGATCCTTTACTGCAGTAAAAGTACTACTATCACAGAGTAAAACTCTACTCTGTTACAAGTAAAAGTGACGCATTGAAAACGCAGAAAAAGTATGTATAATCAGGACAATGTAGTTGTAATATAATGTATGTACAAATACATAAAATAAAAAGATAAATAATATATCTGGGTTTTGAACTGTCTGGACCAAACAAATAGACTGACAGAGTAATTGAGAAAAATCACTAGCAGATTAATCAATAATGAAAAGAATTGGTGTATTAGTTTTATTTAACACTTTAAGGTCTGACGGTCGAACACCAGAAGCTTTAACGTTGACTGTGGGTCGTAAAAGGGAAAATACTTCTCTAACAGCTCACATCTGCTGCTTCACAGCCACCAGCTGAAATCTGTTTTCACTTGTATATTTAATATCCACTGAGGGTTAGTGTGACTCACTGATGATCCATTTTTAATTATCATACTTTGATTAACATGATGTACAAGTGTAAATGTAAAAAAAATCTGTTTCCAGATAACACGAATGCAACACAAAAGATACGTGCACTTTACCCGAGTATTTCTAATAGAGATAATTATTGTATTTTTTACTGCACTACATTTATCTGACAGTTTTAGTTACTTTACAGATTCAGGTTATTAAGAGAAAAAATAATCAACTAATAAATAATCCCAGTCAGTCTGGATCAAGTCCTAGTCAAGTCAGCACTCTGACACACTGACAGCTGTTGTTGCCTGTTGGGCTGCAGTTTACCATGTTCTGATTGGAGCAGATTGTTGATGCTAAAGTCAGAACCTGGGAGGGTTTCTGATCAATATCTGCCATTGATAAGTGTTGGTATTGATTTACAGTAATAAATGTATACATACATTTACATAAAGGAGCATATTAGTCCACTAACATGTTGGTAAGTGTTAAATACTTCTCCCTTTAAGGAACATTTTGAACATAAAAATGTGTTTAATCTGTGTTTAATCATGATTAACTACGGACAATAATGTGATGAATAATGATTAAATATATTAATTAATTGAAAGCCCGACTTTATACAAACCCTGTATATAAAATTATTTAAGAGCACAGATTTTTGTCCTAGCTAAACATTTCAAAAAATATTCTGTTTCAATCCATATTTGTTGCCATTTAGCCTTTCAAAAGCAACATTTTCACCACAGTTAAAAACCTACTTGAACGCAGCACCGTGGCTGCTACAGTAACTCTCCCGACGGTGAACTGGAGACAGTGAACGCAGCACCGTGGCTGCTACAGTAACTCTCCTGACGGTGAACTGGGGACAGTGAACGCAGCACCGTGGCTGCTACAGTAACTCTCCTGACGGTGAACTGGAGACAGTGAACGCAGCACCGTGGCTGCTACAGTAACTCTCCTGACGGTGAACTGGAGACAGTGAACGCAGCACCGTGGCTGCTACAGTAACTCTCCTGACGGTGAACTGGAGACAGTGAACGCAGCACCGTGGCTGCTACAGTAACCCTCCTGACGGTGAACTGGAGACAGTGAACGCAGCACCGTGGCTGCTACAGTAACTCTCCTGACGGTGAACTGGAGACAGTGAACGCAGCACCGTGGCTGCTACAGTAACTGAGGTTGTTAGGGTGGACTAATCATGCCGAATAAAACTGACTAAAATAAAAACGCTGCCTTAAATCACCACTTTCAGTTGCAGAGACTCAGAGGAAAACATCTAGTGAGAATCATTTGTGTCTGCTGCCAGAACGTCTCCTGATCAGTGAGGACAACCTCTCTCTGAAGCCAGCCTGCTTCCTCAGCTTCCTCAGCTTCCTCAGCTTCCTCAGCTTCCTCAGCTCACAGCATCTCATATCTGTTTGTTAAACCTTGATTCGGTCTCCACCGTCGACTACCTGCTGCTGCTTTTAATCTGGCTTCTGTTGTGTTCTCAGGTAAATGTGTTTTACTGTGCTCCTTTATAAAAGGAGGCTTTTACACAACAAGTAGACCACAAAGTGTCTTCTGCTCTACAAAACGTCTACTTTAAACGTAACGAAGGACACAAGGAAGGAAGGATGGAGGGAAGGAAGGAAGGAAAGACAGACAGGAGGAAGGAAGGAAGGAAGGAAGGATGGATGGAGGGAAGGAGGGAAACAAACATCTGGTTCCACCGTCTCCAACACGTTATATTTTAAAGCTGTCAGCTTTTCTCTGACTTTTCAATCATAAACGGAGAATAAATATCTGGCAGATAATCAATGAGGATAATAAATTTATTGAGCTTCATACTGAAGTAAACAGAACACAACATGGATAATATGAATATTTACATCTGCCTCAGGTCCTCAGACAGCTGTCTGACCTTCAGCAGCAGAGGTCACCGGACCAAAAACACACATTACTGCTGTCAGAGCCTCCCAACCACAAATACTGAACCCACCCAACCCTGAACCCCCTGAACCCACTGAACCCTCTGAACCCCCTGAACCCACTGAACCCCCTGAACCAACTGAACCTACTGAACCCCCTGAACCAACTGAACATACTGAACCCTCTGAACCCTCTGAACCCACTGAACCCACCCAACCAACTGAACCCACTGAACCAACTGAACCTACTGAACCTACTGAACCCCCTGAACCCACTGAACCTACTGAACCCCCTGAACCAACTGAACCTACTGAACCAACTGAACCTACTGAACCCTCTGAACCCTCTGAACTAACTGAACCCTCTGAACCCTCTGAACCAACTGAACCCACTGAACCTACTGAACCCACTGAACCCCCTGAACCAACTGAACCCTCTGAACTAACTGAACCCTCTGAATCCACTAAACCCTCTGAACCAACTGAACCCTCTGAACCAACTGAACCCTCTGAACCCACTGAACCCACTGAACCAACTGAACCCACTGAACCCCCTGAACCAACTGAACCCTCTGAACCCACTGAACCCACTGAACCCACTGAACCAACTGAACCCTCTGAACCAACTGAACCAACTGAACCCTCTGAACCAACTGAACCCTCTGAACCCCCTGAACCAACTGAACCCTCTGAACCCCCTGAACCCCCTGAACCAACTGAACCTCGCCCCCTGAACCAACTGAACCCTCTGAACCCCCTGAACCCACCAAAGCAACTGAACCAACTGACCCTCTGGACCCCCTGAACCCAACAACCCCTGAACCAACTGAACCCTCTGAACCCACTAAACCAACTGAACCCTCTGAACCCTCTGAACCCACTAAACCCACTGAACCCCCTGAACCAACTGAACCCTCTGAACCCACTAAACCCACTGAACCCCCTGAACCAACTGAACCCTCTGAACCCACTGAACCCCCTGAACCAACTGAACCCTCTGAACCCACTAAACCCACTAAACCCACTGAACCCCCTGAACCAACGGAACCCACTGAACCCCCTGAACCAACTGAACCCACCCAACCCCCTGAACCAACTGAACCCACCCAACCCCCTGAACCAACTGAACCCTCTGAACCAACTGAACCCCCTGAACCCACCCAACCCTCTGAACCAACTGAACCCACCCAACCCCCTGAACCAACTGAACCCTCTGAACCAACTGAACCCCCTGAACCCACCCAACCCACTGAACCCCCTGAACCAACTGAACCCACTGAACCCCCTGAACCAACTGAACCCACCCAACCCCCTGAACCAACTGAACCCTCTGAACCAACTGAACCCCCTGAACCCACCCAACCCTCTGAACCAACTGAACCCCCTGAACCAACTGAACCCTCTGAACCAACTGAACCCTCTGAACCCACTGAACCAACTGAACCCCCTGAACCCACTGAACCCTCTGAACCAATTGAACCCCCTGAATCAACTGAACCCCCTGAACCCACTGAACCCTCTGAACCCACTGAACCCTCTGAACCAACTGAGCCCCCTGAACCCCCTGAACCAACTGAACCCCCTGAACCCACTGAACCCTCTGAACCCACTAAACCCACTGAACCCTCTGAACCAACTGAACCCTCTGAACCCTCTGAACCCCCTGAACCCACTGAACCCTCTGAACCAACTGAACCCTCTGAACCCACTGAACCCACTGAACCCTCTGAACCAACTGAACCCTCTGAACCAACTGAATCCTCTGAACCCCCTGAACCAACTGAACCCTCTGAACCAACTGAACCCTCTGAACCCACTGAACCCTCTGAACCAACTGAACCCTCTGAACCCACTGAACCAACTGAACCCTCTGAACCCACTGAACCCTCTGAACCAACTGAACCCTCTGAACCCCCTGAACCAACTGAACCCTCTGAACCCACTGAACCCCCCCTGAACCCACTGAACCCTCTGAACCCCCTGAACCAACTGAACCCTCTGAACCCACTGAACCCTCTGAACCCCCTGAACCAACTGAACCCTCTGAACCCACTGAACCCTCTGAACCCCCTGAACCAACTGAACCCTCTGAACCCCCTGAACCAACTGAACCCCCTGAACCCACCAAACCCACTGAACCAACTGAACCCCCTGAATCCACTGAACCCCCTGAACCCACCAAACCCACTGAACCAACTGAACCCACTGAACCCACTGAACCAACCGAACCCACTGAAACCCCTGAACCCTCTGAACCCACTGAACCAACTGAACCCACCAAACCAACTGAACCAACTGAACCCACTGAAACCCCTGAACCCTCTGAACCCACTGAACCCACTGAAACCCCTGAACCCTCAGAACCCACTGAAACCCCTGAACCTACTGAACCCATTGAAACCCCTGAACCCATTGAAACCCCCCTGAACCCACTGTACACAGATTAATATCTAACATCAGCTGAAACAATATGATTCATCGTCACAGATTTCAGAACATAAAACCGTTAAAAGAAGCTCAGTGAGACAGAGAGAGGCGTACGGTATTTACCTTCAGTCAAGAGTCTGAATACTTATACTACCAAGAAACTACCAATTCTTGAACCAACAACGCTCACCCTACGGACAGAAGGACTGGTGGACTGACAGATAGGAGGGAGGAAGAATGGACGAATGAATGGAAAGACGAAGGTACAGACAGATGGAAGGACAGATGGAAGGACGGACAGACGAACGGATGTACGGAAGGATGGACGGACAGACGAAAGGATGGGAAGGATGGGGGATAACAGATGGACAGATGGACAGATGGACAGACGGAAGGATGGGAAGGTTGGAAGGAATGGAACGGATGGAAGGTTGAACGGATGGAAGGATGGGGGATAACAGATGGACAGATGGACAGACGGACGGATGGATGGACAGATGGAAGGACAGATGGACGAAAGAATGGATGACAAACTGAAGGACGGACGGAAGAATGGACGAAAAGATGGGCGGAGGGACAGATGAAAGGACAGCTAAGAGCCAGGAGGAAGGATTTATCCATCCATGGTCAGCTCCATCGGGGCCGTCCGAATGCATTTAACATAAATGTCAGTATATGGAGCTCTACAGTCGTAGCGTCGGCCCGTCGGACCACGGAGACGAGAGCGCCGGCCGGCCGGACCGCACGTTACCGCCGTACGATGACGTTTCCCGTCCGTGACGGAGTTAGCGTGCAGCTTTAGCCGTGATGTCTAGCTCTGCTTTTCCAAAGTGTTTCCCTCCTTTACTGGATGTGTAGTGTTTAAAAGGCTGGATTTAACATGGAGGGTGGAGGTCGGATCCACGCTCACCCTCCACCCTTTAATACTTTCTGAGGTTTGTTCTGGTTGACGGATACCGAACGGATATGATGTCACGTTACTCAGACTACCACAATAAAAGCGGTAACTTCCTTCTACCTCAACATAGCAAATATATTGATCCTGGTGATAAAAAAAAAAAAAAAATCAGTTTTAGTGTTTTGTTTTCTACTTCAAACAGCTGTGGTACTTTTACTGACTAAAAACTTCTTCTACCACTGGTAAAGGAGTATTTTTTACAACATGGTACTTTCACTCAAGTAAAAACATCTTACACCACTGATAAAGGAGGAGTATTTTTACTGCAACGATTAATTGATTAGTTGTGACCTATTATTGTTGTGATTAATCTGAACCGAACCTGAACCTCTCTGACACATCGGAGGACGTCTTCAACTTTGATCCACATCTTTAAACATTTTCTGACTTTTACAGAACAAAAAACAAATTGACTAATCAAGAAAATAATCAAGATTTAATTAACAGTGAAAGCAACCGACAGCTGCAGCGCTACATCGACGTACTTTTACTTAAGTGGAAACTTCCTGCACCACTAGTAAAGGAGCATCTTTTTACATGGTAGTACTGCTACTTAATAACCCGAGTACTTCATCAGCTGAGTCTTCAGAGTATTTCTGAGGAAAAAACACCTGAAGCTTCAAACTGCATCAGACTGAGAGAAGAATGAGAGAAAGGTGAAGACGGCGTTTCTCTTCTCTCCGTCTGTCTGCCCTCGTTTCCTCTGTTCTCTCCTGATAATAACACACAGCATGAATATTACATCCAGGAAAATAAGATTCAAGGCTTCCCCCTCTCTCTCTCTCTCTCTGTCTCACTCTCTCTCACTCTCTCTCTCCCTCTCTCTCTCACTCTCTCTCTCTCCAGCCATCGACTGAATGAATCCATCAGGAAGTCATTTCACACTCTCTCTCTTCAATGTCAGCAGTTTACCACCAGCACACGTATGTTACATGCAAACATGCTTCAGCCTCCATCCCTCCATCCCTCCATCTCTCTCTCTCTCCAGTGTGTCTCTGTGTCTCTCTACCTTTGTTCACCCTGCGCAGGATCTGGCAGCGACATTTAAACGACACGGCGATCATGGTGAAGCCGAGCCCAGCGTCGCCTCCCCCCCAGCGCCATGCAGATGCAGCCGCCACAAACTACACCTCCTCTTACTCCTCCTCCTCTTCCTCCTCTTCCTCTGCGAGCGACCGCGTGACGGACGACCTCCTCAAACAGAAACCGTCATGGAGACGCTTCCAGAGGCTCAGCTAACGAGAGAGAGAGAGAGAGAGAGAGACAGAGAGAGAGAGAGAGCGCGCTGCAGATGTGAAGCTCCTCCATGAAATGAAGCAGAGGAGGAGGAGGAGGAGGAGGGGAGGCAGAGTCTGCGCAGATGGTAGGATGAAGAGGATGAAGAGGAGGAGGAGGGGGGATGACGGAGAGGCAGAGGGAGGAGGGAGGCTGCTGTATCCCATCGCTGTGCAGCTGGATGGATGGAGGGATGGAAGGAAAGGAAGTGGAGATAAATGAACAGACACAAAAGGATGAATGTAAAGGAGGTGAAAGGAGGAGAGGAATGATTCAAGGATGGAGGAAGGGAGCAGACAAAGGGAGGAAGGAAGAGTGGAGGGAAAGGAATAATAAAAGATGGAAATCAAGGAAGGAAGGAAAGAATACAAGAGGAAAGAAGGATAGATGAGGGAGGGAAGGAAAGAAAGAAAGGAGATCAGGCAAAGGATGGAAGGAAAGAAGAAAAGGAGAGGGAAAGGCTGGAGGGAATGAAGGAAAAAAGCAAAGGAGGGAAGGAGTAGTACTAGTACTAGTAGTAGTGATAGAAGTACTGTGTCCTGACGTTTAGTCTATAGTATTATCAAACTAGTAGTCAAACTCCAAAAACACTGAATCCTACATTTCCCATAATGCAACTCAATACTTTTTTCTCCCAGTCCGAGCTGAACCCCAATGACATCACTATGACATCACCAGGGTTATTTATCTAATTATTTATATATTTATTTTAGAATGTAATTTTATTTGTTCATACTTATTTTTAAATGTGTTTTTATTTATTTATTGATTTATCTATGCATGATTTTCCTCTTGCATTTCACCTCTTATTTACTTCTCCAGATCTATTTAATTTATATTACAAAGTAAAAATAAAGTATAAAAAATAAAAAATAAATGTAAAATAAATAAATACGTTAGAAAAAAATAATAAAAATAAATACAGAAATAAATAAATGGGAAAATTAAGCAGAGGAGTAAAGAAATAAGGGAATTAATACAAAGATAAATAAAGAAGCAAATTAAAACAGAAATATCACCACATTTATTTTTAATAGTAGTATAGTATAGTATCTTTGCTACATTTAGTGACATTTATTATTTATTTATGGAGTCATTTATTTATTCATTCATTTATTTTTGACTGATTGATTGACCTTAGTCATACTAGAACTCATTAAACCATCAAAATAATCATTAAAATATTGGAGAGCTTGTTTAAAAGAAACAAATTAAAACAGAAATATTAAATTATATCATCTTTTGGGGCAGCAGCATCACAGCTGCAGACAGGAAGAGGCTGGATAAGATCATTAAAAGGGCCAGCTCTGTCCTGGGAGGCTCTCTGGACTCAGTGCAGGTGGTGGGAGAGAGGAGGACGATGGCTAAGCTGTCATCCATGATGGAGAAGGACTCCCACCCCATGAGAGACACCATCAGAGCTCTGGAGAGCTCCTTCAGTGACAGGCTGCTACACCCTAAGTGTACGAAGGAGTGTTACAGAAGGTCCTTCCTGCCTGCAGCTGTTAGACTCCACAACCAGCACTGCTCCCAGTAAACCACATACACATTCACAACCAGCACTGCTCCCAGTAAACCACATACACATTCACAACCAGCACTGCTCCCAGTAGACCACATACACATTCACAACCAGCACTGCTCCCAGTAAACCACATACACATTCACAACCAGCACTGCTCCCAGTAAACCACATACACATCCACAACCAGCACTGCTCCCAGTAAACCACATACACTAACAATCCAGAAACACAACACAAAACAACCCCCAAAACACAACACAACAACCAACCCCGAAACCACAACACACACAACCACCCCCCCAAAAACAAACAACAACCCCCCCAAAACAAAAACCCCCCAAAAAACCAAACCCCCACCCCCCCCCCCCCCTTCACAACCAGCACTGCTCCCAGTAAACCACATACACATTCACAACCAGCACTGCTCCCAGTAAACCACATACACAGTCACATTCACAACAAAATCACCGGTCATAAGTGCAATAAGGACTCATACAATTATATCATCTGCTTAAATTATAGGAACTGGACAATCATTTATTTATTGATATGCTGGACATATTTTTGGCTTCACTTTCTATTATGTATATATTATTTTATTTTATTTTTATTAATACTGTTGTTTTTTTTGTTTTTTGTTTTTGAAATCTATCCTTCTTGTTTTTTGCACTATCCACTTTGCTGCTTGTAATGTGTAAATTTCTCCACTGTGGGATCAATAAAGGAATATCTTATATTATCTTCTTATCTTATCAATTAATTAATGGCTAATTTTTGCTTAATTTAATGACATTGCTTCATTAACTGAAGTCCCAGATTTATTTATAGATAAAACGCAGTACTATCTGCACAGAGGTTGAGTGGAAAAATATTTTTAAATACTTGGGTCTTTATTGTACCCAGTGGTACTACTATACTGTGTACAAGATTAAAAATTAAAACATTTAAATATAGTACTAACATTACTAGTACTATGATGTTTTTACAGCAGTAGTATTTTTTTTTATTTTAGTCAACCTGACTTGGCTGGACTACAGTGTTAGTATCAGTATTTATTTTAGTATCTTTCCTGACAGTGATGTGAACCAATAAGAAAACAGCTGTTGTGTTCTCCGTGCTGTCATTGGCTGAGACAGGAGGAAGGGGGCGTGTCCTGGTCCAGCAGGTAGTGAAGTGGTCAGACATGTGGGTCAGTGGCCCAGCAGCAGATTACTGCAGATTACCGTTAAAGGAATTAACACTGATGTTATGATAACTGCAGAGAAATACAGGTCAGCGTGATTACAGAGATCTGACTGTCTGACTGACTGTCTATCTATCTGCCTGTCTATCTATTTATCTATCTATCTACCTCTCTATCTATCTATCTACCGCTCTATCTATCTATCTACCTCTCTATCTATCTATCTACCTCTCTATCTATCTATCTATCTATCTACCTCTCTATCTATCTATCTATCTATTTATCTATCTATCTACCTCTCTATCTATCTATCTACCTCTCTATCTATCTATCTACCTCTCTATCTATCTATCTATCTATCTACCTCTCTATCTATCTATCTACCTCTCTATCTATCTATCTATCTCTCTATCTGTCTATCTATCTGTCTGTCTATCTATCTATCTATCTCTCTATCTCCCTCTCTATCTATCTATCTACCTCTCTATCTGTCTATCTATCTGTCTGTCTATCTATCTATCTATCTCTCTATCTCCCTCTCTATCTATCTATCTACCTCTCTATCTGTCTATCTATCTGTCTGTCTATCTATCTATCTATCTATCTATCTGTCTATCTATTTATCTGTCTATCTATCTATCTCTCCCTCTAACTATCTCTATCTCTCTGTCTCTCTATCTATCTATCTCTCGCTCCCCTCTCTCTCTTTCTCTCTCTCCCTCTCTCTCTCTCTCTACATCTCTCCCTCCCTCCATCTCTCTCTCTCCATCTCTCCCTCCCCCCATCTCTCTCCCTCTCGCTCTCTTTCTCTATCTCCCCCCTCTCTCTCTCTCCTCCTCTCTCTCTCTCTCTCTCTCTCTCTCTCTCCCTCCCTCTCTCTCTCTCTCTCTCTCTCTCTCTCTCCTCCCTCCCTCCATCTCTGTGATTATATAACAGGTGTGGTTGGTCTGCTGCCTCCTGCTGGTCTCACAGGTTATCAGCTGCACTCTGAACCTATCACTCCCCCTGCTGGAGACAACAAGGCAGTACAGCAGTATACTGAGTGTGTACTACTGCTGTATTTATCTTTAACTACCAACATCACTGCAGTACAGCAGTATACTGAGTGTGTACTGCTGCTGTATTTATCTTTAACTACCAACATTACTGCAGTACAGCAGTATACTGAGTGTGTACTACTGCTGTATTTATCTTTAACTACCAACATTACTGCAGTACAGCAGTATACTGAGTGTGTACTACTGCTGTATTTATCTTTAACTACCAACATCACTGCAGTACAGCAGTATACTGAGTGTGTACTACTGCTGTATTTATCTTTAACTACCAACATCACTGCAGTACAGCAGTGTACTGAGTGTGTACTACTGCTGTATTTATCTTTAACTACCAACATCACTGCAGTACAGCAGTATACTGAGTGTGTACTACTGCTGTATTTATCTTTAACTACCAACATCACTGCAGTACAGCAGTATACTGAGTGTGTACTACTGCTGTATTTATCTTTAACTACCAACATCACTGCAGCAGTATACTGAGTGTGTACTACTGCTGTATTTATCTTTAACTACCAACATCACTGCAGTACAGCAGTATACTGAGTGTGTACTACTGCTGTATTTATCTTTAACTACCAACATCACTGCAGTACAGCAGTATACTGAGTGTGTACTACTGCTGTATTTATCTTTAACTACCAACATCACTGCAGTACAGCAGTATACTGAGTGTGTACTACTGCTGTATTTATCTTTAACTACCAACATCACTGCAGCAGTATACTGAGTGTGTACTACTGCTGTATTTATCTTTAACTACCAACATCACTGCAGTACAGCAGTATACTGAGTGTGTACTACTGCTGTATTTATCTTTAACTACCAACATCACTGCAGTACAGCAGTATACTGAGTGTGTATAAACCAGAACCAGCTAGAAACCACATAGAACCAGAGAAACCAGAACCAGTTGAAACCACATAGAACCAGAGAAACCAGAACCAGTTGAAACCACATAGAACCAGAAAAAACAGAACCAGCTAGAAACCACATAGAACCAGAAGAAAACAGAACCAGCTAGAAACCACATAGAACCAGAGAAACCAGAACCAGCTAGAAACCACATAGAAGCAGAGAAACCAGAACCAGCTAGAAACCACATAGAAGCAGAGAAACCAGAACCAGTTGAAACAACATAGAGCCAGAGAAACCAGAACCAGCTGAAACCACATAGAACCAGAGAAACCAGAACGAGCTAGAAACAACATAGAGCCAGAGAAACCAGAACCAGTTGAAACCACACAGAACCAGAGAAACCAGAACCAGCTGAAACCACATAGAACCAGAGAAACCAGAACCAGCTGAAAACACATAGAACCAGAGAAACCAGAACCAGCT
>CAMQGK010000549.1:1985000-2087500 GCA_947000775.1 Pterois miles
CCAACCAACACTACCCAGCACCAACCAACGACACTAACCGACCCACAGCTCTGTGACCATCAACACCACCCAGCACCAACCAACACCAACCAACGACACTAACCGACCCACAGCTCTGTGACCACCAACACCACCCAGCACCTGTTTACTGGAAGAAATATTAACTTGATATTTATTTATATTTTAAAAAACATCATCAGCTGGATTCTTTGAGACTCTTTACTTCATAACGTACTTAATAACCCTGATTGATATTGATAAATTATTTTAAAACTGCTGTTATTGTGCATTTTTCTTTTTGTCAACAAATTCATCAATCAAAAGATTGACACATGTCGTTAATATTTACTGATGGGAAGGAGGAACTTTCCTTACTAATGCTAATACTACGACTACTACTATTACTACTACTAGTACTAGTACGAGTACCAGAGGTCGACTGATAAGTTTTTTTATGGCCGATGCCGATGTGTAAACTAAATATCAAATACATGAAAAAGGCAATCAAAAAAAAAAAAAAACTTTTGGATGAAAAAATAAAGTTTCAGTGCACTTGGCAGCATTTATCACAGATGATAAAAGAAGATAAACAGAAGTACTGAGGGTTTTTATTTCTCCTCTCTGTATTTAGTGTTCAGTTCAGACTGAGACATGAAGAGCAGCCAGCTGGCTGCTGCTGAAGGTATCCCCAGTTCTGCTGAGCTGACGTCCAGAGAGGCCCACCCACAGTGGACGAGGTGAGGAAGTGACCGATGGCTGGGCCAGACGGTGGCGGCTGCGTTACCTGGTGTTTTTCATTTTAGCGTCCACGTTAACGAGTTAGAGCGTCCACGCTGCTGCGTATCAGCTGCGTCTCTTCTACAGATTCGAGGTCTCGCCTGTTTTCATGTCACGGCGGCAGCAGACAGTGAAAGTGATCATTTGACTGTATATTGACATCATATCAGCAACATTACTACACTTTTGATGTCTGTATCTGTAGAAAATGTCATAGACATGAAAAAAGTCAAGATGTATTTTTAAATCAACACGTCCTGCTTTCATTTCAAAATAAAACCCCTCAAGCATTTCTTCTGTGGGCAGAACTCTTTCATTTGTTAACACAAGGCTTTTATTCTGAAATATCCACAGCAGAGGAAGAACGATACCTGCTTTCACGTCAGTCTCCAAAAGTCTCCAATAACAGCAGAACAAGTCACTAGAGGTGTCCGAAAACTTGCTCAATATAGCGACAAAGTCTAAGCTGGCAACACTGCTGAGGTCTGCTGTTTGATTGACAGAAGGGGCGGAGTCACACCTGGTCCTCAGCAACAACACTGGGCTGCCCGCTGATGTGCCTGCCTGAAAATCGGCTTAATATGCTCAGACACTGGCTGATGCTGATCATGAAAAAATGTCAAATAATCGGCTCGATTAATCGGTACTACTACTAAAACCAAAAACAACAACCACTACTACTACTACTATTACTATAAAACAGCAACCACTACTATTAGTAATACTACTATTACTGCTGCTGCTGCCAATACTGCTAAAACTATTTCTAAAACCAAAATATCTTCAAAAACAGCAGCAGCTACTGCTACTACAAATACTACCATGAGTAGTACTAGTACTCCTAGCAAGCAACCACGACAGAAAGCAACCTTTCTGACTGGTTTCTGACTGGTTTCTGACTGGTTTCCGATTGGTTCTGATTGGTTCTGGCTAGTTCTGATTTGTTCTGATTGGTTCTGACTGATTCTGACTGGTTCTGCTTGGATTGGTTTTGACTGGTTCTGATTAGTTCTGACTGGTTCTGACTGATTCTGATTAGTTCTGACTGGTTCTGATTGGACTGGTTTTGACTGGTTCTGATTGGTTCTGGCTCCAGTAGCGTCCATGATCTCTGCAGCACGTTCTGTTTTCTACATCCCGAGGTTGAGTTCTTGGTTCTGGATGAATTAGCAGAGAAAAAAGGAAGCAGTTGTTCTTTAATTTAGGAGAACTAATTAAACATCATAGCCAAACAACGAGGGGAAGGTGCTCTGAGTCCCACAACGCCTACAGATTAATTAAAGTGAACTTAACTTAACTTAAGGTGCTGATTCCTGCTCTGCTTTTTCCCTCTCTGCTCGTGTTCAGTGAAGAAGAAGAAGAAGAAGGAGAAGAGGAGAAAGAAGAAGGAGAAGAAGGAGAAGAGGAAGGAGAAGAAGGAGAAGAAGAAGAAGGAGAAGAAGAAGAAGAAGGAGAAGAAGGAGAAGAAGAAGAAGGAGAAGAAGAAGAAGGAGAAGAAGGAGAAGAGGAAGGAGAAGAAGGAGAAGAAGAAGAAGGAGAAGAAGAAGAAGAAGGAGAAGAAGGAGAAGAAGAAGAAGAAGGAGAAGAAGAAGAAGGAGAAGAAGAAGAAGGAGAAGAAGGAGAAGAAGAAGAAGAAGAAGGAGAAGAAGGAGAAGAGGAAGAAGGAGAAGAAGAAGAAGAAGGAGAACAGGAAGGTTTCCACCTTTTATATCAGACCAGCTGATATGAAAGGTGGAAACGTGGGACTGAAGCGTCTGACACATTCACACATGGTGCCTATTAAAAAACAGGTAGGTGTCTCGTTGATGACAGCAGCCAACAACAAAATATTGTTATTTATTATTTATTTCTTTAAACATATTTTCTTTACTTGCTCATTTTGTGGATTTGGTGAAGAAACTGAAAGTCAAAGGAGACAGCTCCCTTCAGCTGCCTCCTTAATCTCATCTCATGAGATTAATCTCATCTCATCTCATCTCATCATGTTGAACACAGGACCAGTTATGCTAATGAAGTCCTTATTTAAAGCGTTAATTAGCAACATTTTCCGAAGTCAACAAGCTTCACATAACACATGACTGCTGTGAACCGCTCCGGTCTGAACTCTGTACAACAGTCAACATCATTTCACCTCATTTATGTGCAAATTTATGCATCATAATGTTTCAATGTGTAATGAGATCAGTGGGTGTGCAGAGAGAGAAGATGGCAGGCAGGAGCAGAGGCAGCTGTCTGGTTAGACCAGGAGCTATGGATGACGCCATGTGACATCACTGATGGGGGCGTGGCCACTGGCAGCGACACCTTTAACCTATGACCAGTCCCTGAGGGTAAAGACTCACTCTTCGATACAGCAGGATGTTCATTTAGTAGATTCTGGTCCATTTAGAGTCAAACAGACCATAAAGCAGGGGATGCTTTAGGGCGGGGCTACCTGGTGACTGACAGGTTGTTACCATGGCGTTGTCCGGTCTGGGAGTTGTCCATGTCTTTGTCTCACAAATTTAACCCTTTCACAGTCATCAAAGTTAACTGTAACATTTTGGTCGCCTAAAAATGTCTTAATCAGCATTCAGTTGTACTTAACTCCACCCTCTGGGGTCACTTCTGGTTGCAAAAAAAAACAACAAGATGGTGACAAGCAAACACCGAGATAGTGACGACTAAAAACCAAAATGATGATGGCCAAACGGAGCACGAGGCTTGAAAACGGGCGACGTCACAGCCACTACGGTCAGTCTTATAGAGGTTGTACTAATATGACACATTAAATCAGCATATCGTAGTGTCCTCCCCATACGGGCTTACAAGACACTGGACAGCAACAACAACCAATCACTAATTCAATAGAGGAGCATTTAAAAACATTCTGACTGTCAGTCTAAATAAGAGGATTGAAGAAGTTTAAGTAAATTATTTTTACAACGATTCTTAAGATACTTGATGCAACCTGCAAGTGACAACCAACCAGGTTAAATAGGCCAAACCAGGCTGAACCAATGCTCGACTGAAATGGGAAACAGGACTAAAATCACACTGAGGAGGGCCTGTGTGTGTGTGTGTGTGTGTGTGTGTGTGTGTGTGTGTGTGTGTGTGTGTGTGTGTGGGTTATCCAGTCAACCAGCCTTAAACTGCCTTCATATAAAATCACACGCTGTGCTTAACACTCACACACACACACTCATAAACTCACTGCTAGCTAGCTGCTAGCTGCTAGAAATGTCTCTTGGCAGCTCTGCTACACACAAAGACATAAAGACAAAGGAATATCACAGTAATACTTCACATAGGAATAATAAAATTCAGTGTCAGTTCTTAGCAGCGAAACACATCCACACACAAAAGCTTCCACAAAGGTGTTGAAATTACAATATTTGAGCCATTTTCAGCAGCAAAACAGACAAAAGTCTGCACAGATATTGAGTGTCTGCCGTTCAGTTCATTCAGAAACACAAGACAACGAGGCGAGACACCGACGTGAATCTTTTATCATCTGCTCGCTGCTCGCAGCGCTAACAAACACTTTAATCAGAGTAAACAGTGAGTTCAAGTCTGGAGACAGATGGAGATGAATGTGAGCTGTGAAGCAGAGTTCATCCGCAAAAAAACTAAATACATTTCTGAATCTCATCTAAGCTCAGGAGGCTTCAGCGAGGACAATTCATTCAGACTCAGCAGAAAATAAAACAACTAGTGGAGGAATTTATACAATTAGATGTAATGAATACATTCAAAATACATCAAGAGGTACATACAGATAAATACTTTCAGGCTTAGTTAGTTGCAGCTAAGATAGTTGCAGACTAAATTAGTTGTGGGCTTTGTTAGTTGCAGGCTTAGTTGTTTCCAGACAGAGTTAGTTACAGTCTAAGATGGGTGCAGGCTTAGTTAGTTGGACTTAATTATTCACAAGCTTTATTGCATGCTTAGTTTGTTGTGGGATTAGTTAGTCATAGACTTAGTTGCAGTCTTAGTTACTTAGAGGCTTAGTTAATTGCAGCCTTAGTTAGTTGCAGGATTAGTTAATCAAGAGTTTAGGTAATTGCAGGCTTGGTGGTTTCAAAAGTTGCCGACTTAGTCATTTGCAGGCTTAGTTAAATCCAGACTTAATTAGATGTGGGCTTGGTTAGTTGAAGATTAAATTAGTCGTGGGCTTAGCTAGTTGTGGGCTTAGTTAGTTGCAGGCTTAATTAGTTGTGGGCTTAGTTAGTTGCAGACTAAGATAATTGCGGCTTAGTTAGTTGGGCTTAACTATCTGTGAGCTTTGTTGCAGGCTTAGTTAGTTGTGGGATTAGTTAGTCATAGACTTATTTGCAAGCTTAGTTAATTGCAGCCTTATTTAATTGCAGGCTTAGTTAGTTGCACACTAAATTAATTGTGGGCTTAGCTAGTTGCAGGCTTAATTAGTTGCAGGCTTAGTTGTTTCCAGACTGAGTTAGTTACAGACTAAGATAGTTGCAGGCTTAGTTAGTTGGGTTTATTTATTTGCGAGCTGAGTTGCAGGCTTAGTTAGTTGAGAGCTTAGCTGCAGGCTAAGGATTAGCTAGTTATAGATTAGGTGAGTTGTTGGCTTAGTTAGTTACAGACTAAGATAGTTGCAGGCTTAGTTAGTTGAGGGCTTAGCTGCAGGCTAAATTAGCTGCGGGATTAGCTAGTTATAGACTAGGTAAATTGTGGGCTTAGTTAGTTACAGACTAAGTTATTTGTAAGCATAGTTAGTCGCAGGGTTACTTGCAGACTAAGTTAGTTGCGGGCTTAGTTAGTTAGTTAGTTAGTGGGGGCGGCAGTAGCTCAGTCTGTAAGGACTTGGGTTAGGACGCGGACGTCACGGGTTCAAGACCCCCATGGACCAAGACCAACTGGTTGCTGGAGAGGTGCCAGTTTACCTCTTGGGCACTGCCGAGGTGCCCCTGAGCAAGGCACCAAACCACCAACTGCTCTGGGCGCTTGTCAGGAGCAGCCCCATCACTCTGACATCTCTTCATTGACATGTATATGTACTGTGTGAACAACAGAGTGTAAAACTGAATTTCCCCACTGTGGGACTAATAAAGGAATATCTTTCTTTCTAGTTGCAGGCTTAGTTGCAGACTAACATACTTGCAGACTAGCTGTGGGCCTAATTTGATTGTTAGTTTCAGACTTACCTAGTTACAGACTTAGTTGCAAAGGATATATTTTCATATTATTCAAAGAATGTCTGTTTTTCTGTTGACTAAATTATTTTTCAGTCCTGGTTAATGAGATGACGTAGAGAGCGTAGACCGAGATATCAGGACTGTTTTTCACCCTGGACTGTTTCATTAGCAGCAGCAGAGTCGCCCGATTCAGTGGCCAAGTTGAGAAGACAAGAAACCACCATCAGTGCAAACAAGTCAAAGGTACAAGACACAGCATGTTGGGGAGAGACCACAACTCCCACTGAGCAAGAAGCATCTGATCTGAGAGCTGTGAGGTCTGTTGTGGCTAATAGCAGGGTGAAGGCACAGAGCAGAGCTCACTGGGTAAATTCACCTCATTCAGGCCAACGTCTGGACCAGTCTGGCGGCCATATTGCAGAGTTTTGTGCCCGATTGTAAATATTGGACAGAGTGTTTCCCATAGCGGAGCCAAACGAGGCTCATGGGTATTGTGGTTCTAGTCCACATACTGTAAATGACTCCACTGTATGCTTCAATTAACCCAGAGCACCCTGGTGGACTAGTGGTTTAAGACGCTGACAATTTAATCACAACACCCCAGGCTCTTTTGTTAATCCCCCACCTCTCTTCCCTCATCTCCAGTCAGCCCTCCACTGTCTAATAATATACATTAAAAGTATTAACGAACCTGGGAGAGAACCAGAACAAAGTCTGGTTCATACAACAGAGACTACACTGTAAAATAATATATAGACCAGAACCGAACCAGAGTCTAGGTTAGAACTGAAAACAGAACAACATTCAACATCTGGATCATAGTCCAGATGTAAACAGAGACCAGCAGCTTCTGAATCTAAAAACTGATCTACTTACACACTCTTTCTGGAGCTTTCGACCACATCACATGCTCACTTCAATTTACTTTATTTGTCAGATTTTGCCAAAAAATAATAATTCCTCCTGACATTAGCAGAGGCGCTCTTTTCTTTCCCAGATATAGATCAAAATAATTTAATCTTTAACATTAAATAAAGATCAGATTTGCTTTTTAACTGAAGTGATCCTGATGAAGCCTGCAGCAAACTGACTGAACAATGGCCCATAAAAATAAACATTTAAAGAGGATGACTAGGAAAAAAGCTGTACTTGCATGATTCTTGAAATTATTAGGTTTGTACCCACGTGGTTGTAAGTTTCTTGGGATAAAACCATTAAATAAATGTAATGTACTGAACAAGTCAGATGTAAGACTTTTTAAGATGGATGCTATTTAAGACCCTTTTCATGTCCATTTAAGACCACTATGAATACTGTTTAAGACCTACTTTATGTCCATGCTGGCAAGTAAGCACCAAGGATATGAAAGAAAACTGGAACATCAATATGGTTGTTGCTGCTATATGACTGATGCTTCGTAACCGAGTGAAAAGTCCAGATCAGCTCAGTTTTAGTGGAGGTGGAGCTCCGAACGCTGTCTGGATGTAGTTTTCTTACAGCATGCTCGAACAACAAAACATTTAAAAGCAAGATAATGCATTTCTTTTTCAATGAAAGTAATGTCTTTTTAAGACCTGCCAAAATTGGATTCAAGACATTTCAGGATATTTTAAGACTTTTTAGGGGCCGTAGTTTCAGTTTATTGGATTTCAGACTTTTTTAGACCCCGCGGAAATCCAAGCTTGTGAAGAATATTTATCCTCAGTGTGAAACGTCTACTTTTATTTTTGTTGCTATTGTGAGACCTGCTGACTCTTGTAAAAGCAAAGCACAAACCAATCCCACTTTGCTGCCTACGTTTGGGACTTCACTGCTCATTTAGTTTGATAACGAAAGAGCAATGAGAGTCGAAAATACCCAAAGATACGCAAAAGGGGTTAGCCCTGTCCCTTCTTAGTGGATTAGTCGACTAACATCAATTAAATCGGTTTTTTATTCTTTTTTCACGCTAATTAGCAACATTTACTCTCCATCTCTGAAACGTTTCTCTGATATTGCAGCTCGCCCGAGCCTTGAATCACAGTTTGTCATATGTCGTGATATCTGGATTCTGGCAGCTAACAACACAGCAAGATGACATTTTAGATGAGTAGCCCTGCTAGCGTTAGCCTCCAGTCTTTGATTAGCCTCCAGCTAACACTGTGACTTCATCATGACGTCCACACTAAAAAGGTCTATGAAACTCAATATAGTGCATTTAACACCTACAGTCATTTTGCTCCAGGTTCCTGAACCAGAAACAAGACAGCGAGGTAAACCTACAACTAATGTGTGTGTTTCCCACATTGTCCACATTCCTTTCCACAACACTTCCTCCCTTGTTATTACCCACAAACCACCTGGACGCCGAGTCACCTGGATACCTGAGTGTGTGTGTGTAACGGAGCAGCGACCTTCATCTATAATACAAGACCTCACACACATATAATAATCTGTTGATAAGCTGCAGTGGAACAAAGCCTCTCTCTCTCTCTCTCTCTCTCTCTCTCTATGGGACTCACTCACTCAGTAGGTGTGTGTTGTACTTGCTGGTGTAGTAGTAAACGTCCTCGTAGCCTTCCTGGTAGTCATCATCCGCCCGGTACCTCCTCCCTCGCCTCCTCCTGCCCAGGAGGCGCAGCAGGGCCAGGAACCGCTCCATCACCACCACCAGTGCCAGTACCGGGTCTGAACTGGGCCAGGCTAGGCTCCCAGCAGCAACAGCAACGGAAGCTAACGCTAACGGCGTTATTCCACAGAGAGAGATCAGGTTTCCTCTTCGCCACACACACACACACCACTGTGTCACACACACATTAGCTAGCATCACACACACACTACACACTGGTGCGCTCACATGCTCTTTGTATTCGCTGCTCTCTCTGCAGCCTTCCTCTCCTCCTCCTCCTCCTCCTCCTCTGTTCCCGTCTTCTTTAGGCTGTTGGTGCATCTAGCCCAGCTTGGCCAATCACAGGGCTCGCAGCTCACACACACACACACACACACACACACACACTAACACACCACTCCTCCATCGCAGCACTCCATTGTGTGTGTGGATGTGTGTGTGCACTGTAAATGTGCACTTGAAGAGTCAGCAGGGAGAGGAGGCGAGCTTCCCTCCTTCATTAGCTCCTTATATCCTTTGATGCATCCTGCCTTCTTTCCTTCCTCTCTCTATCCATATTTTCTTAGTTTCCTTTCCTACCATCCTCACCTCCTCCTCCTCTTCTTCTTCCTCGTTCACACACTTCATTCCACTGAGGGGGAGGGGTGTGTGTGAATTCCACAGACAGGTCTGTAACTGAACACTGGGATAATCTATGCTTCCCTTTATGGAAGACAGAACCTGCCAATATCATTAATTAATTAATTAATTAATTAATTAATATCATTAAATATAGCAAAAATATTAAAAACAAATGTTGCCATTAATTGATTGATAACATGTGACATAAATTGATGTTTCTGTTTTAATTTGCTTTATTAATTTATCTTTACATTAATTTCCTTATTTATTTACTTCCATTTAATTTTCCATTTTATTCCTGTATTTCTTTTTATTATTTAAAAAAACTTCTTTATTTTTATATATGTTATATCTATATATATATATATATATTATATATATATATATATTGTATTTACTTTATATTTAATTTCAAATTTATGACATATTTATTTATTACATAATTTAATTATTCATTCATTTATTGTTGCATTTATTTTAATTCATATACTTATTTTTTATTTATTTATTGCATTTATTATTTATTATATTTATTTTCATTCATTTATTTATTTATCATTTAATCATTAATTTTTGCATTTCTGTGTATTTATTTATTTTGGGATTTATTTTAAACGTATGACAGGTTTATTTATTTGTGGAGTCATTTATTCATTATTTTGGCAGGTCCCGTCCTCCGTGTCCTCCGTCCTCTCCCGGTCCATGCAGGCTGCCCACCTGAGGCCCAGCTCCTCCAGGAAGCTCCCACATGAGGCCTGTTGGCCGAGGAAATGAGGAGCTGTGGAGCTGTGGAGAACCCACTATGATCTGGACATTATAATCAGGCACACAGGAGGACCAAGAACCAGGTCACTGAATGTTTCAGCCCAAATATTATCAAAGACACCAGAAAGATAAAAACAGGTCAAATCTGCTGTTTGAGCAGAAGAAAAGTCAAAATCCTGCTCGCCAAGTTTTTAAATATCAGAACGGCGCAGAGTGAGTTTCACTTTTAACCGCTTGGGTTCGGATCAAACTGGTGTGTTTGTTGTACCAGATGGTGGAAAACAGACCCATTTATATCAGTATGTATTATCATGAGTTAAATAATCTATAAAATTAAATAATATAAAATCATTCCTGCTATTGTTTCTATCTGTTACTGTCTGGAATGTCTCCGTCAGCATTTCTCCATCTGTCAGGCAGCAAGGCATCATGGGATACAAGAGCTGACAGGGGTCAGAGGTCAACACACAAGCACTAAACATGACTGTCACTGGACACCCTGCAGACCAGCTGTCAATCACTGTCAGTTTCAGAGGTCAAAGGTCAGAGTTCAGAGGGATCTCCTGTGTGTTTAGGGTTAGGGACTAACAGTCGGCTGTTCGTGTGTTTGAACAGGTGAGCGGTCACCGGCAGCGCTGACTGATATTCCAGAAACATCTCCAACATTTTCCCAACTGAGATTCCCAGGAATGTTACTGTGGTGTGAACAGAAGCTGTCAGATTCCTGGCTGCTCAATTATGGCAAAAAATCACAGTCACAATGATTTAGGTCTACACTGAGATCACGATTATTTAACATGATGACTCGCTGACTCTGGAAACACCTTGCATCCTTTACATTTTAAAGCTGAATGCCTCAATCTGGTGAACTTTTATGACCCGAGATCTCTGAAGAACGAAGATAGTGGTTGTAAACAAACGATGACGACACAGCAGAAAAACAGTCAAGCAAGCAAACATGGGGTCCGACAGGTCAGGTGGGTCACCGACATCTCCACACCGAGGTCGGTCCAAATGCACGCCAGCCAGCCAAAGAAAGACAACTGTTCATTCCATGTCAACAACCGCGCTCAGCAGTGGAGCTACACTTCCGCCATTTTGGACTGAAAGCGACTCCAGTAAAATGTCCGCCTACAAAAGTAAAACAGAATTACTTCTATTCTATTATCAAATATTTACTGAAATGTCCTGTGTTAAACAAAAATTATAAATATTAAACTATTAAAAGTATTTACTGATTTATTTATCAAACTTTCAGCCTGGCTGCTTCCCAGAGGAGCAGAAAGTCAATGATGGGCAGAAATGGAAGTTATACAAATCCATAACACAGATTCTGAGATCAGACCATGGATGTAGAAGAGGGTCCAACAGAACCCAGACCATGGATGTAGAAGAGGGTCCAGTAGAGTCCAGACCATGGATATAGAAGAGGGTCCAACAGAACCCAGACCATGGATGTAGAAGAGGGTCCAGTAGAGTCCAGACCATGGATATAGAAGAGGGTCCAACAGAACCCAGACCATGGACGTAGAAGAGGGTCCAACAGAACCCAGACCATGGACGTAGAAGAGGGTCCAACAGAACCCAGACCATGGACGTAGAAGAGGGTCCAGTAGAGTCCAGACCATGGATATAGAAGAGGGTCCAACAGAACCCAGACCATGGACGTAGAAGAGGGTCCAGTAGAGTCCAGACCATGGATATGGAAGAGGGTCCAACAGAACCCAAACCATGGACGTAGAAGAGGGTCCAGCAGAGTCCAGACCATGGATGTAGAAGAGGGTCCAACAGAACCCAGACCATGGACGTAGAAGAGGGTCCAGTAGAGTCCAGACCATGGATGTAGAAGAGGGTCCAGTAGAGTCCAGACCATGGATGTAGAAGAGGGTCCAGTAGAGTCCAGACCATGGATATAGAAGAGGGTCCAACAGAACCCAGACCATGGATGTAGAAGAGGGTCCAGTAGGACCTGCACCCAGGTCGTATCCACACTGACCCTCCACCGTTTAATACTTTCTGAGGTTTGTTTTGGTTGACGATTACTGAACAGATATGACGTCACGTTACTCAGACTACCACAATAAAAGCGGTAACTTCCCTCTACCTCCACATAGACTCAGATATGCGGATATATCAATTCTGGCATTAAAAATATTTTAAAATCATAAAAACACATTGCAGTACATATGGAAATTATTTTTCCCCACCTTTAACCCTTACAGCACCAACACATCAAGAGAAACTTAAATATATTTAAAGTTTGCAGATAAATCCCAGCATCAGTCCTTTAACCTGTGGTGGTTCGCTCCAGTGTTAGCTCAGGACAGCAAGACGAGGCACCACCAGTCGTTTAGACTCCGCCTCCCTCACCTGTGAGACAGCCCTGAGGGCTTCAACGCCCACAACACCTCGCACTGACAGCGCTGACAGTCGGGCAGACGGGAGAGAGAGAGAGAGAGAGAGAGAGAGAGAGAGAGAGAGAGAGAGAGAGAGAGAGAGAGAGAGAGAGAGAGAGAGAGAGAGAGAGAGAGAGAGAGAGAGAGAGAGAGAGAGAGGGAGAGAGAGAGAGAGAGATGCTGCTAAAAATGACAACGCTCATTTGCATATCGCTGTCAGGCTGCTGCAGCTCTGTAACACAATTGGACGCCTCCTCAGTGTGTATATGAGTGTGTGTATAATCTGATTCTCCACACACACACACACACACACACACACACACACACACACACACACACACTGTCTATCCTCTCACTCCCCCTGCTGGTCGATCACCAGAACTGCAGCCTTCACAAGACCCTCATTCAGAACTCTGTGGAGAAAACCGCAAATTTCACTTCAGGGGTCCACGTCCTACTGACAACTACCCATAATTCACTGAGGCAGACAGACAGACACAGTGATTGATAACGCCTGAGGGAGAGCGAGACAGATGGAGAGACCTAGAAACAAACTGAACAAGAGAGATAGAGAGAGACAGAAGAGTGAATCTATGGTCTTAATGGACTGCTGAGTGACTGACCTTGATTCCTAATGGACTCACACACACACACACACACACACACACACACACACACAACACACACAATGCATTGACTTCCATTCATTCCCTGAAGGCTCGGCCCAACCTGAACCCAGACGGTGAAGGGACAAACAGCTGGACCGAAGACAAACTAGGAGACACAAATCTATCCTCTTAAATAGACAGAAAGTCTGCAGCAGACTGGTTGAGCGTCACACACCAGTAACGTCTACAGAGTTTCTGACGGGTTTACCAACGTAACGTTAAACATGTTCAGACAGCAGCACAGGATACAGATCAGTTAATCAATAATATAATAATCATAGTATACACATACTACACATCCGTGTATACATACTGTATATGCATAGAAATAATACATCTTGTTTACACTGAGTTTTTCAAATCTAACTCATCAACAAATTACAAATTCACATTATTTTATATTTATGTATTTCTATATTTATTCAAGCCTTATATTTCAACTGCACTAATTTATGCCTTAGATCATCATTTTGCTTTTACTTCTACAGCATGAATTCCCCTTTTTATTTGCATATTTAATAATAATAAACAATTACTTTTCTTTGTTTTTGAGAGAAAACTGAATATTTTTCAGTATTATTTTCATTGGACAACAAAAGATATTTGAACTAGGAAAATTGCCATTTTCTGATACAATATTAATCTAAAGCTAATGTAATCATAATAATATAGTAATAATCAATAACATGTCTGTGACACTATAGGAACTTATTAAAAATACAAATTTAAGTAGTTTTAAGTTTAAAAAAGTCTCATAAATATGTTTAAAATATTGGTAAAATAATGTGTCTAAACAGATGAGAGGCTGATTAGTTAATCAGATTTTAGAGTAGATTTGCAGCCATATTTCGACCTCCTGTCACACTAAATGTAACCTCGACACACATCCTCTGTAGTGGCAGCTGAAAACCTCAGGTGTCAAAAACACGACAGCTAGAAAAAGAAAATCAATACGACATGTGAAAACGTGTGAACACAGACAGCGAGGAGGAGATGTGAAGAAGGACGGAGCTGCAGCCATGAAACCCACCACCATAAACTGAGTCCTAATCCTAATCCTCAGGCCTCGCTCACGTGGATTAAAATAAACACGCTGGCCTTTGTCTGCCGGAAGCTCCAAGACTCAACATTTACTGAGAAATGCCTCGGCGACCAGCTCCACACACCGAGCACACGTCTCATAGGGAGCCACTCTTTTAACATTATTGCTTATTATAATGATAAAACAGACAATTATACAGAATATCTGCACTCTCAACTCACAGCTTCCCTCTGGAGAAATAAAGTCTGATCTTCTTTTATGCTCCAATGTCTTCAAAATGCACAAATAAGACATTTCTTAACATTACAGAGAGCAAATTCAACAGAAAACACAGCATGTAGAACGCTAAGACTTCTTTGCCTGAATGCAAACAGGATTCAACACGGAGCAGATAATATAAGGATAATAATAACAGCAGCCTCCGTCCTGCACGTCGGCATCATTAAACACAGAATCTAACCGGTAACTGGTGACGGTGAAATCAACCCTGATGGTCGAGGCTGATGTTCTTCTGGTCTCCACGTCGTGACTGATGAGACGCCAAAGCTGGCGTCTGCGTCGTCGTTTTCAGAGGTCTCTGTTTCTGTCCGTACAAAGTAAAACTTGACCCGGTGTTTTAAAACTAAGACAGGGTCAGCAGTGTTTGACAATGGCGGAGCGGTGAGGACGCCAGGCATTAACGTAGCTAAGGTTAAAACCGTCTCAGTTTTTGGCTGTCGCCATCTTTTTTCTCATCTTATTTGGTCGTGAACCTGTGAAACGTCGTCTGAGCTGTTTGTGTTTTCTCAGCAGCTTTCTGAAGCAGCGCTGAGCTTGAAGCCTGTTCGAGTTTTGATCTCAGCTCGTTACTAAATCTTTACATAAATGGGACTAATTTAATATATATATAATTTATCAATTTCTGGTCATCTGACCACCATCATAGTTTTTGGCCATCGCCATCTTGGTTTCTTTTTGTCGCCATCTTGGTTTTTTGGCTGTCGCCATGTGACATCAGCAGTGACATTTATCAGCTCCCTCTGGAGACTCTACAGGCTTTATGGTAGTTTTACAATCATCTGCATCACTGCAGCTCCTCTTTAATCAACACACACTTACAGCTCTGCTCAGTGAAATCAGAGTAGAAAACTATTTATTGGTTGTTCACATTGGAGGACATTTGCATAAAGTCAGCGTTTCTCCTCCACGTCGAGTCCTTGAATAATAAAGTTAAATTCACGCTGACTGGCGTCCTGCTGCCTCCAGTCTTTGACTCCACATGTGTGAAAAAGAAAGTTTAAAGTGGACTGTGAGTCGACCAAGGACAGCCGGCGACGTACCGCTAACATTTAGCTTCTACTTTACTCAACCTCAGACAAAAACAGTTATCTTAAGACTGCAGCTGGCAAACACACACAAACAAACACACACAAACAAACACACAGTCATACGTCTGTGAGCGTCTTAAGGACAATAATGGATCAAACAGAAACAGAGTGGAAATACTCTCTATTGTCTCTCTGCAGGTTTCAGTGTCATATCAACTGTTAGGGACACACTGAGACATTGTGTGTGTGTGTGTGTGTGTGTGTGTGTGTGTGTGTGTGTTAGCGTATTAATAGGTGTGTAAGTGTTGTGTGGTAGTGTGTCCATGCTGGGCTTATCCAAGTAGAAAATGAGTGTGTGTGTTTGATGCCAGCAGCTTGGCGGTCCACCTGGACGCCGCCCAGGGCGGTGTGTGTGTGTGTGTGTGTGTGTGTGTGTGTGTGTGTGTGTGTGTGTGTGTGTGACTGTTAAAGCTGATCCCAAGTCTGTTTCTGGTTGAAAGATTTGAGGTAAATTCAGTCTCGGTTTGACAGTCTGGCTCCTGTTTCTCCTGACGCCGTTTCGCTCAGCAGCTTCGTTGGGATCGTTAGTCTCCGTTCTGACGAGCGTTTTAAGGCAGAATGAATCTCCGTCCACGCTACCTCACCTGTAAACGCGTATCACATGACCATTCAGGTACACTGGATGAACAGGAAGCAGTGCTGAACACAGGAATTAATGCAAAGCGCCTGAATATGGCTTCGCTCCTGTGCATGTAGGCAGTAGTAATCTAACAGCTGCTAGCAGAGACAACAAGGTCAGCAACGCCTGTAACTGGTTGTCATGGTGAAATCAACCCTGGTGGTCGAGGCTGACGAGACGGTCAATCAGGAAGTCAATGTTGGCGTCGTCATTTTCAAATGTCTCCGTTTTAGGGGGCGTGGTGTGGACGCCTCAGCAGTCACGGCGGACTGAGATGATCGATTCTCATCACTAGAGTTTTCCCTGCCTGAAAAGTGGAGGATGTCCTGGTGATTTCATATTACCGATATCGTACGGCAGGAGAGGAGAACGTCACGCTTTTAGAGTTCTACTGTCTAATCTAGTACAGTCTAGTCTAAACTGGTCTAATATAGTCACCTAACGTTCCAGCGTACATGTATTTCTGCTCTTGTTGAAACTAGCACAGTGTTACCACACACACACACACACACACACACACACACACACACACACACACACACACACACACACACACACTCAGTCAGCAGTTTGTTTCACAGAGTCATGGTGAGAGTTTCTGGGTAAAATGTGTCAGAGAAGACAAGGATAATACATTACGCTGGATGTACACAGTAACACACAGTAACACACAGTAACATACACATTAAAGCAGTAACAGACACAGTAACAGATACAGTAACAGACACAGTAACACACACAGTAACACACAGTAACACACAGTAACATACAGTAACACACACAGTAACACACACAATAACACACAGTAACATACACATTAAAACAGTAACACACACAGTAACACACACAGTAACACACACAGTAACACACACAGTAACATACAGTAACACACACAGTAAAACAGTAACACACACAGTAACATACAGTAACACACAGTAACACACAGTAACACACACAGTAACATACAGTAACACACAGTAACACACAGTAACATACAGTAACACACACAGTAAAACAGTAACACACACAGTAACACACAGTAACACACACAGTAAAACAGTAACACACACAGTAACATACAGTAACACACAGTAACACACAGTAACATACAGTAACACACACAGTAACACACACAGTAAAACAGTAACACACACAGTAACATACAGTAACATACAGTAACACACACAGTAACACACAGTAACACACACAGTAACACAGTAACACACACAGTAACACACAGTAACACACAGTAACATACAGTAACACACACAGTAACACACACAGTAACACAGTAACACACACAGTAACACAGTAACACACAGTAACACACAGTAACACACACAGTAACACACAGTAACATACAGTGACACACACAGTAACACACACAGTAACATACAGTAACACACACAGTAACACAGTAACACACAGTAACACACACAGTAACACACAGTAACATACAGTAACACACACAGTAACACACAGTAACATACAGTAACACACACAGTAACACACACAGTAACAGTAACAGTTCGTAACAGACTGAACTTTCTTTGCTGAAATATTAAACAATAGTAAAATAAAATCGTCGTCAGAAATCTATTTTTTTCTGACCAACGGTCCAAAACTAGAATATGTTCAGTTTACTGACATCAAACAGAGAAACACAGAAAATCAGACGTTTCAGAGACACTTTTGTTGTGAAAAATGACTGAAATGAAGAATCAACTTTCAAAATAGCAGCAAATGATTTTTCTGTCAGCGGACTGATTGATGATTAAAGTAATTCTAGAAGAGTCGAATACAATCTGTATATATTTATATTACTTTATATTAGACAGTAAATCCACAACCAGTCTGACAGGAACCAGGTCTGGCGAGTCTGTTTACAAGGACTCAGCAGACAGCGGAGGTCTGGCTCCAGGTCCGGGTCTCCCCGAGGCCTGAAGGCTCACAGGTGCTGGTCCCTTCTGGACTCGCCAGGACAGGAATCAGGGTCGTGAACCTGTGAAACGTCGTCTGAGCTGTCTGTGTTTCTGAAGCAGTGCTGAGCGTGAAGCTGGAGTTTCATCTCAACTCGTTACTGGACACAGAAAATGTGAATCGGACCAAATCTGGAGAGAAATTTGATATATTTATGATTTTCTGTCCAATATCTGTAACTGAAAATCTTCCCACCTACACAGAGGTGACACCTTCTCATGTTTATTATCATTTAATTCGTGTTTAACGTTTAATCCCATATGGAACAAATAAATGACTTGGTAAATTATGAATAATAAATTATATCATTATATACTTATTTATTTACTCTTATTGTTCTTTTAATTTTCCCTTTTATTTATTCATTCATTGCTATTAATTTTGAAATTTTAAAATCTATTTGTTTATTTTTGCATTTATTTTTAATTTATTTCTACTTTATTCTTACTTATATGAATAAGTTTGGGGAAATTAAAAAGGGGTGAAAAGCAAAGGGAAAATCAGAAATAAATAAATAAATAGGAATATAATAATAATAAAAAAATAAAAATGTAAGAAAATAGTTACTACTACTACTACTACTAATAATAATAATAATAATAATAACAATTATAAAGAAAAATAAATGCAAAAATAAATAAGTTAATTGTCATATAAATAAATAAATAAATAAATAAAAGGGAAAATTAAACAGAAAAGTATACAAATAAGTTGGGTAAATGAAAATGGGTGAAATGAGGAAAAATCATACATAAATGAATAAATACTAAAATAAATAAATATTATGTATAATATATTATTTTACATATATATATATATATATATAGAGAGAGAGATCTCTGAGGGCGTTATAGCGGCTCTAATATCAAAATAAAAATAAAGGATTAAGTCACATAAATTACGTAGATATAATATCAATGTAAACACAATATATGTAAAGAAATATACAAATAAAATAAAAATGAAGAAATGAGAATATAACAAACATTAAATATGCACAAATGTTTGAAGCATTTAATTCCTTCAGCCCCCTGAGAGGCTGTGATATTTCCATAAACGTACATGTTACTACACAATAGTACAGCATGTCTCTTATTAGTGTATCTATTATTTAGCTACCTGTCATCTATTTTTACTCTGCCGCCGCTGGTTGTCTGATCTCTCTTGTACTCTATTCTCTCCTTGAACCTCCATGTTTCTCTGCGTGGCTCCGACTGTTTAACATTTTAATATAGTGTTATTTTGCCGGCGCCCTGCCGTGACGCGCCGTGACCACCGTTTAGCTGGAAGCTGTACACCTGAGGATCAGATTATTATCTCTGCATGAGCCTCACAGACAGGTTCACAACACTGTTAGACTTTTATATAGAAACGCCTCTGAGCCTGAAAACGGTCTAACAGCCGCTCACTTTATACTGGAAAACACTGGAAACCGTGCTGTACGTCATGTTTTAATGACACTACTGGTAGGGCTGGACAATACCTGCATATCGTATTAATACTGTGATATGAGACTAGATATCGTCTTAGATTTTGGATCTCATAATACAGTAGAAATGTTGTCTTTTCTTGTTTGTCACAGCTGAATAACTGTTTTTCTGAACTTACCAGACTCTTCTATTATTTGCCTATTACACTTATAGTTAATGAAGACAACTCATAAAAAGTCTCACTGTGTGAATATTTTGGTCAAAACGACAATATTGTCACAATATTAACAGTGTAGGTATTTGACCAAAACTCTAGTTTTCTCCAAACCGCCCACCTCGAACTGACGGCATGGCAATCAATAGAAAATTAACTGCAGTTTTTGGTGTTATATATCACTGTAAACTGAATATCTTTAAGTTTTGGACAAAACAAGACGTCACATCAGGCTTTTATCACCATTTTCTGACATTTTGGAAAAACAACAGACTGACTGACTGATCATGAAAATACTCATCTGTCGGACAGTCAGTCGGTTACCGCACATCATCGCACGTTACCGCCGTACGATGACGTTTCCCGTCCGTGACGGAGTTAGCGTGCAGCTTTAGCCGTGATGTCTAGCTCTGCTTTTCCAAAGTGTTTCCCTCCTTTACTGGATGTGTAGTGTTTACCAGGCTGGATTTAACATGGAGGGTGGAGGTCGGATCCACGCCCACCCTCCACCCTTTAATACTCTCTGAGGTTTGTTCTGGTTGACGGATACTGAACAAATATGACATCACGTTACTTAGACTACCACAATAAAAGTGGTAACTTCCTTCTACCTCCAAAAATTGGGATACAAACAGTAGGTGAATTGAATGCCAAAAGTAAACAATTTGATGGTAGTGATCATAATTAAAAACAGGTGAGTTAAACTGGGAGTTAAAGGTTAATTCTCACATTTTTAAGCTGGTGACTGAATCAGGAAACATCATTAGAAATGTTTCCAGGAGAAATCCTTATTGACTTATTGATCTATCAGGACACTGAAAAACAAGATGCATATATACGAGTGTTAAGAGGCTGGAAGCAGACAACATGTCTCTGGTGTCCCTTTAAAATGCTGAATGTGTCCTCATTCTGCAGTCATGTGGAGTTGGTAAACCTTTTAAATGTGAGCTAAAAATGGTTTACTGAATCTGACACCACGACGTGTAAAAGGAGGATAACTACCGTACGCCTGGTGCTGCTTAGCTGAGCGCTTTATCTGCGTCTCTCTCATTAGATTCACATTTTAACACAAGATAAGAGAAAATAAGGCTCGTAAATACTGTTGAATCATCTTTAAAATCTACTTAACAGCACAGTGGAATGAAAACGTCTCATACATGCTGGATATGTCTATAATAATATGAATATTTTGACTCATCCTCTATTAGAATGATAATTATTTAATCCATTAATTGTCTATAATATCAATAAATGTTGTAGAAATGTCCATCACAATTACCCAAAGCCCTAACATAGATACATTTCCATTATATTAGTTATATCATATATTAAATTTCATTTAGATTTTATTTTCATTTATAAATTTAAAAACAAACATTTGGCTTAAAATGTTTCAATTAAAATTTTAAATTTACATTTTACACTTAAAACTACATGAGAAACTAACTGGAGCTATTGCACCAAAAATACATCTTTCCAACCTACAAATCAGTATCATGCTAAATATTATAGTACAGCATATTAAAACTGCAACTAAAGATCATTTTGATTATTTATAAATCTGATGATTATTTCACAAGAAAATGTCTATAAAATATCAGTAAATAGTGATAAATGCCCTTCACACTCTCCTCAAATGTCCCAGATGTCTGTTTGTCAAAAATAGTCAAAAACCTTCAATGTACAACAATAAAAAACAGAGAAAAGCTGAGAAGCTGGAACCAACTTCTGATTTATCCCTTCAGTTAAACAGTGAGTCAATTAATAATTAAGTATTTTCAGATATGTATCATAAATAGCTTATATTTCATTAATGTCCATTTATTTTTTATCCTAACATCTTGTTTGTGAGATTTCATGATCAAAGTAGAACTAACTGAGCAACTAACAACTAACCGAGAAAGTTACTGTAGCAGCCACGGTGCTGCGTTCACTGTCTGCTGTTCATCGTCAGGAGAGTTACTGTAGCAGCCACGGTGCTGCGTTCACTGTCTCCAGTTCACCGTCAGGAGAGTTACTGTAGCAGCCACGGTGCTGCGTTCACTGTCTCCAGTTCACCGTCAGGAGAGTTACTGTAGCAGCCACGGTGCTGCGTTCACTGTCTCCAGTTCACCGTCAGGAGAGTTACTGTAGCAGCCACAGTGCTGCGTTCACTGTCTGCTGTTCATCGTCAGGAGAGTTACTGTAGCAGCCACGGTGCTGCGTTCACTGTCTGCTGTTCATCGTCAGGAGAGTTACTGTAGCAGCCACGGTGCTGCGTTCACTGTCTCCGGTTCACCGTCAGGAAAGTTACTGTAGCAGCCACAGTGCTGCATTCACTGTCTGCTGTTCACCGTCAGGAAAGTTACTGTAGCAGCCACAGTGCTGCATTCACTGTCTCCTGTTCACCGTCAGGAGAGTTACCGTAGCAGCCACGGTGCTGCGTTCACTGTCCCCAGTTCACCGTCAGGAGAGTTACCGTAGCAGCCACGGTGCTGCGTTCACTGTCCACTGTTCACCATCAGGAGAGTCACTGTAGCAGCCACGGTGCTGCGTTCACTGTCTCCTGTTCACCATCAAGAGAGTCACTGTAGCAGCCACGGTGCTGCGTTCACTGTCTCCGGTTCACAGTCAGGAGAGTCACTGTAGCAGCCACAGTGCTGCGTTCACTGTCTCCGGTTCACCGTCAGAAGAGTCACTGTAGCAGCCACGGTGCTGCGTTCACTGTCTCCGGTTCATAGTCAGGAGAGTTACTGTAGCAGCCACGGTGCTGCGTTCACTGTCTCCGGTTTACTGTCAGGAGAGTTACTGTAGCAGCCACGGTGCTGCGTCCACTGTCTACTGTTCACCGTCAGGAGAGTCACTGTAGCAGCCACGGTGCTGTGTTCACTGTCTCCTGTTCACCATCAAGAGAGTCACTGTAGCAGCCACGGTGCTGCGTTCACTGTCTCCGGTTCACAGTCAGGAGAGTCACTGTAGCAGCCACGGTGCTGCGTTCACTGTCTCCGGTTCACCGTCAGAAGAGTCACTGTAGCAGCCACGGTGCTGCGTTCACTGTCTCCGGTTCATAGTCAGGAGAGTTACTGTAGCAGCCACGGTGCTGCGTTCACTGTCTCCGGTTTACCGTCAGGAGAGTTACTGTAGCAGCCATGGTGCTGCGTCCACTGTCTCTGGTTCATAGTCAGGAGAGTTACTGTAGCAGCCACGGTGCTGCGTTCACTGTCGTCTCCTCCACATTGAGTTTAGTTTAGCAGGTTGTCAGCTGTGTGTCTGCCTGGATTAACTTCATAGACTGTCTGACAAACAGTGTGTGTGTTTGTGCTACGTTAGCAGCTGCTAGCGTTGCCGGTGGCTTCGTTCCGGCTGTAGCGTAACTTCAGCTAGTTTCCGACAGACCGTGTGTGTGGTGGTGAGTGTGTGTTTGTTGGTGGCGTTGTAGCTGTGAACGTAGCTGTAGCAGACAGTGTGTGTACAGTTTATTTATCAGTGAATAAATGCTACGAGGCTACAAGCTACAACTCCTCAGCTGGAAGTCCAG
This sequence comes from Pterois miles, assembly GCA_947000775.1. Lineage (NCBI taxonomy): Eukaryota > Metazoa > Chordata > Actinopteri > Perciformes > Scorpaenidae > Pterois > Pterois miles. The sequence goes on from CAMQGK010000549.1 coordinate 2,008,143, forward strand.
GGACAACTTCCTGTATCTGCTCCGGCTCTCTTAAGGTGGACCAGCTTTCCTCCTTAAAGTGACAAGACACTGAGTTTTTCTCAGCTTTTTAATTAATCATTAATATACTTTTATCTCTTTAACCGACAGCGTTAATCAGTTAAAATGCTTCACGTTGGTGATTGGTTAAATAGTTAATTATTGACATCCCTACTCTGGCCCATTTCATAATCTCATATTATTGTTTAATTACAATCATTGACAGATTAACACAGGTATCACTTTAACACTGCAGCAGGTGAAGGTGGAGCTCATTTTAATAACTTGACGTTTAATACTTGAATCTGATTGGTCAATCCAAGCATTCTATAATCTGTTATTTCTTTATAAGTGACCGTTGCTATGGATACAGTGCTGATGTCAGACTCTGGAGGACTGTTTTTGTGTCAAACTATTGATTACTTAAGTAGCTGTGTGATAAGCGTGGTAATGTACAACTAGCAGGTCACTGTTGTGAAATAAACAAGGACCACACACATACAGCTGGCTAGCTTAATGAATAATAATACAGCATACTTTATTGTTGACTCTGCAGAGTAACTAATGTTGTAGTGAAGTAGAGGTATAATGTAGCACAAAATGGAAATACTCAAGTACAAGTACCTCAGAATTGTATTTAGTGTCGTTACTGATATCTCTCCATAGTTTACTACACAAAACAATATTATCCAGTAAAGTACTAGACCACCAAATAATCCAGTAGCACAGCCACACACCACACCAGCACTGTGTTATCTCAACGGAGGGGTGTTATGAAAACACGAGTGCTGCCAGAAAGCGTTAGATATTAACGGAGAGCAGAAACCGGTGACCGTCATGTAGACCAGGAACACCTCACCTGTCAATATCCAGTACAACCACCTGACCCTCCGGTCACACGAACGGCAGGGTCACACATTTCACCGTAACACCAGTAAACAGTTACCGTTACCGTCCGCAGCCCGGTGACGGTGATCGTTCACACACACACACACACCACACACACACACGCACGCACACACACACACACACACACACATACACGTACGCACGCTCACAAGGGCAGACCCTCGGTTGACCAGCACCAACCGTTATGAACCGTTGGTTTTTCACCGTTGGTTAGCCCGTTAGCAGCCCCTCGCTAGCCCCGCTCCGCTGCTCGGTAACCGGTAACCGGTGTTAATGATGAAGCACGTTAGTAGCCTCTAACGTGAAATCACCGTAACGTCACTGTAACCTCACCCGTTGCGTCAGATTAACACGAGACAGCGCACACACACATTCACACGGTATCAGTTACCAACTTTCACTGATTTCACCGTCTGTCAGTCTGCGCGAGCTCTACCGGCGGCGCCAAACCACGCTGCGCGCAGATTGCACCGGCGATAATTAGCTAGTACACGCGCTCACACGCGCGCGCACACACACGCATAGGTATGTACCAAAACACACACACACACAGAGGGACACACTCGCCGGTCGGTATGAACCCGAGCGGATCCGGTCTTACCTCCCTCCTGGTCCGGTTGGAGACAGGCCGGGATGTTTTTCTTCCAGCCGGGCATGATGCACCTCAGGGCGGATAGGGAGTCCAGGGCGGCCCGCTAGCAGACACACACCACCAGCAGCGGGAGCAGCAACATGGCTAGTTAGCTTTAGCTTACGCTGCTACACTACATAGGTCCACCTCCCCCTGCACTGGGAGCATACCTCTCTCTACCCCTCTCTCTCTCCTCTCCAACCCCAACACGGGCACGCGAACCTCCCGCTCTCTCTCTTCTTCTCTTGTCTTTGTCTATGTCTCTCGACCCCCTCCCCCTCCGGTAACTCTACCCCGGAGCCTCGTTGTGGTCTCTGAGGAGTAGTGGGAAAGAGAGAGGGGGGGGGGGGGGAGAGAGGGAGAGAGAGAGAGAGGGGGGGGGAGAGAGAGAGAGAGAGAGAGAGAGAGGGAGAGGAGAGAGAGAGGGGGGGAGAGAGAGAGAGAGAGAGGGGGGGGGAGTGAGAGAGAGAGAGAGAGGAGGGGGGTGAGAGAGAGAGGGGGGGGGGGGGGGGGGGAGAGAGAGAGAGAGAGGGGGGGGGAGAGAGAGAGGGGGGGGGGGAGAGAGAGAGAGAGAGAGAGAGGGGGGGGGAGAGAGAGAGAGAGAGAGAGAGAGAGGGGGGGGTGACGTGATGACCGTGAAGGAGCCCGGAGCAGACGGCTTCCTTCGACCGTCAGAGCCTCACAGCTCCACCGCTTCGCTTCTCCACACATTAGCGCTTAAACTGCCCCCAACCGTCCAAAACAGGCTAATTTTCGTAGCCATTTAAGAGATATGTCCGGTAAGCACGCGCCTCCCGCCTTCATTCATTCATAGCGGAGGAGAGAGAGAGAGAGAGAGAGAGAGAGAGAGAAAACATGATCCAGCTCCTCCAGCTGAAACCGCCTCCCAGCAGCTGATACTTGCTGATTTGTGGATAAATCTAAAAGTGTTCAAACAAAGACACTGAGAGGGATGAAACTAAGGAGCTTTAAAAATACTGAGTCATAGTTTAACCCCTTCTGTGCCAGTGGTGTGGTGGTAGTAGACTAGGTGGGTGTACTGCTCAGTACTACTACTAGGTAGGTGGGTAGGTTACGTATACTGTCCTATATATTCTGATGGCTTTTTGGCGGATTGGAGGGTAAACCACCAGAATTTCCCTCTAGGGATTAATAAAGGTTCATCTTATCTTATCTTAGAAAACGAGGTGGGTACCGATTAGGGGTGGGACGGCTCATAAAATTCACAGTTCGGTTGGGTTCACGGTTTGGGGGTCACAGTTCGGTACAGTACAGCGGTAAACGGCATATATGTTACAGCAAGTAGGCCAATTTCAGTTGAACAGGTCTTTGTTTATTTGACAAAATAAATCAACTGTTTACCTGAACAACAGTAGACCAGTCTAACATAAGGAGCAAGTGCCACTGTGTTATTTAAAATGAATCAATAAATAAAAACAAATGATAGGCTCAGGCCATCAACAAAAAGTGGGGAATTACTGTGTAGCTGATGTGTCTGATATTATAGCACAGCTGAAGTACCTGAATCATACGCTGAAGTCCAGCATCCTCCACGATGCTTCAGTTGTGTTGTTGCTCCGTGTTGTTGCGGCGGGGTCACGCCTCATCAACGCCTTGTATCTTTGGAGGTACAACAATCAGTAAAATCTGGTCCGCCCTCGCCGAAACTGAGCCAATAACAACCTCAGGTTCAGTTACACTGCACATGTGTTATACCTCGTATTCCTGTCCACCGTGTCCCAGCCTCTTTCCATAGGCCTTGATTTCTACTGTGACAATAAACAGGATGAAAAAAATACACAATCGGCCTCATAACTTATTTCAAATGAACCAACAGTACATAGACGACCTGTGACTAGTGAACCGAATGGTTCAGACCTCTACCCCAACGGTTCCATCCCTTGTACATATTGTATACCTAGTATACCTGCGTACACCAGTACCAGTCTGTAGCCAGCCCCAGTCTGTCATAGGTTATCCATCCATCCATCGTCAACCGCTTGTCCCGTTAGGGGGGGGGGGGTCGATCCCAGCTGGCATAGGGTGAAGACGGGGTTCACCCTGGACAGGTCTCTAGTCCATCGCAGGACACATAGAGACAGACAACATAGAGACAGACAACATAGAGACAGACACAGTCACATTCACACCTACAGGACATTTAGAGTCATCAATTAACCTGCATGTCTTTGGACTGTGGGAGGAAACTGGAGAACCCGAAGAACATGCAAACTGCAGAGCATAATTTCTTATGTTTCCAGTGTTTTTAAACATCTTCATTAAAATAACACAGTCAAGTTTACTGAGCTATAAATGAAGATTAGAAGCTGAGCAGCAGCGTCTGATGGTAGCGGTTTGTCCCTCCCTGTGACGACATATTTAAAACTAATTCAATCTCATGGATTTGTCATAGAAACCTGTTTAAACCTGAAGGTATGTGAAGTGAGGCTCCTGTCCTGACTCGCCTCGGAGGAATTCACCCCCCCACCCAGCGGTGGATTAAAGGGACAGTCTGACAAATATCAGCCTTTCATGATTACAGTTAAAGACGTGGAGCCGATGTCACATCACTCACACCACAGAATCAGAGTATATACACAGTATATTACATATATATACATACATATACATATGTATGTATATTTTCATACTTATATATATACACTGTATGTATATATACAGTGTATATATACAGTACATGCAGTACATTTACATTGTATATATACTGTATGAGGAGAGGAGGAGAAGAGGAGGAGGAGGAGGAGGAGACGAGGAGAGGAGGAGGAGGAGGAGAGGAGGAGGAGGAGGAGAAGAGGAGGAGGAGGAGAGGAGGAGGAGGAGAGGAGGAGGAGAGGAGGAGGAGGAGGAGAAGAGGAGGAGGAGGAGACGAGGAGAGGAGGAGGAGGAGGAGAAGAGGAGGAGGAGGAGACGAGGAGAGGAGGAGGAGGAGAGGAGGAGGAGGAGAAGGGGAGGAGGAGGAGACGAGGAGAGGAGGAGGAGGAGGAGAGGAGGAGGAGGAGAGGAGGAGGAGGAGGAGAAGAGGAGGAGGAGGAGACGAGGAGAGGAGGAGGAGGAGGAGGAGAGGAGGAGGAGGAGGAGAAGAGGAGGAGGAGGAGACGAGGAGAGGAGGAGGATACGAGGAGAGGAGGAGGAGGAGAGGAGGAGGAGGATACGAGGAGAGGAGGAGGAGGAGAGGAGGAGGAGAGGAGGAGGAGGAGGAGAGGAGGAGGAGGATACGAGGAGAGGAGGAGGAGGAGAGGAGGAGGAGGATACGAGAAGAGGAGGAGGAGAGGAGGAGAGGAGGAGGAGGAGGAGAGGAGGAGGAGGAGGAGACGAGGAGAGGAGGAGGAGGAGGAGAGGAGGAAGAGGAGAGGAGGAGCAGTGAAGTGGAAGATGAGTCTCTGAGGCTACGAGACAAAAAGCAGCGACTGACCTCAATATGGAGACAAACAGACGTCATGTGACCTGCAGCCAGTTACAGTGAACTCAGTTAATCACCATTATTAAATATTAAATTAAATTAAACCTTTTAACCTTTGAACTTCTGGATTATTTACATGTTATGCTACTTTACCTCAGAGGGAAATACTGAACATTTTCCTGCACTACATTTATTTGCTAACTGCAGCTATTAGTGACCTGTATGGAGGACTACAGCTGACATTATAATAAATAAATGAATGTAAAAAAACAATAGCCTCATTCATAAAATAAAATAATAAATAAATATTCTTAATTATATTATTTACCATAACAGCAGATTTAGTCCTCCTTAACTTCTCAGATGAATTATCAAATATTAAGCTACCCAATAAAATATAGTAAGTACAGTAATTAAAATATTTTTTTACTCAATTTATTTGACAACTAAATAAATAAAATAATTAAGAATAAAGAAATGTAAAAAAAATAAATAACACAACATATAAATCAACAATAAATTATGATATATTATTAAAGATAAAGCTAAAATAAATAAGTGACTCAATAAATAAATGAAAAAATAATTTTAAAAATTGTAAGGTAGAAATTAATCATTATCATTATGAAATAAGGTTCATTGGAAAAATAGATATTCACAGAAAGAGAAAATAAATCAAAAATAATTTATTTATCTGACAAATTGTCTTATTTTTCTATTCATAAATTTTCATATTTAATTGTTGCTAACTGTATTTTATTCTTATTTATTTATTTATTTATTTATTATCATGATGGAAGCTTTAGTCCTCCATAACATGCAGATTCAGATTATCAAAGCAAAATATAATAAACTAATAAATGATTATGTTAACATTATTATTATTATTATTATTATTATTATTATTATTGTTGTTGTTATTATATATTTTTATGCTTTTACACTTTTACCAACAGTAAGTAAGATGTTGAATGCAGGAGTATTTCTACACTGTGGTATTAGTACTTTTTACTCGCTGACTTGCTAAGTTGTTGTGTGTTGCAGTTTGTTAACATGTTGGGACGAGTTTGTCCACTTGGACTCGCTGTGAACTCTCCTCAGTAGTTTCAGTGAAGCAGCTTCGTCTGAGCAGCTGTTCTTCTCCTCCTATAGACTGTTACTGTCAGTTCATCCTGTAGCCGTTTCTAAATCAAACATCCAGCACATGGACACCTGACTGGGAAACTCTCAGGTGTGATGGTGTCACATACTGAGCCTGCCTCAGGGACTCGATCCCAGTCGGTGTCCAGTTCATCCCAGAGGTGATGGGTTGATGGGTCTGAGGTCAGGACCGGTTCTTCAACGACGAACTGGGGCAACTGTTTCTTTATGGCGCTGGAGGCATCGTCATGCTGACACAAGAGAGGAACGTCCTTAACCTGAAGTATCACTGTATTTTGTAGAAGTTGTAAAAGTACAATATCTGCCTCTGAAATGTACTGCAACAGAGGTAGAAAATCACGTGAAATGTAAAGTATAAGTACCTGAAAACTGTCAGCCCAGTCCAGACTGTCGCCAGTTTATGAATATTACATGAAGGTGCAGTGTTTTGTATTGATGGTTGTCACATCACCATGTTGTCACATGTTTGACATACTGACCTTAAGTTGTCCCTTTGCTTTGTTTACGTACTTTTAAGGCCAACCGTGACGTTTTTCCTAGTCGGAGGTTTTGCTGCCCCCTGCTGGTACTGCACATTAATACAGGTTGTAACAGTCACATCTCTGTCAGGCAAAACATGACACTGATATATACAACGATCAGCCATAACATTATGACCACCTGCCTCATGTTGAGTAGCTCCAGCACGTCCCACAGATGCTGGACCAGACTGAGATCTGGAGAATCTGGAGGCCGAGCCCACACCTCACACTGTACTTGAACCATGTTTGCAGTGTGCACACTGCCTCTGCCGGATCGCCTCCTTCCAGGCCATCCACATGACGTAAAGGAAAACGTGGTTTATCAGACCAGGCCACTTTCTGACACCTCCAGAACTGGAGACGGTCACAGGAGGCCAGTGTAGCTCAGACTGCTGAAACAGTTAATGCTGGTACCGATAGAAAGGTGTCAGAGGGCTGAAGAGCTGATGTGGACTCGCTTTAACCTGAGGGGACACCGGAAGGTAGGCCTTCACTTCCACGGCGCCGTTATCGGATATAACCGCCGTGTGAGAGCAGAGCGGTGGCCGAGAGCTCGCCAGTGGGACACGCTCACTACCATAAAAATTCACCATCTTCATCACTGTTTTCATCCTCCTACTCATCATGGGTTCATCATCAAAACCAGCTTATAACAGACTGGAATAGATCTCTACTCAACACACCTTCATCATATTTTACCATCATCATCATCATCATCTTCATCATCATCATCACAGTCATAATCATAATCATTTCCTGCGAGACATCTGAAATGTGTTTGAGATGCAGCTGGAGCCTCATTTCATAGATTACTGTCAAACGCTGTCAATGCATTCACAAACACACACACACACACACACACACACACACACACACACACACATACACAAATCACAGTGTGCATATGTCAGTAGCTGCATTATGTGTCAACAGAGAGAGAGAGAGCGCCCGGGGGTTTGTAAACATCCCACTCAAGTGATCTGTGACTCATCACACACACACACACACACACACACACACACACACGCACACACACACACACGCACACACACTCTGAATGCGTCCAACCAGCATGAATAAACAGCTACGACATCCTGAATATCCTGAATCTCTGCGTGTATGAACTGACTGTGTGGGTGATTCACTATTAAGTAGCTTTAAATACACAGAGAGCTGCTTTTCATTCAGCCGCTGTCTCTTTAATTCAGGCAACAGGAAGTAGATCTGAGGAGGGTCTGAATAGACACACCTGCTGCAGGTGAGTCATACCAGGAGATGAGAGGTTTCATCTCACAGAGGAGACCAAAAGAGCTTTATAGACCCTCACAGGAGGAGGTCAGTTTATCCTCTCTAGTTGTTTCCTGAAGTCTTTACCGGACGGAGATAATCGAGGAGAAAGACGAAGGTGGTGGAGGGACACAAGCTCAGAGAGATGCAGGCTGAAAACACACTCAAGTACATTTCTACCTTTACTCTACCAGATTTATCTGACAGCACTGTAGTAAAAGAAGTAATACCACAGTGTAGAAGTACTGTAGTTCTGCATTTTATACATATTTATCATTTTCTTTTCCATTTACTTAGGTTTCTACTTATTTTGACTGCACTACATCATGCCTTCAATTATCATTTTGCGTTTATACTGTATTTACTTGTGATTTCTTTTTTTATACATATACATAGTTAATGATTATTGTTGAAGGAACTCGAGTCCAAAGATTTTCATTATTCCAGTGTGACTACTTTACAACAATTAACAAATGACTAATAAGGAACCTTGATTATTATTTAATGTTAAATTATTTTGATGTAAACTTAAAAAAGTTAAAACAACCAAAGAGTTGATAGAACAATGGCCAAATGTCGGGGAGAATAAAAGACTGAATTTAAATTTAAAAGAAAAAATAAGTATTTCTGATTGTTAACAAAACAGGACAAAGACAGAAGTCCCTAAAAATAAGAAGAAAACTCATCTGTGATGTGACATTCACAGGAAATGATCATATACAAACTTCCTGCAGTTATTGTGTTCATTATTACAGTTGATCAGCTGCTCTGTAATATGGATTGCATATAATATGAAATATGTCTCTCAATCAGTTTATTCAACGATACAAAAATGAGGAAAAAGGTGGTGATGTGCTGTTTTAGACGGCGTCGCTTCTCCAGAGCTGAAAATATCTCTCAGCTCTGAACGTCTTTGTTGAGCTTCACTGGGAACAGAATGATCCTCAAGGTCAACATCAAGAGGAGAGAAGAGCGTTAAAGGAGCTCTGCGTCGACACAAACTGTCTCCGCATTTAAAGCCATTAAGGAACAGATTAAACCCGCAGATACGACAACGGCTGCAGACGTCCATAGTTTTACCGGCCGTAGGAGCTCAGCTTCACTGCTGTTCTGCTGGATTAATGTGCCAACCAACAGCTATTTCTATGCCATTTAAACACATATAACGTTATTAAAACACAATAACACTATTACTCAACAAAAAGCAAAATAAAACAAACACGTAACACAAAGAATATTTATATACACAAAACTCACAAACAAGGACAGCCAGCAGGAAAAGAAAAGAAAAGAAATGAAGCCGGTGTAGAAGTTAATAAAGTTAATAAAGTTAATAAGTTAATAAATGCAGATTCCAGATTTTCATCTGAGAGGAGAATATTTTAAACACTCGCTATGACTAAAACGACTCAACGATCAAAATGAATTGATTAATTATTATGTTTCTGTAGTGCTGACATGCCCAGGGACGACAGATGGAAAGTTATTTATTGTTATATGCACAATAACAATCACAGAGAAGCAGTTCTCAGATTCTGGCTCCCTTCAATGTTTATTAAAAATATCTATAAAAAGAAAAATTACACAAGTAAAAAATGAGAATCTAAGACATAAAAGAGTACAGATAAAAGTTAAAGTATAGGTATAAAATACAACATATAAATTTAATTATACATATTTGTGGTAGACCGGTGTACTGTAATATAAACAGGAATTTAGTTATGAGTACATATTAAGAATATATTATTCTATATTATAAAGTATATAAATGAAATAACTAAATCTGGTAGAAAGAAAGTATATCTTCTCTTTGTACAGAAGAGATTCATGTTTCCTGACAAATACATTTAATACATATATTAATGAATAAATAAATAAATACACTTTAACCCTTTAAAATTGCAAGTTGCCTTAATGTGTTAAAGAAATTATAATAATTAAAATTAAAATTATATTATACCGTTTTTTGATAACAGTAGTACTAGTAATATTTTTTATTGTATTTTATTTTGAACACATATATTCAAAGTATATTATTTTACAGTATGTAATCCTGTACACTGCACAAGATTATTTTAGTTTCTGTTTCCTAAAAAATGCATTTAAATAATAATATTACTGATATTAAAAACTGCTCAAACTCAGATATATATGTATATACTGTATATGAATGAAAGAATTGTCAACTTAAGATAATAATAATAAGAAGAATACCACCACCACCACCAATAATAACAATAATAATCATAATAATAATAATAATAATAATAAGAATAATAATAAGAATAAGAATACCACCACCACCACCACCAATAATAACAACAATAATAATAATAATAATAATAATAATAATAATAATAATAATAATAATAAGAAGAAGAAGAAGAAGAAGAAGAAGAAGAAGAAGAAGATAAAGAGCATGTAAAAAGAACCGTGTGAAAAAAAGCTGCTGAAACTGTGACCTTTGACCCCGCAGCGTCCATCGTGCTAACCCCGCCCCTCTGCAGAGAGAACGGGAGCCCCATTCAAACAAACCAAACTCCGCGCCCCGGGATGCGACAGTCGCTGTAGAAAGAGAGAAAGGCGGCAGCTGCAGCACCACAACAAGAACCACAAACACGGTGTTTACCTGAAGAACCGGACCACCGGGACCGACCGACAGACCGCTAGAGACGCAGACAGACAGGCAGCCAGCAGCCGGAACACACACACAGAGCGCTAGCAGGAGGCTAACAGCTAACAGCACCCGACATGGCGAGCGCCTCGTACCACATCTCCAACCTGCTGGAGAAAATGACTTCCAGCGACAAGGACTTCAGGTAACATACACCCCGACAAAGAGAACGACCTGCACGGCTCACATCACGGGCTCAGACCGGGTTTCCTCCACGTTAGAAACAGTGCTAGCAGCGGCTCTGTCTGGCCTACAGGTTGTCATGCTAACTGCTAGCCTGCCACCTGTCTGATCATCGTCACATCGCTAGCTAGCTAGCTAGCTAGTTAGTCAGTCAACAGTGTTCGTTAGCGTTTGATTTGACAGCGGTTCAAACTGTAACGTCAATATCTGGTTAGCAAGCTAATGTGCTGCACATCATGCTAAACTGACAGCTGATGTGGAAGTAAATAGCACCAGTTAGCAGTTAGCTTGCCAGCTAACCCCTAACCCTGGCTAGCTTTCGAACTTTTTTGAAATTATTTAAAATTATTTTGATTAACTGTAGTATTTCTATCTCGATTGTATCATATGTTATTATTATTTTAAAATTATTGTATTTATTTATTGTATTTTGTTGTTACTTTGTTATAAGGCTAGCTTACTAACTTGTCTGATACCGCAAGCTAGCGTGACGTTAGCTATCGTTTTGTGTACGAGTCTGTTAGCGCTGTGGATTTAAATGTGAAGTTAGCATCTAAGCTAACTGGTGGCATTTAGTTTGACAAGCAGTTGATGTTAGTGTTGTACCGTGTGCGAGGCTAACTAGCATGATGCTCTGGGGGTGTGGTAGCACTGGTAACTCAGGTAGTAACATGTAAACAGACTGGAGACTGTCACTGATGCAGTGGTTGGAGAAAGTATTCAGGTACTACAGTAAAAGTACTGATACTACACTGTAGGAATACTCTGTTACAAGTAAATGTCCTGGATAAAAATGTTATTTAAGTAAAAGTATAATCAGGAAGTTGTAGTTAATATAAAAAATCATGTGGCTGTTCTACTATTATGTAGCAATCATTAGATTATTATATAAAGCAGGATTTTACTGCTTTAGCTGGTTGAGCTGGAGCTCATTTTGAACTATTAACTAATGATTATTTTCATTATGGATTAATCTGATGATTAGTTTCTCCATTAATCGATTGGTTTATACAAATAGTGAGAAATATTCGTCACAATGACCCAGAGCTTAAAGTGACACCTTCACTTCGTTTAAGTACAAACCTCAACATTTATTAATACAAGATTAACATTATTAACATCATTAGAAGGAAAAACAGCAAATCTGAAACCAATAAAACATTTTATTCTAATGTTTTGTGTAAAGTAGTGGAGTAGCAGTATAAACTGGCATAAAAACAAAGTACTTAAGTACAACTATTTCAAATTTGTACTCTAAATAAATCTACTTTGTACAGTACGTATTTATATCCCACCACTGCTGACATGTTGTCAGTGTTGACAGCTTTGTATTTCTAGATAAATCAGTTCAATGTGTAATCAGTGTAGTTTGAGGTTAGTAGGCAGTATTTAATGTTTGGTAAGTTTGACTGTAAAGCCAGTGTGAGCTCATAGTAGACTGAAAGTAGTAGTAGTACTAGTAGTAGTAGCTGAAAGTGTTTTTGGTTGCTGTCTGTTCTCTGTGCTCTGTTATTGATGATTATAGATTAGGTTTGTCGGGTTTATCAATACCAATATATTCACCTAGAAACTGAAGCGATCAGTTGATTAAATGATTAATCACGGTGCAGAAAATGAATCAACAGCAGTTTTGACAATAGTGTTATTTGCATGATTCATATTTAACAGAAGATAGATCTTTATTGATCCCCAGTTAGGAAACTCAGTTGTTAGAGACAGAAGTAAGAACAAATAAATCTTGAAGTAGTAATAATAATTCGGGGTGTCACGATTCTCCAGATTTTGCTGTTGTTAGACGATGCAGTCTTTAGACGTACAAATCAACAGATTGTTGGGTTTTATGTCCTGATAACTGTCATTTACACTTTCAAATTCCTCCTTAAAAGAAAACTGAGCTGCTTCTTTTAAATTAAGAAGTTTTTCATAGCTCCACCTTTTCAATATCAGTATCAGTCTGACCCTCCTAAGTACAGAAATCCTTTTGCAGAGCATTATCAATAGGGGCGCAAAAAAAATCAAAAACCCTAATAATTGACCCTCGTTAGCAGACAATTAACTGTTAACCGACATGATCTGTGTTTTTTTTTTTTTTCAATGTTCCAGCTGCAGCATATGAACACAACACACAATTGAGTCAACAGTTCAGCATCAGGAGAGTTACTGTAGCAGCCACGGTGCTGCGTTCACTGTCTGCAGATCACCGTCAGGAGAGTTACTGTAGCAGCCACGGTGCTGCGTTCACTGTCTGCAGATCACCGTCAGGAGAGTTACTGTAGCAGCCACGGTGCTGCGTTCACTGTCTGCAGTTCACCGTCAGGAGAGTTACTGTAGCAGCCACGGTGCTGCGTTCACTGTCTCCAGTTCACCGTCAGGAGAGTTACTGTAGCAGCCACGGTGCTGCGTTCACTGTCTCTAGTTCACCGTCAGGAGAGTTACTGTAACAGCCACGGTGCTGCGTTCACTGTCTCCAGTTCACCGTCAGGAGAGTTACTGTAGCAGCCACGGTGCTGCGTTCACTGTCTCTAGTTCACCGTCAGGAGAGTTACTGTAACAGCCGGTGGCTTTGTGCCCGCTGTAACGTGTGTGTGTGTGTGTGTGTGTGTGTGTGTGTGTGTGTGGGTGGGTGTGTTTGTGGTGTGTGTGTTTGTCTGTGTGTTTGTCTGTGTGTGTGTCTGTGTGTGTGTTTGTTGGTGGTGTTGTAGCTGTGAACGTAGCTGTAGCAGACAGTGTGTACAGTTTCGGTGAATAAATGCTACGAGGCTACAAGACACAACTTCCTGTGTCTCCGTCTCCTTTTTAATTAATTTTAATATTTCTTTTAACCCTTTAATCAATAGGGTAAAATGCTTAATGTCGGTTATTAGTTAAACAGTTAATTATTAACATCTCAGATTATATGGTTAAAACTTAGTAATGAGCTGTCATAGTGATGTTTTTCTTCTTTGATTCAGTAATAACTTTATTGTTATATTGTCATATTGTTTACTGATATTTGCTAATAACCTCATGAATATAGTGCTAATTATTCCAACCATCTTACCTTTCATGGCTTCGATATCAGTGCTGTTCGTTTAATAGGAATAACGAGCATTAAAGTGGAGCTAAAGGACAGTTTTAGTCCCTCAAAGCCTCCATGTTTAACAGATAAAACTCAGAGGACTTCTCGAGGACGATCACAACCAGAGTTGGCACCATAACTAGTCAGTTCCATCACTTGTGACAGCAGCACTGTCGCTGCAAGAAATCTGTGAAGCTGTGAGTGTTCGCCGCCGCCGCTCAGCGTTATAACGTAGCTGCTGACCCTGTAGAAGAAACGAGTCCCTTCAGTCCTGATCTGTGAGCTGTAATCCTGCAGAGGAGACGTAATCACCAGTCCCTGCTGCTGAATTCACTCCAGATTCTCAGCTGTCAATCATCTAACTGCAGAGGAAAATATGAATACTGGACAGAGAAGATATAACTCTGTATTAAAGGAATCAATATTTGATTGCAGTGTTTTTATAAAGAACTTAATATCATAAAACATTTCTTTGTCCTCAAGTATAAATGCACTTTAAATAGATGTTTAGCTGAAAGCTAATAAAATAAAAGCAGCTGTAGTTCCTTATAGTAGTAGTAGTAGTTATCTTTTAGGCTCTCTGGCTGCATCTAGAAGCTTTAAGGGTTGATGAACTGTAAACATACTGAAACTGGAGCAGTCAATTAAAATATTTAAATGTGATTAATTGCAAGATTGTCCATAGCTAATATGATTAACTACACATTTTTTTATCTGTTCTAAATGAACCTTAAAGGCAGATTTGTCAAGTATTTAATACTCCTATCAACATGGACAAATATGCTGTTTCATGCAAATATATGTATATATTGATAATGATATGAGGATAATTTCTGTCCTCTATTTCCTCCTGTTTGTCTGATTAAAAACTACAGTGCAGGGCTGTGTTGGCAAGAATCTGGTGATATGATATATCATCATACCAGGGTAATGATTCAATGTATTGTGATTAGAGCTGTCAATCAATTAAAATATGTAATTGCAATTAATTGCATGATTGTCTGTAGTTAATAGTCTGTTCAAAATGAACCTTAAAGGGAGATTAGTTAAGTATTTAATCCTCTGACCAACATGTTAGTGGACTAATATGCTGCTTTATGCAAATGCATGTATATATTTATTATTGTAAATCAATAACAACACTAATCAATCAAAAAACTTTAGCATCAACAATCTGCTCCAATCAGAACATGGCAAACTGCAGCCCAACAGGCAACAACAGCTGTCAGTGTGTCAGAGTGCTGACTTGACTAGGACTTGATCCAGACTGACTGGGACTATCAGAAAGTGGGCATGTCTGTAAAGGGGAGACTGGTGGGGACCCAGAGAACCCATTTACATCCACACTTCTGGAGGTCAGAGGTCAACGGACCCATTTGAAGATGGACATGACAGTTTTTCAAAAAATTTAGCACAGTGTTATTTAACTGTCTTCATGACGAGCTGGTGTGACGTGAGCTTTAAAACTGAGCCCGCGTCAATCACAACAAATTGCGTTAAAAGAAATTAGCAGTTTTAAAACTAATTTGCATTAACAAGTAAAGATTGACAGTCCTGATTGTGCCTTTAAGGAGTTTTTAATTTCTGTTTGTCTCTCAGGTTTATGGCCACTAACGACCTGATGACGGAGCTCCAAAAAGACTCAATCAAACTGGACGACGACAGCGAGAGGAAGGTCTGTTTATACCAATCTGGTTTATTAAACTCTGGTCTGGGTTGAAACCCAGACAGTTGTACTTCTGAATAAACCCTGGTATGGATGGGTGTATTGATTGATGGGTGTATTGATTGACAGGTGGTGAGGATGATTCTCAAACTGTTGGAAGACAAGAACGGAGAAGTTCAGAATCTGGCCGTCAAATGGTAAAAACGCTGGTATTTTAAACTCCTCCAGTGTGTTTATTGCGTTTATTTCTGTGTGTGTTTTAACGGTGGGTGCGTTTGTTTCGCTTAGTCTGGGGCCGCTGGTCTCGAAGGTGAAGGAGTACCAGGTGGAGACCATCGTGGACACTCTGTGCACCAACATGCTGTCGGACAAAGAGCAGCTCCGAGACATCTCCTCCATCGGCCTGAAGACTGTGATTGGAGAGCTGCCGCCCGCCTCCAGTGGTACTAATACTACAAATATATACTACAGATACCACTGTTACTGTTAGAATATTACCACCTGTCTCTAGTGGTACTAATACTACAAATACCATTGCCATTCAGAAGTAAATGGAGTAGTACTAGTATTATAAGTGCTTGCACCTGTCTGTGTCTCAGGCTCGGCTCTCGCTGCCAGTGTCTGTAAGAAGATAACGGGTCGTCTGACGAGCGCCATCGCCAAACAGGAAGACGTGTCTGTCCAGCTGGAGGCGCTCGACATCATGGCTGACATGCTCTGCAGGTACACTTCGTCTGTCTGTCTCACAGTTAGTGTCCTGATCACCACAAATCCTGGAAAACTACCATTAGTACTTTAAATACAGAAGAAATCTAATCTCTTTTGGTTGACTGGTAGAAAGATGCTCATTGAAGGTCAAAATAACACTGCTTGTTAGTTTAAGAATATTACCAACTGTTACTAGTAGTACAACTACTACTGTTACATTATTACCGCCTACATTCAGTGGTACAAATATTACAAATACTACTGCAAACAATCATTACTACTGCTACTTTTAGAATATTACCATCCACATGCAGTGGAACAAATACAAGTATTACTACAAATACTACTGCAAACTATCACTACTACTTTTAGTTTTTATTGCCATCTGTCTCTCATGGTACAAATACTACAGGTGTGTGTGGATTAAAATACACATCTATAAACTGCTCTGTCTAGTAGTATAAATACTACAGTTACCTGTGTGTGGATTAAAATAGACATCTATAAACTGCTCTGTCCAGTAGTATAAATACTACAGTTACCTGTGTGTGGATTAAAATAGACATCTATAAACTGTCTGTGTGTCTAGTAGTATAAATACTACAGTTACCTGTGTGTGGATTAAAATAGACATCTATAAACTGCTCTGTCTAGTAGTATAAATACTACAGTTACCTGTGTGTGGATTAAAATAGACATCTACAAACTGTGTGTGTGTGTGTGTGTTTGCAGACAGGGAGGTCTGTTGGTGAATTTCCATCCCTCCATCCTCAGCTGTCTGCTCCCTCAGCTCACCTCCCCCAGACTGGCTGTCAGGAAGGTACATCCACCTTTATGTTACTCTGCTTTAGGAGCCAGTATATACATGTACTGTTTACTGTGTATATATATATATATATATATATACAGTATACTGATTATGTTCCTGTGTTGTTGTGTGACTGTCTCAGAGGACCATCATGGCTCTGGGCCACTTGGTCATGTCCTGTGGGAATCTGGTCTTCATCGACCTCATCGAGCACCTTCTGACCGAGCTGGGGAGGAATGACAACATGTCGACCACCAGAACCTACATCCAGTGCACGGCGGCCATTAGCAGACAGGCTGGACACCGGATCGGTGAGACAGACAGCCAGAACGCGACGTTAACCACCGAGACATACCGGAACATAGAAGTATTAATGCAACTGTCCCATCTGTCTGTCTGTTTAGGAGAGTATCTGGAGAAGATCATCCCTCTGGTAGTGAAGTTTTGTAATGTTGACGATGACGAGCTCAGAGAGTACTGCATCCAGGCCTTTGAGTCCTTTGTTAGGAGGTAATACACACAGTACTACTGCCAAAGTATTCATTCATCCATGTATTGTAATTTTAAAATAGATGTTTTAAAGCCAGAATCGATAGAATGGCTTCATCTGAGTCTATGTGGAGGCAGAAGGAGGTTACAGCTGTTGTCCTTGTTTCATTTGTATATTATTTATTGCAGGTGTCCTAAAGAAGTTTACCCCCATGTTCCCACGGTCATTTCTATCTGCCTGCGCTACCTGACCTACGACCCCAACTACAACTTTGACGACGAAGATGAGGACGACAACGCCATGGATGCTGAGCAGAATGATGAAGACTACCAAGGTGCTGAATTATAAGTTAACTGACTATATGCATTCAGCATTTTATAGCTAATTATACGTTTAGATGAGTGTAAGTGCAATCTCTGTGGTTCATAACAGCTCTGAATTATTGTGGTGAAATTTGTCTGTGAAATACCCAAATGGTCCTAACTGTGGCAGGAACACCGTCCCTCACAGTAAGAAGCTGACTGATAAAATATGTTTTCACAGGATCTTTATTTTAACCAGCAGTCATCAGGACGTAGTTCTCCTCCTTGCTGTGTAGCATAATGACGGTTGGTGTTTCTGTGTGTCCAGGCAGCGACGATGAGTACAGCGACGACGATGACATGAGCTGGAAGGTTCGTCGGGCCGCCGCCAAGTGTCTGGACGCCGTCGTTTCAACTCGTCACGAGATGCTGCCAGAGTTTTATCGCTCCGTCTCTCCTGCACTCGTCTGTCGCTTCAAGGTACCATCAAACTCTGCTGACTCCATCATCACCTCCTTCATCACCCCCTCACTCTGATGCTTTGTTTTCACCTCCTCATCACTGACATCTGATTAACTGGTTTTGACAGCAGCAGTTTAAAAAAGATCCTTGCTTGTCCTAAGTTTAGCCGGAGAATATGATGAGACTGGACCGACTCATTGATTACATTGGATCGGGAAGTTCTACACAGGTAGAACTTCCCGATCCAATGTGTGAAACTGATATGTTACTAGCAGTCACACTAATCTCTAGGGCTGATCCCCGCCCGTGGATCTGGGCCCATCCCCGCCCGTGGATCCGGGCCCATCCCCGCCCGTGGATCCGGGCCCATCCCCGCCCGTGGATCCGGGCTGATCTCTGTCCGTGGATCCAGGCCCATCCCTGCCTGTGGATCGGGCCCATCCCTGCCCGTGGATCCAGGCTGATCTCTGTCCGTGGATCCAGGCTGAACCCCGTCGTGGATCCAGGCCCATCCCTGCCTGTGGATCGGGCCCATCCCCGTCCTTACGTGGACTAATCTCTACCTGTTGATCAGACAGATCCCAGCCTATTGATCTAATCTACATGTGTGTCTGTAGGAGAGGGAGGAGAACGTGAAGGCGGATGTTTTCCACGCCTACCTGTCGCTGCTCAAACAGACCAGACCGGCTCAGAGCTGGCTGGCTGATCCAGACGCCATGGAGCAGGGAGACACGCCACTCACCATGCTGCAGAGCCAGGTAATCAATGATCTATAGTCAATAAGGATGTATTATTAATAAGGGTAATACACCCTTATTAATTATATGGTTTGGCCGGAATTGGATGATTTGGAAAACTTTAGATTAGATTGGAAACTAGAGCAAGACGATTTGGCCAAAATGTTCTTCTATCAGCCAGTCTAGTAGTTCAGTAAATATATATTGATATGAAATAACCACATGGTAAAGCCTCTGTTTGTGTACTAAATATTTGACAAATGAAAAGTACTGAAATTGAAGAAAAAGAACGATATTGGCCTAACCTACATCGTGATAAAAATAGTATTGACCACATACAGTAACAAATGTAAGGGATGAATGTACAGCAAGATGGTCTTTGTTGTGAAATAAACCCCAACAGGGCGATGCAGCACAGTGTGAAGTGGAGGGGTGGACCCTGACCCCCGATGTCTGGCATCACCCTGAGGGGGGGGGGGGGGCTAGCTGTGCATTATCCCGATTATAGCACAGCTCAAACATCAGAAGTGTGCCCATAGCAACAGTCTGTTATACAACGCAGCGGTCTGTTATAAAGAAATAACAGACAGTAGAACTCTGTGATTGACCAATCAGAATCAAGTATTCAGCAAAGCCATGTAATAACTTGTTATATTGCCCTTCCCTACTGCAACCCACATAGAAATTACATCAAAGATATTGGGAAAGTCAATTGTATTTTCCAAATCAACCATATACTGTTTCCTGATATTCCCATATTTAACTTCCTGTGTGGAAAATGCATATAATATTAATATAGATTTTTAAAAACTGACCAATTGCATCTTTTGAAGTAGACTGGAACAGACTGGAATAGTTTGGGGTTTTGGACTCTTCATTGGACAAAACAAGATAATTTGAATATTATTGGCAGTTGAATTGGTCATTAAAATAATCCCTAATTTATGCGTGAAAGTAGTATTTAATGAGTTGGATGACACCATAGTATTGCAGTATTGTTTCTGTGCTGCAGATGTTGCTATTTTTCTATCTCTCTTTTTTGTCTCTGTCTTTTCTCTCTCTGTCTCTCTCTCTCCTTTTCTCTCTCCCCCTCTATTAATGTCTCTCGCCCTCTCAGGTCCCCATGATAGTCAAAGCTCTTCACAAACAGCTGAAGGAGAAAAGTGTGAAAACCCGTCAGTGTTGTTTCAACATGCTGACGGAGCTGGTGAACGTCCTCCCGGGTGCCCTGACCACCCACATCCCAGTACTAATACCTGGTAATACTGCAGCACCGCTACTACTACACCTACTACTCCAAGCCTGTGGGCCATATTCACACGGTGGCCATGTTGATCTTATGTCAGTGAAGGCAAGATCTCTGGAAACTAGTCAGACAGCTACATAGCTATAGTGAAGTGGTCCAACTACTCGACTTCTGTACCCAGATAAATGTGGGCAGAAGGAATCCAAACAGCGAGATACAGCAGCTGGATTGAAGGTTACAGCCACAATGTTGAAAAAGAGACCGACGGCACCCGGCTTGTTGCTGTTTAACATTAGCAAAGTTGACATGTAGCTAGCTAAAGTGAACATTAGCTAGCGTTATGTGTTTGTTTACCTGCAGAGTTTATGGCTTTGTGCTGACTGGTAGAGCTGCCACCTTCAGCTTTGATTACTGAAGCTTTTAATTAGTGTAGAGTAATTACTGCTAATAAATTACTGCTATAATCATGTCTCTGATATTTTATTATGATGTGAAAAACACTTTAAATTTGTCAAATATTTTAAGTTTCTATGTTTTCTTGTGTGGTTTTGGGATTACAGATTGGGATTTTTTAAACACATTTTCAGGATTTTTTTTTTTTTTTCAGGGCTACGGTTGACATCTGTAATATCTTTTATTTTCTAGGGCTGGTAGATGATACTATCAATGTATACCGCGATATTAATAATAAAAATAATATAGCAGTATTATTAGTATCAGTATAAGTAACAGCAGCATCTTTGTTTCTCAGGTATCATCTTCTCTCTGAACGATAAGTCGAGCAGCTCCAACCTCAAAATCGACGCCTTGGCCTGCCTCCACGTCATCATGGTCACACACCCGGCTCACGCCTTCCACGCCCACGTCCCCGCCCTCGTCCCACCCGTGGTGGCGTGCGTGGGAGACCCCTTTTACAAGATCACCTCTGAGGCTCTGCTCGTCACCCAGCAGCTCGTCAAGGTGGGACTCAAACCTGCAGCCTCCGTAACATCATCAACTTCTTCACTCTTACAGCTGATTCTACTTTTGTTTCTCTCTTCCAGGTAATCCGACCTCTGGACAGCCAATCAGAAGGCTCCGACAGCTTTGACCCCTCCCCTTACATCAACGACCTGTTCACCTGCACAATCAAACGCCTGAAAGCCGCCGACATCGACCAGGAAGTCAAAGAACGGGCCATCTCCTGCATGGGACAGATCATCTGTAACCTAGGTAACCGCCCTCTGTCAGTTACAGCGGTGTGGTGTCAGCTGTGACGCAGCTTCCTGTTTGTCTGAGTTATTGGTCTGTCATCTGGTTGTGTAGGTGACCGGCTACCTGCTGAACTTCCTGGAACGCTGCTGATCTTCTTAGAGCGCCTGAAGAACGAGATCACCAGACTGACGACGGTGAAAGGTAAAGATGGCGACCACATAGTGACTTAATGTGAGATCAGGAGCATTTCTATGTCCTCCACCAGGCTTTAGGATTTAATGGTGACTTACTGGAGAATTAGTGCCACCTACTGTATATCTGAGCCAGCTCTTATTATGCACATAACAGTAGTGGATGGAAACAAGCATTTTCTGAAAATAAGCGCTACATTTGAAGGAGTAGACAAGGTCTTAAAAGGTCTTAAAAACTCTTAAAAGCTCTTAAAAACTCTTAAATATGACTTGTTGATACCCTGTCAAAGCTGGTGATATTTTCATTTTTACATCTAAAGGCTTTTTTTCTTTGCACATCACTGTATCATATCATCATATCATATCATCAACATCAACCTGTCATGTTGGGCGGACTGGTTGATTATTCTAGTCAACTAATCGTGCTGTCGTATTGGTCTTTAGAAATGTATTCTTATGAAGTTTGACTGATTATTCACACAATTGAAAATCTATTTTTCTCTGAAATACAGTTTGCAGTTAGTAGTTTTTCAAAAAATGTAATTTTATTTATTAATATTTATTCATTTAGTTTTATTTATTTATTAACTTATTGAGTTATACACTGAATTCATGTGAAATCACATTTATATTGAAGCCTGTTCTTACCGTGATGACTAGTATATACCACAAAACAACGTGGAGGCTCATTTGACCGTCTTTCTCAAAGTGGATTCTGGCGTCTTCCATCACCGTTTCCAACCTCGACGCGAACATATAAACTCACTGGCGCTACACTTCTCTCTCCAGACACTTCCCTATTTCCTGTTTCCCTCCTCCAGATATAAAACACAGACTTCACATCCATGTTCGGACGCCACACAAAGTTGCCCAGGAGAAAGTCTGAGAGCCGCAGGAGAAAGGAAACAAAAGCTTTAATGCAGGATGACCAGATTTCTCCACACTTAGATCCACGCAGCATTTCACTTGATTGTTTAATACTAAGCTTTCGGTCTGTCAGACCTTGAAGGCTGTGTGCAGAAATCTTTTTTAAAATGACTATTTGTACTCAATGTTGGCGATATAGTTGTATTGTATGTATTGTACATATCACCACCTCTACAGCTGTTTCTGTTTGTGTTCAGAAGTCAACAGAGGCTTCAGTCCTGTTTGTTATTTACCTCCAGTCTCTGCTTTTAGAAGCATGAAGCCTCGGCCAGCGCCACGTCAGTTCGCCTCCACTCACCAACTAGCCTTCTGGCTGCTTATATGTCCAGATCTCACCACACCTCAATAGAAACTATTAAATATACATGAATGATTGTAAACAGAGGCATAGAGTACAATGGGATATGTGGTTTGATTGTAAATATTCATTAAAAGGGAAACCAAACTGGTTTCCAGAGTTTAAACACACATTCTCACACACACAACGTCAGCGTGCGCCGTAATGACAAAGGCTTTTCAGTTCTAATAATGGCGGCTGGAAGGTGATTTGAGTCAAAACACTGTTCATAGACTTAAAAATAAAAAGCCTGTCTTAAAATAGCCTCTCTAGAGGTTTACTGTCATTACATTTGTCCTGATTGTTTGATTCACAGCTCTGACGTTGATCGCCGGCTCTCCGTTGAAGATCGACCTGAGGCCGGTTCTCCCCGACGCCGTTCCCATCCTCGCCTCCTTCCTCCGCAAGAACCAGCGAGCCCTGAAGCTCTGCACGCTGGCTGCTCTGGATATCCTGCTCAGAAACTACAGGTAACACACACACACCCGTCAGCCGCCACCGCCGCCGTCAGCTCCGCCCACGCCTTCCTGTCAGTAACGCTGTGTGAATGTGTGTGCCGCAGCTCGGCGGTGACTCCAGTTATGGTGGACGCCGTGCTGGCCGAGCTGCCTCCTCTTATCTCGGAGAGCGACATGCACGTGTCTCAGATGGCGCTGAGCTTCCTGTCCACGCTGGCGGTGACTCACCCGTCCTCACTGGGGCAGTTGAGTGGAGGGAACATCCTCCAGCAGCTCATTGCGCTGGTTCGATCCCCGCTGCTGCAGGGCGGAGCGCTCGCCGCCATGCTCGACTTTTACCAGGTACAACGGGGGTTAAAGTTTTTAACCACCAGAAAACTCCTTTCAGGATGGTTACGGCAGCTTTTAGGGATAGTTCATATTGTTATTGTTGTATTGTGTACCACCAGACTCCATTGACAAAAACAGTAATTTTACCTCTGAGAAAACAGCAGTTGCCAGTCTAGCGCTGCATCGATCGGTACTTAGTTTGTGTTATTGTGTGACTTTGGTGAATCCAAACTAACCCTTTAAAATGAATGTTTTTCTCAATGGAGTCTGGTGGCTTTGAAGAGAGCATGGCTTCATTTCTCCCAGTTGAAGTTGATTAGTGTAGTTTCTAATTATGACTAATTACTGTTAAATAATTGCTCTGTGTGTTTTCAGGCATTGGTGGCGACAGAAACTCCTGGTCTGGGTTACATGGACCTGCTGAGGATGCTGACCGGTCCCGTTTACTCCCAGAGTGCCGCTCTGCCTCACAAACAGGCCTACTGCTCCATCGCCAAATGTGTGGCCGCTCTGACCAGAGCTTGTCCCAACGAGGGGCCCGCTGTGGTGGGACAGTTCATCCAGGTAAACTCAGCTGTCCGACCCACAGAAAACTCAACACCTTTTTCCTGTTTTCCTGCGTTAAATTGTATTTTTTTTAAATGGAGTTTGGTTTGACTGTAGGTTAATTCTTTCCCTCCAGTACAGTAAAACTCATGGGTTAATAACAATAATCAATAAATAAACATCTTTTTAATGGTTTCTAATTGTACTCCTGACTGCCAGGATGTGAAGAACAGCCGCTCCACAGACTCCATCAGACTGCTCGCTCTGCTCTCATTGGGCGAGGTGGGACACCACGTGGATCTGAGCAGCCAACCAGAGCTCAAAACCGTCATCCTGGACGCTTTCTCCTCCTCCAGTGAAGAGGTAAACCTCTCGGCGGTCAGTTATCTAGCAGAGACGTTCTCTCGTTCCAGCTTCTCAAATGGGAGGATTTGCTGCTTTTCCTCATTTTATCTGATAGAAACTGAATGTCTTTGTGATCTGGAGTCATTTTGTGATTAATACTACATTTACATATACTGTCCACTTACACTGTACAAGAAATACTCTTGTTCAGTTCTTATTTATACACACTCTAACACATTAACACACTTAATAGATCCCACCGGCGATTTAAACTGACTTTTTTCACCATCCTCCCAAAACTGTAAGTTTTAATTAGTTAATCATTCAAAGTGACCTTTAACATTAATAAAACATCAGATTTGTTCATAATTTTAATCTATATAAAAACTTATTTAGGCAAAAGTATTTTTATTTTCAAGTCATTGTCTTTTCTGAATGTTTTTATTTTATTTTAGTTTTAATTCATTTATTTAACAATGCAGCTAAATTAAATTAAAATTTTCTCCATGTGTAAAAAGTAGCATTTGGTCAAAAAACAAGATTTTGCATATGGATCCCCAAAAAGCTGGAATTGGCCCCTGCTAGCTGAAATCCATCCTGCTAGCTAGAACCGGTCCTGCTAGCTGGAACCGGTCCTGCTAGGTGGAACCGGTCCTGCTAGGTGGAACCGGTCCTGCTAGCTGGGACCGGTCCTGCTAGCTGGGACCGGTCCTGCTAGCCGGAACCGATCCTGGTGTGTTTTAAAGTTGGAGGAGCTGCTGGGCAAGATGCTCCTGTCATGAGGAGAGATGCAGCATGTTGCCACAGACTAAATGTGATGGAGAGGTCTCGTTACAGCTTTATTACTCCGAGGAGACGAAGAGGAAAGAAATAAGTGGTTAACTTCTGTAACAGGATTTGAGCTGTTGCGGAGTTTTAACTGCTCGTTAACGTAACGTTTTCATCACCTCTCACTGTAAATACAAACATCTGCTGCTGACTTGTTAACTGTAACTTTACCGTTAACGTCAAACATAACGTTGGCTAACCGGTTTACGTTAATGCTGAAGTTTTACTGCGTTGAC
The DNA here is from genome assembly GCA_947000775.1 of Pterois miles. NCBI lineage: Eukaryota > Metazoa > Chordata > Actinopteri > Perciformes > Scorpaenidae > Pterois > Pterois miles. The sequence continues at coordinate 2,033,817 of CAMQGK010000549.1, forward strand.
TTGGGAATAATTCCCAGCTGCAGCTGTGGGGAGATCAGCGGCGGCGGTATGTGCTGTGTTTCTGCCGTCATGGAGGTTTAATAGTAAAGGTGTGCTACGCTCTCGTCGCTGTTCCTTCTAATGTAACGGGTATTTTTCTTTCAACTCTCGTCCCAAATTCGTTGAAACTAAATTTTTAAATCATATATTCTGTATACTATATATTGTACATCTAAATGCAAATATTTGTGCATATTTAATATTTCTTAAATTCTCATTTTCTTATTTTTCTTATGTTTCTTTACATATGTTGTGTTTATATTGTACCATTATGTACATTATTTACATATTGCATACTCCTTTATTTCTCTTTTCTTACATTTCGTTATATTTATTTGCAACTGTGATCAATTAAGTATTTCTGATTGTGATCAGTCAAAACATGACATCTAAAGACTCCACTGTGGGCTTTAGGATCGTATGCTATATACTGAAGGCTTTATGGATGAATAATTGATTAATTGGCTCCAGCTGTTGGGCATTTTGCACCACAAAAGAAGGAATGTGGGAATCACAACAAGCTGCTTGCTAAAGGCTGCTTTAGCAGCATGTTGGTAGATATTAACCCGTTAATGGCCGTGTGTCTCTCAGGTGAAGTCGGCGGCCTCCTATGCGCTGGGCAGTATCGCGGTGGGGAATCTTCCGGAGTATCTGCCCTTCGTCCTGCAGGAGATCTCTTCCTCCAAGAGACAGTACCTGCTGCTACACTCACTCAAAGAGATCATCAGTAAGAACGCCGCAGATACTTAATGAACAACTGTGTGTGTTTGTGTACTTGGGTTTTAACCTGTGTGTGTCTGTGTGGAGGTTCGGCGTCGGTGTCCGGTCTGAAGCCGTACGTGGAGTCCGTTTGGTCTCTGCTGCTCAAACACTGCGAGTGTCAGGAGGAAGGAACCAGGAACGTGGTGGCTGAATGTCTGGGAAAACTGACCCTGATCGACCCTGAAACCCTGCTGCCCCGCCTCAAAGGATACCTGCTGTCAGGTAATCAATACCCTGATCAATAACCAATAAACCCTGCTGCCCCGCCTCAAAGGATACCTGCTGTCAGGTAATCAATACCCTGATCAATAACCAATAAACCCTGCTGCCCCGCCTCAAAGGATACCTGCTGTCAGGTAATCAATACCCTAATCAATACCCAATAACCCTGCTGCCCCACCTCAAAGGATACCTGCTGTCAGGTAATCAATATCCTGATCAATACCCAATAACCCTGCTGCCCCACCTCAAAGGATACCTGCTGTCAGGTAATCAGTACCCTGATCAATTACCAATAAACCCTGCTGTCAGGTAATCAATATCCTGATCAATAACCAATAAACCCTGCTGTCAGGTAATCAGTACCCTTATCAATAACAAATAAACCCTGCTGTCAGGTAATCAATACCCTGGTCGGTAACCAATAGACCCTGCTGTCAGTTAATCAATACCCTGTACCCAATAGACCCTGCTGTCAGTTAATCAATACCCTGATAAAAAACAAAAAAACCCTGCTGTTAGCTAATTAAACCCTCCCCTTTTTCTCCTACAAACAAATAAAAGGGCTTAATGTTCTTCAACATTTATTTTATTGTTTGAAAAAAAAAAATAATGAATTAATACCCCCATTACGTGATGAAAGGTGTGAAATATAGATTTATTGATTATTGATCTGTGTTTAGGTTCGTCATACGCCAGGAGCTCCGTGGTAACGGCGGTAAAGTTCACCATCTCTGACCAACCGCAGCCCATCGACCCACTGCTGAAGAACTGCATAGGTAAACATCAACTGTATGGATCTCCTACCAGCTGATCAATCAGTGGAATAGTTCTTCTTCATCTTCATCTTCAACCGCTTATCCGGGGTCGGGTCGCGGGGGCAACAGATCCAGCAGGGGACCCCAAACTTCCCTTTCCCGGGCCACATTAACCAGCTCTGACTGGGGGATCCCGAGGCGTTCCCAGGCCAGTGTGGAGATATAATCTCTCCATCTAGTCCTGGGTCGTCCCCGGGGTCTCCTCCCAGCTGGTCGTGCCTGGAACACCTCCCTAGGGAGGCGCCCAGGAGGCATCCTTACCAGATGCCCGAACCACCTCAACTGGCTCCTTTCAACGCAAAGAAGCAGCGGCTCTACTCCGAGTCCCTCACGGATGACCGAGCTTCTCACCTTATCTCTAAGGGAGAGGCCAGCCACCCTCCTGAGAAAACCCATTTCGGCCGCTTGTACTCGCGATCTAGTTCTTTCGGTCATGACCCAGCCCTCATGACCATAGGTGAGAGTAGGCACGAAGATTGACCGGTAGATAGAGAGCTTTGCCTTCCGGCTCAACTCTCTCTTCGTCACAACGGTGCGGTACAGCGACTGTAATACCGCCCCCGCTGCTCCGATTCTCCGGCCAATCTCACGTTCCATTGTTCCCTCACTCGTGAACAAGGCCCCGAGGTACTTGAACTCCTTCACTTGGGGTAAAGACTCATTCCCTACCTGGAGTTGACAATCCATCGGTTTCCTGCTGAGAACCATGGCCTCCGATTTAGAAGTGCTGATCCTCATCCCAACTGCTTCACACTCGGCTGCGAACCGATCCAGTGAGCGCTGGAGGTCACAGACTGATGATGCCAGCAGAACCACATCATCTGCAAAAAGCAGCGATGAGATCCTCAGCACACCAATCTGCAAACCCTCCTCCCCCCGACTACGCCTTGATATCCTGTCCATGAATATCACGAACAGGATTGGAGACAAGGCGCAACCCTGGCGAAGGCCAACGCCCACCGGAAACGAGTCCGACTTACTGCCGAGAACCCGGACGCAGCTCTCGCTTTGGGAGTACAGGGATTGGATGGCCCTGAGAAGTGACCCCCTCACCCCATACTCCCGCAGCACCTCCCACAGTATACCCCGGGGGACCCGATCGTACGCCTTCTCCAAGTCTACAAAACACATGTAGACTGGATGGGCATACTCCCAGGCCCCCTCAAGGATTCTTGTGAGAGTGAAGAGCTGGTCCGTTGTTCCACGGCCAGGACGAAATCCGCATTGTTCCTCTTCAATCTGAGGTTCGACTATCGGCCGGACCCTCCTATCCAGCACCCTAGAGTAGACTTTACCAGGGAGGCTGAGTAGTGTGATACCCCTGTAATTGGCACACACTCTCTGGTCCCCCTTTTTGAACAGGGGAACCACCACCCCGGTCTGCCACTCTTTAGGCACTGTCCCCGACTTCCACGCAATGTTGAAGAGGCGTGTCATCCACGACAGCCCCTCCACACCCAGAGCCTTCAGCTTTTCTGGGCGAATCTCGTCAATCCCCGGGGCCTTGCCACTGCGGAGCTGTTTAACTACCTCAGTGACTTCCCCTAGGGAAATTGACGACGATCCCCCATCAGCTTCCAGCTCTGCCTCTACAAGAGAGGGCGTATCAGTCGGGTTCAGGAGTTCCTCAAAGTGCTCCTTCCACCGCCCGGTTACCTCCTCAGTTGAGGTCAACAGTGTCCCATCCTTACTGTACACAGCTTGGATGGTTCCCCGTTTCCCCCTCCTGAGGTGCCGGACAGTTTTCCAGAAGCACCTTGGTGCCGACCGAAAGTCCTTCTCCATCGCTGCTCCGAACTCCTCCCACACCCGCTGCTTTGCCTCCTTTACGGCAGCGGCTGCCGCCCCACGGGCCCGTCGGTACCTTGCAACTGCCTCCGGAGTCCTCCGAGATAACATATCCCGGAAGGACTCCTTCTTCAGTCGGACAGCTTCCCTGACCACCGGTGTCCACCACGGTGTTCGAGGGTTACCGCCCCTTGAGGCACCTAAGACCCGCAGGCCACAGCTCACCGCCGCAGCTTCAGCAATGGAAGCTTTGAACATCGCCCACTCAGGTTCAATGCCCCCAGCCTCCACAGGAATGCTAGAAAAGCTCCGCCGGAGGTGTGAGTTGAAGATCTCTCGGATAGGGGCCTCCTCCAGACTTTCCCAGTTCACCCGCACTACACGTTTGGGTTTACCAGGTCTATCCAGAGTCTTCCCCCACCCTCTGATCCAACTCACCACCAGATGGTGATCAGTTGACAGCTCTGCCCCTCTCTTCACCCGAGTGTCCAAAACATGCGGCCTCAGATCAGATGATACGATCACAAAATCGATCATCGATCTTCGGCCTAGGGTGCTCTGGTACCAAGTACACTTATGAGCATCCTTATGTTCGAACATGGTATTTGTTATGGATAATCCATGACTAGCACAGAAATCCAATAACAAATGACCGCTCCGGTTCAGATCAGGTAGGCCATTCCTCCCAATCACGCCTCTCCAGGTACCTCCATCGTTGCCCACGTGTGCGTTGAAGTCCCCCAGCAGAACAATGGAGTCCCCTACTGGGGCCCCATACAGGACTCCATTCAGGGTCTCCAAGAAGGTCGAATACTCTGAACTGCTGTTCGGTGCATATGCACAGACAACAGTCAGAGTTTTCCCCCCCACAACCCGAAGGCGCAGGGAGGCGACCCTCTCGTTCACCGGGGTAAACCCCAACGTAGCAGCACTCAACCGGGGATTTGTGAGTATCCCCACACCCGCTTGGCGCCTCACACCCTGGGCAACTCCAGAGAAGAATAGAGTCCAACCCCTATCCAGGAGAACGGTTCCAGAGCCGAGGCTGTGCGTAGAGGTAAGCCCCACCAGATCTAACTGATAGCGCTCCACCTCCCGCACAAGCTCCGGCTCTTTCCCCCACAGAGAGGTGACGTTCCACGTCCCCAGAGCCAGCCTCTGCCGCCCAGGTCTGGTCCGTCGCAGTCCCTGGCTTTCACTGCCACCCATATGGCAGCGCACCCGACCCCAGCGGTTCCTCCTGCGGGTGGTGGGCCCACAGGATGGAGAGGAGGGGGTCTCCACGTCGCTTTTTCGGGCTGAGCCCGGCCGGGCTCCGTGGCAAGCCCGGCCACCAGTGGAATAGTTATCTATTCATTTTCTGATCGACTAATTGATTTTTCTCATCGTTTCAGCTGTACTCTCTACTTCATGCTGCATTATGAGCAGAAAAATTGAGGAAAATTGAAACTGATTTATTAGTAATTTAATCTCAGTCATATGCCAGACTACTGCTGTATTTTGCTTGTTTGAAGAACGTCCAGTTTCCTGCTTAAACAACAGACGAATGCCCCGTAAATATTTATACCACTTAATATTAATAAACGTAAATATGATGATGCAGCACTGAGTGAGGAGACAGTTGTGAGTCTGTGGAAGTTTAAATTGTTAGTAAAATCACCACTGCAGCAGAACTCCATTCAGTTTTTCATATATTTAAGGAAATAAGGCTAAAACTTAAACTATTATCTCTGAAAATTAATAATATATTTACCCTTTTTTCCCTTTGTTCCTTAAACTGATGGTAACATGAATGGAGTTCTGCTAAGAGTGGTGATTTTATATCTGTAGTTACTTTATCGATTCAGATTATTAATAAAAAATTGCCCCGATATGCCGTTATTTATAAATTATATGAATCCTTTCACATGAAAATATGGCTAAAGTGCTAAAGTACTGTCAGGCGGAGTGACTGACAGTAGGGAGTTGGCTTGGGAACCGGAGGGTCACCGGTTCAAGTCCCGACATGGACCAAGAACTGAGTGTGAACTGGTAGCTGGAGAGGTGCCAGTTTACCTCTTGGGCACTGCCGAGGTGCCCCTGAGCAAGGCACCAAACCCCCAACTGCTCGGGGCGCTTGTCAGGAGCAGCCCCCTCACTCTGACATCTCTCCAATTGTTGCATGTATATGGACCTGTTTGTGCATGTGTGTGTATAAGTTAACAGAGTGAAAAAATTGAATTTCCCCTAGCGGGACTAATAAAGGACTATCTTCTTCTTCTTCTTCTTCTAAAAGTAAAAGTACTATAATGTAGTAGTATTATAGTACTTTTATCTATAATAATAATAATAATAATAATAATCATTTTGTAGTTGATTAATAGTTTGTATTAATAATCTGAATCTGCCAAGTATCAGATGACTCCTCGCAGAACACCGCTTAGTTTATCACCAGTTTAAGGACAAAAGGGATCAAATTCAACCAGATTTCTTTCAAAGAGTAAAAGAAATTTTTAAAAGCTTTAAGGTGACATGAACTTGTTGATGTTTCTCAGGTGATTTCCTGAAGACGCTGGAGGACCCGGACCTGAACGTGCGTCGTGTTGCCTTGGTAACGTTCAACTCCGCTGCTCACAATAAGCCCAGTCTGATCCGAGAGCTGCTGGACTCCATTTTACCGCAACTGTACAACGAGACCAAAGTCAGGAAGGAGTTGATCCGAGAGGTGACGATATACTTACTGTATATGTTGACACAGATACACTGTGCGGATGTGGGTTTGGCCGTATTGATCAGTGTGTGTGTGTGTGTGTGTGTGTGTGTGTGTGTGTGTGTGTGTGTGTGTGTGTGTGTGTGTGTGTGTGTGTGTGTGTGTGTGTTCAGGTGGAGATGGGTCCGTTCAAACACACGGTGGATGATGGTCTGGACTTGAGGAAGGCTGCGTTCGAGTGCATGTACACTCTGCTGGACAGCTGCCTGGACCGACTCGACATCTTCACCTTCCTCAACCACGTAGAGGACGGCCTCAAGGACCACTACGACATCAAGGTCCGACCACGCGCCAAAACACTACTACAACTACTGCTGTTTGTACGACTAGTACTGTTGCTGCTGCTGCTGCTGCTGTACTTGACTTGTGGCTGTTGTTGTGTTCAGATGCTGACGTTCCTGATGCTGGCCCGGCTGTCCTCTCTGTGTCCCAGTGCTGTTCTACAGAGACTGGACAGACTGGTGGAACCACTGAGAGCCACCTGCACCACCAAGGTACACAACTATACACAGCATACTGTGGAGTCAGTGGGGAGTACTACCCAGCCAGTTTACTATCTAATGTTTAGCTTTTGGGGAAAAAGTCAACGTTTTGATCAGAAGAGTAAAACGTCTCCTCTGTCTCCGCAGGTGAAGGCGAACTCGGTGAAGCAGGAGTTCGAGAAGCAGGACGAGCTGAAGCGGTCGGCGATGCGAGCCGTCGTGGCCCTGCTGACGATCCCTGAGGCTGAGAAGTCGCCGCTGATGTCGGAGTTCCAGTCCCAGATCTCGTCCAATCAGGAGCTGGCGGCCATCTTCGACTCCATCCAGAGGGACTCCAGCTCCGCCAACATGGAGTCCATGGACACCAGCTAGAAGAGATGGACACATTCCCCACGATGCAACACGGCACCACCCCCTGCTGCTGGAGCGCTAACCCTGCAGCATGTTTCCATGACAACAGGACACGCACACACACACACACACACACACACACACACATGTAGTAACACACCCTCTCCTAGCGATCGATCGTTCCATGATGCATTGCACTGAGATCAGCTGTTGGAAAAGAAAGGAAGAAGACGGACGTACAGCGAACACAGACAAAAAGGACAAAGAACAAAAAAAAATCCAGAAAAATAAGTTCCATATGAGGCTTGGAAGCTCCTCCCACTTCCTGTTTGTTTTTTAGCGAGGTCATCTGATTGGCTGATCTCTCTGTTCATAATGATTATTCTCTTTTAGTTTTTTTCTTTTCGTTATTCCAGAAGGTTCCACAGGTACTGTACTGTAACCTGATTGGCCGCTGCTGAGTGACTGACAGTTGGCGTGGTATCAAAACTGACCAATGGGAAAACGGCCTTTTGTTGCCTGAGGCTGTGGTGACCAATGGGAGAAGGGCTCGCTGTTTTTTTTGCGAATGATGTAGGCAGCCAATAGGATGCTTGGGGGTGATGACGGGTGGGCGGGTTTTACTGTTTGTGGACCAATCAGCTTTCTTTGTTTCCCCTGATTCAATAGGCCCACCCTCGCTCCCTTCAGGGAAGAGGAGAGAGATTATTGGACCAGGTCCCATTTGACCAGACCTGATTGGACCGTACTGATGGCTGTTGCCATGGTAACGCAGTGTGTAACACAAAGTAACAATATTCTGAACGTTCCGTTTGTTCCCGTCAGTCAGCCGGTTCCAGCCGGTTCCCGGTTCCAGGGTTGGTTTCATTCACTGTACCCTAGTCTGGTCTGAGCTGGTGAAACCGGGTCCAGTCTGGTGTAAACCGGTTCAGTCCGGTCTGGTCAGGACTATCCACTGTTGTTTCTCGCCCAAGACAAATAAAAAAGGTCCATTTCTGCCTGCCTTCAATACTTTTTTCTGTCTGATTTCTTCTTGTGTTGTTACGCTTCGAACTAAATTACGACTCCACGCAGCCAAAGTGGCGTCAGGCCATCAGACGTGTGTCGTGTTTTCACCGGTGTCTCTAGAAGATAAACGACCTATCCTAACCTTAACTGTTCGGGATCGATGCCTAATCTTTACGATCTTGCAGGAGTTTTGCAATTTACGTGTTACCTTCAAGACACGACCTGTTTCCGCCTGTCCGTGTACAACGGATATTTCTTTGTGACGCAGTTGGGCAGAAACTAAGCTGAAGACGTGAGTTTCCGATACACCGCCCCCTACAGTTCGGGAGAATATCTGTTTCCCGTGAGGACAAACCTGCACAGACAACAAAAAAGATCCAGACGTTTCTTCGTCATGGTTCCACATCAGCGACCGATCGGTGGAAAACATAACCGAGGCTTCAAGGTGTGTTCAGACCAAACGCAATGCACTTTTATTGTGGCGTATTTACATACAAGACACAAATTTGCAGCGTGTGATTAGACGTGAAAGCCTATCAGCGTTAAGATTGTCCTGACATCAGAAAATCAGAAATGGAGGACAAGCTCATTGTTGCCGAACTCCTAGTCGGTACACTGCAGACCGAACAAAAACGGAGCGGTGAGCCCGTCCTCCTTTAAGGAAGGAGTACTCTCACTGGCTTAAGAAAGGATTTTTCACGAGATGCAAAACACAGCGGCTGATTCACACGTAACGTGCATAGCATTTGGTCCGAACACACCTTCAGTTACAGTCAGTGAATTTTTATATTCGGCGTGATTTACACTTCCTGTGGATGTTATTATCTCTGATGTGCTCCAGAAATAAACACTCAGAAATCAGGAAAAAAAAGATGCTGCAGAACTTGAGAATCCTCATGTTTTTAGGTTTTCGTCAGTATCACAGTAATCCAGTGATAGTAGTCTGTACATCCATGAGTACTCTGCAAACAGGATCTGATAACAGAGGATTCTGTGCACTTTTACAAAACTGTAAACACACACATATATATATATATTACCATAATATATTACCATAATATACTTGTGTGTGTGTATATACAGTATATATAGAGTAAATATGGGGAATATATAGTAATGGACTACAAGTATAAGTAGTATATAGTGGTAATGCTCAAGTACAAGTACCTCAAATTCTACATGGGTAAACGTACTTAGTTAACTGTAAGTACATCAAACAAAAATCTGAACTACTAGAGTGCAGCTTCGTATAATTTGTAGCAGCAGAGGGAGCCAGAACACAGTACTTTATAGTACTGCAGCAGTAATAACACATACAGATATCGCTTAGAGTATTTTGCCCTGAGTTTGGCCTCCCAGGCTGTCTTGTTAACTGTCCTGAGAGCATTGACTCAGGGTCACTGTGATACTCCAACAGACCACACGGGCAAGAATTACAATAAACTACTTCCTGTCCAGAGCTCAAAGCTGTGCCCTGATTGGCCGTTTCAATGAGGCAGAAACTCGTTAGGGCAGCAAACAAAACGAGTGACGCTCATTCGGCTGGTCGCCTAGCAACAGCTGAGCTGATGAGTTGGTATTACAGCCTGGCTGATCATTGACATGCTGATGATTTCTTTCCTCTCTTTGAGGTTCAGTAATGAATTCTGTCCTGACGGACCGAAGCTGTGAGCCTCCGAGTTCAGAGAGCCGCCGCCACCCGACCTCTGAAAACAAAAGTATTTTCATAACTGACACAAACGTTAGACAAAGTAAAATAAGATGTTAGATAATAATTATCAGCTGAATGAAGTTTGGCATAAATTAATTTACCATAAAACATAACCCTTAGTGCCTTTATTCTGAAAAACTGAATACATGTATACAGCAGTAAACACCAAATTTGATTATATTATGGTCAAGGTAAGGCTTTTATTTTGTAAACTGAAACCTAATAATTTTTAAATTACTGTCAGTTTCAGATTTTAACGATCTTTTTGTCTTTTTACTTTGTACTAAAAATTATCATGAAACATTTCCTTAAGGGCCTTATTCTGAAACATTTAATACATTTATACACCAATACTTTAATTTGATTATATTAGTTCATGGTCACAGAAATGCCTTTATTTTGAAAATTGAGACCATGTTTGTTTTGAATTAGTCAGTTTAAGATTTTTATTAATTTCTGATCACTCTATTGTCAATGTTTTCATTTTACGAATCACTTTTTTTTTTTTACTTTGTACTCACATTAAACATTTCCCTTAGTGCCTTTATTCTGAAACACTTTGAGTATTTTATGGTCACTCTGAGACCTTTATTTTGAAAATTGAGTGTTTTTTGAATTATGTCAATTTCTGATTTCAATTAATTTCCAGTCACTTTACCATCAATGTTATGATTTTACCAATCCCTTCTCTTTTCTTTTTTTACTTTGTACCCACAAATTATCATGAAACATTTCCCTTTGGGCCTTTATTCTGAAACACTCGGGCAAATGTTCAGCTGTTTATTATCAGAAATTGTTCTGATTTGTTGAGTACTGTGAACAAATAGTTTGTCAAAATGATCTTAATGCCAGATCTGATTACTGGCTCTTTTGAGAGCTTTCAACCACATACCACAGTCTTCATCAGCATTATTTGTTACTATATACGACCAGTTTAAGCCAACAATTTATTGTTCCAACTTTCATTAAATTTAGCCTTAAATATTTTCCTCTTACTAAAGGTTTTATTTTGAAAGATTTTGTACATTTGGCTGATAATACTTACGTACTTTTACTTGAATAACGAGTTTTTCTTGCAGTAATATGCACTTTTACCTGAGAAACACATAGACACACACATAGAGGAAATGTGTATCAGAGAAAGGGAAGCTGGCTGGGTGGAGGGGGGACTCTATTCTTGGTGACTCCTTCCTGTTTGGGTGTGGCTTCACAGCACCGTCTCGAGGCGTGTCCCCATCAACACGCTCCGACACGCTCAGCTGCTCTCTGACGCTTCACTAACTCACTCTGGGACTTCTGTGTTGTTCATGGTTCGGTTCCTTTGCTGACCTCAGGAGTCACTTTGACCTTTGACCTCCAGTGTGAGTAGATGAGATGAGGTCACATGACATCAGAAACACATTATTAGGGTCACGTGATCATTTTGACACTCATGAGACATGTGGATAAGGTTGGATAACAATCTAGTTTGTTTCAAGCAGTTATCCTTTACTTCAGTAAAAGTACTAATACTACACTGTGAAAATACTTCACTACAAGTACATTATTTCCATCTGAGGTGTAGTGAAGTACAATGTAGCAGAAAATGGAAATACTCAAGTAAAGACCAAATACCTTGGATTTGTACTTGACGTTCAGTATTTGATACCACGTCGGTTTTACATTTCTTTAAGTTTTTGTTATTTAGATTCCAGTGAAAATAGAAACCACAGTGATAAAACCATCTCTAGTGTCTCTACTCTGCAGGAAGCCGGAAGCAGCTGAGAGCAAGAAAAGAGCCAAAATGTGAAGTAAGCCAAGAAGAAACCGGACGTAAGTGTGGACTGTCTTCAGAATAAAAGCACAACATTAACAACCGCATTGTCAGGTGGTGACAGTGGAGAAAGCTTCATACAACCGTAGCGTAGATATTCACAGGTTTTATTTGGTAATGTTTAATGTCAGCATGGTTTCCCACTAAAGCACTTTAAATTTCTTGAAACTGGTATATCATGGAAACATCAGGAAGACTTATTATTATTATTATTATTATTATTTTGAACATTTTGTGATGAGGCAGACTGTCAGCTTCTGATTTTAATTAATTTCCTGTCACTGACACCAATGTTATAATTTTATGAATCAGATGTCTTTTACTCAAATTATCATGAAACATTTCCCTTAGTTCTTTTATTCTGAAACACTAGGTGGATGTTCTGCTGGTTATTGCATTAATTTAGCTTCAACTAATTCTTTCTTTAAGTCAGATATTTTGTCAATAATAAACTTATCTGACTTTCTACTCTCAAAAAGATTCTGCAATGAATGTTTAAATACCAAACCTTTATTTTGAAAATATGATATAAATCATTCAGCATTTTATGGATCACTTTTTTTGGCTTTGTATTGAAAAATGATCGTGAAACATTTCCCCCAGGGCCTTTATTCTGAAACATTGCGGCAGATGTTCTGCTGTTTTTTGCACATTAATTTAGCTTCAATTAATTCTTCATCTCAATCTCATCTCAGTTTTCAAGAAGACTCTGCAATTGACGTTTGTGCCAAGCTTTTATTTTGAAAATATGAACAGGAAATTGCTTTGATTTTGTTGGTATTGTGAATCAATTTGAACTCTCCACCTTGGATTTAATAGTTTGACAAAATCATCTGACCTCAAGGTCTTCTTACTTACTTTTCTCCAGAGCTTTCAACCATGACAGGCTTCAATCATTGTAACCTGTTGCTTTATATAATCAGTTTCTCTATTTAATTGATCATCATATTATGCACTTAATGCAAATATTTGCAGTGATTTTAATATTTCTTACATTTTTGTTTTTCTAAGTTTTAATTTTAGTAGTCATATTTCTTTACATATATTGTGTTTATATATTGTAGCACTGTGTACATAATTTACATGTTACATATTTATTTATTATATTATTTTACATTTCTTTATATTGATAAAAGGGATATATAAAGTAATTTAAAGTAATTTTGTTTTAACTATTTTTTTTAAATATAAAATACTTTTTAAAATGTGTTTTAAGAGATGTGGCTTTATGTATACAGTAGTTTACTAGTATGAGAATTGTGTTAATCAGCAGATTTTCTAGTTTTATTTTTAAATTTTTCTATTATTTTGAAAGAATTAACAGGAAGCGCTGACGTTCACGACGTCAAACTTGGCGTCAGCGCGCAGCAGCGGCAGGAGGGAGCGGCTCTGGTAGAGCGACAGAGAGAGAGAGAGAGAGAGGGAGAGAGAGAGAGAGAGAGAGAGAGAGAGAGAGAGAGCAGCGGAGCGGACGGGTGGATGACTGTGAGTACCTACCGCTTCCTTTCTCTCTTTTCTCTCTCTTTTCCTCCCTTTTCTTGCCTTTCTTCCCTCCATCATGTAGATGTAGCTTAACCCGGGACGGACCGGGTCAGACGGTGACAGGGTGGGTGGGTTGCGGGGACAGGCCGGTGCCGAGCCGAGCTGGGCTGGGTTTGCGGAAGCGACCGGCGGACAGACAGGCGGACCGAGAGGCAGACAGACAGGAGCTCCGTTAATGATAAAACTGTTGATATTACACACAGACAGACAGGCGGACAGACAGACAGCCGAGGGAACAACATGGCGGCTGTTTGTCTGTCCGCCTTTAAAGACCCCCGCGTTCCTGCTCGCACTTCGTTCCTCTCGGGCTCCTCCAGCGGGGCAGCGGGGCCTGCCGCCAGCGCTGGCCGGGCAGGGAGCGTTCTGACGCGGCCACGGACCTGCGGAACTACCGCTGCTCTGCGGGAGAAAATAAGAGAGGAAGTAACTTAATGCAGACTGCGGAGCTGAGGAGTTTGGAGGAAGCTGTCTGCCCGTCTACCTGTCTGTCTGACTGTAGTGTATAGACAAGGCTTGGTTTTATTCCTCTGCTGTACTGTCAGCAACACACACACACACACACACACACACACACACACACACACACACTGTATTGACAGGCCCCACCTAGTTCTGGTTGACTCAGGGATCTGTGTGTGTTTGTGTGTCCATCTTCCTCCACCAACTTTACTTTAGTAGATTAACATCATGATGCATTCGCGGCCTGTTGGACAAACCAGAACTGCACACTTACTGCACATTGCATGGATAATAAAGAGGGTTAAATACATGATCTGAGCCACGTTTGAATCGTCTTGAATGGTTTTAATTTGATTACTTGGTTGTTTAAAGTCTATAGGAAGAATGTAAACACTGGATACCTGTTAGATTGTCTCCATTGTTGGTGTAAATGCCCTTTAAATGCACCAATAATCACCTGATAGGGTAGTTCCCAACCTTTTTACCTTGTACCTCCTTTAAACTGAAGCTATACCTAAAATTAATTGGCAGCCAATTTGATGGACATTTCAGTTGTTTATGAAGCAAAAAGGCCAAAAATTATCTGGTTACAGCTTCTTAAATGTGGGAATTTGTGAATTATGACAAAACAAGTAATCTGAAGACATCACCTTGGACTCTTAAGGGATATTTGTCACTATTATCTCAATCAGCAGATAAATTGGTAACGTAAATAATAATTTTGGTTATGTATAAAATCCTCACAATCACGGCATACTGTAGGTCATTTCACATCTGATAACACTCCATTCTGCTTTTTTGGCTCATGCAATAATCTTGCACATGTTGATTATTGCACATCTACATTTGCACTATCAGTTATTTTTCTTATTTAAGAGCCAAACATCGTAACTTATCCTAATGCTAACTAAGTAGTTGTCACATAACTTGCGAACTTAAGTTACACCACTTCCACAGTTATTTAAACCCAAACTGCAATGTTTTTGTAAACCTAACTAAGTAGTTTTTGTCACATGTCTTCTGTACTTAAGTTACAGCTCTTCTGGGGTTATTTAAACCTAAACAGCGATCTTTTCCTAAACTTAACTAAGTAGTTTTCTTGTCAAATAACTTCTGCATGCAACGTCCGTATTGAAGTTACGACACTTCCAGTGTTATTTAAAGCCAAACTGTGATCATTTTCTACACTTAACTAACTTCCGTACTTAAGAGCTGTTTTAACCCAATTTCAATTGATCGACAGCCCTAATTACAATATAAATAATTGTATAAATATATATTCTTTGCTTCGACTTGGACTCGACCTGCTGAGACCTTTGGCTGTTATTCAGACAGATTATCAAGACTTTTATATATCTAATAACGTTCAGCGAGTTGTTGACATGAAGGAGAGAACTGATCTGATATCTGAGCCAGTGGAAACTGAGAAAACCTCATCTACAACTTGTTTATTTGTATGTGTAAATATGAAAGTGTCGCCCAAAGTGTGAAAACCACAAAGATGTTTATCAGACAACTCTGCAACTTTTCAGCCAGATCTGTAAACAGTGAATTTATGCTAACGTGTTAGCTGTTAGCAGCTCTATAAGGTGGTGATGTGTCAGGGCCGAGAGCCTCTGCTGCCACCAAGAGGCCACAAAAAAAAACAACTAAGGCAGATTCAAATGTCATTATGATGCTTTTATTCTTAGTTTGACTGTCATGATGCACGTTGAGTTGAGGTCATGAAACATGAGGGGCAAGATCCAGATCCAGAACCAGATCCAGATCCAGAGACACTGTAGACAGACTCTCTCTCTCAGATTCTCTGAACTCGCCCGGACTTGTTGCATCAAAATGAGGAGAGACGTAGCGAGGCGGGCCCCAATCAGACCTGCAGGCACAGAAATCCACCTCTGGTGATGCGTTCACTGACACCTGGACAGATAAAACTCCACCCATTCGCTCTATGTATCCTCACCATCAGGATTAAACTGTAGCAGAGATTTTAAACCTGTAAACGCATCTTTACCAGCTCTGTACCATGTAAACTGGACGTTATGATATTATTATTTGAATATTATAAATCAATACATATGAGTTATTGATATGAATATGATTTATTTCATCTTTATGTTTTTCTGTAGTAGCTGGGTAAAGTAGATACTCTGATAATCACCATGAAACACCTCAAATATTTGATATTTCATTTTACAGTGATGGAAGAAGTACTCACATCTTTACATAGTAAACTACTGTTCTAAAATAAAAAATGCAAAATTTCTTGCATTAAAAAAATTCACTAGTATGCAAGTATCATCAACAAAAATTACTGTATTATTCTACATATATACATATATTTAATTATGATATTATTGGATTATTATCGTTCATTCTATTGCAGCTGGTTGATGTGGAGCTAATTTAAACTGTTTGGTACTTAAATCTTTAATACATCATATATAACCAGTGGTGGAAGATGACAGTGAACGCAGCACCGTGGCCGCTACAGTAATCGATTAAGGAAATGATTTATAATTAGTAAAATAAGTGTGTGCATGAACACCGTGTTACATCAGTGACGCTCCAAGTCTACTGAAAATCACCATTAAACACCAGAAATATATGATGGTGGAACAAATACTCACATCTTTAATTAAAAGGTGTTTGGTTAATATCAACGTCCACTTCTCAACACTCAGTAATGTACAACATACATGACGACCTCAACAACCAAATAAACGGCCATATACAGCCTGAGATGGGCCAGCAGCTGGATACCGTGACGACGCTGACGTAGCTGATAGAACGAGGCTAGCCACAGCGGCTAGTGTTAGCGTTAGTTAGTTTCTGTATTGTTAGTAAATGTAAGATATGTGTTTGTTTTTTTTGAGGTTTCTATTGTGTGAAGTGGGACACAGCACTTGTGAAAACTGAACACGGCAATGTGGATAATTCACATGTAGGTTTTCTACATTTTCATTTATCGCAGTGGTGAGAAACGGCTTTTAAAAGAGGCGTCACGTCTTTATTCCCACGAGCTCTTTATCACTTGATCTGAACTTTTACTCAACTTGCACCTGCTGTCCTTCATTGATTTCTCAAACGATACTTTTATGATGTTTTTATCATGATTTTATGATGTTTTATGATATTTTTACGATGCTCCTGCTGTTTGTTTTATTATTTTTCTTGATATCTTTAATGCTCTTTAAAGCAAATTCCCCCGAGGTGTAATAAAGGTTTCAGTCATGTTATGAAAATTTCATATTCAGGAGGTAATAGTCTGCAGTAGTATTTGTAGTATTTGTACTGCCAGAGACAGGAGGTAATATTCTGACAGCAGCAGTAGTATTTGTAGTACACTCTCTAAGACATACAGACAGGCCAGTAACGGTTTTATTAAGACCAAACCAGTTCCACGTCAACATCAGCGCCCAGCAGCAGTGACGCTTCCGCCATTTTGGACTGATGGCTAGTGGACGCCAGTAAAACGTCGCCTACAAAGAGACGTACAAGTAAAACTAGATTATTTCTATTCTGTTGTCAGATTTTACTCAAATGACTTGGTGAACAATAGAATATTATAAATATACAGTAATAAGGGTTTTCAGTCCAAAATGGCGGCGACAGCTGTTATCAAAAAAACAGCAGAGTTTCGTCTCTTTGCCTCCTCTTCCGCTAAGTAGCCAAGATGGCGACCGTTGAGGGTGAGACGTGTCTGGCGTTCCACACTCGCCATTTGACCGTTGTGAATGCACTTAAAACGCAAATTGAGACGCAGCAAAATGAATTCTGGGTAAAATAACACACTGTAAAAGTGGCGGTTAGAAAGAGAGAGATGTTAATGTTTGGTCCTGACACCACCTGCTTCACCACACACACACTTAACACTTATCTCATCACCATGGTAACCTTGGCAGACCCCTATTAGATGTGTGTGTGAGCGACTACGTCGTGTTGCTTCTTGTTGCTGCAACGACAAACACACGCCGAGGCATGACTGGTATGCAAACACACACACACACACACACACACACACACACACACACACACACACACACACACACACAAGAGTGCATAGCAACAGTAACCAGGAAGGATTCCACAGTTGTGACATCACCGCCAGCTGAGTTTGTGTGTGTGATCATCTGACCCCCTCTCTGTTTTTAACACCACCCAGATGGATGCTGGGTAATAATGACCTCCCAGTGAGAGGTGTGTGTGTGTGTGTAATTGATGTTTTTACAGCTGCAGGTGTGTCGTAGTAGTGCTGCTCTGTGATTGGCTGATGAACCTGTCTCTCTCTCGCCCAGCAGACAGACGGTCAGGATGCGTGAATACAAACTGGTTGTTTTAGGATCAGGAGGAGTCGGCAAGTCAGCTCTGGTGAGTCATGAAACTTTACTGCCTCTACTCTGGTTTCTATTGGAGGACAACTATATTGTATAGTTTTATTATTGTCAGTAAACCCACAGTGAATGTCTCTACTGACATCACTGAGCCACTCAGTTTCTCTCACACCGACCACAGAAGAGGGACGATTTTTAATCAACTGAAGCCCCACTGAGGATAATTTCTGTCCTGAATTAGTGAGAGTATTGTGTTATGTGCGTTGACCTTTAAAGTTTACGTTCCAACATGAACGTTACTTCTCTGGCAGCCTACCAGCTTTAAAATGACAGATTTTCTAATGGAGTTTGGTGAGCAGATGCTAAATCAGTGTGCGGCTGATTTAGCAGTAGGAAAATACACTATTTTGACTCAGTCCTACAGACACCATCCTGCTGCCACCAATACTCACTAGAGCACCACATGTGGATTAATACGCCGCTGAAAATAGTCCCCAACAAATGCTCTATTTCCTCCTGTTTGTCTGATTAAAAACTACAGTGCAGGGCTGTGATGGCAAGAATCTGGTGATATGATATATCATCATACAGGGGTAATGATTCAATTCTGACTTTAGCATCAACAATCTGCTCCAATCAGAACATGGCAAACTGCAGCCCAACAGGCAACAACAGCTGTCAGTGTGTCAGAGTGCTGACTTGACTAGGACTTGATCCAGACTGACTGGGACTATCATAAAGTGGGCATGTCTGTAAAGGGGGGACTGGTGGGGACCCAGAGAACCCATTTACATTCACACATCTGGAGGTCAGAGGTCAACGGACCCCTTTGGAAATGGACTGTAAGTTTGGAGCGTTATTAACCTCCTTCACTACCAGCTAGTCCGACCTGGTTGGTACCGATGGAGTCTTCAGGGTTTCTCGTTTCATATGATACCAGGATCTTCACTCTGGCTGTAAAGAGTTTGTCAACACTTCGATGTATAATTTGTGTACGTGGCTTCACAACACAAACTCTTGTGACGTTGATGAAAATGCATCAAAAATGATTCAAAATAGTCCGTGAGATGAAAAGTGGATGCAGACTGCTGTCAGTGATGTTTGTCTGTGAATCATCTCCAGTGTTTCCATCTGACACACAGACTCACTACAATGAAGTGCTTCAGTCCAGATGATATAATGGAGACGTGTCAGTGTGTCACATTAATTCCATTCTAATGACTTCCAATGGAGACCAGACCAGAACAGAGCTCCATTAACACTACTGGCCTACTTCTCTTTATCCCACTGCCTGTCTGTCTGTCTGTCTGTCTGCCTGTCTGTCTGTCTGTCTGTCTGTCTGTCTGTCTGTCTGTCTGTCTGTCTGTCTGTCTGTCTGTCTGTCTGTCTGTCTGTCTATCTATCTATCTGTCTGTCTGCCTGTCTGCCTGTCTGTCTGTCTGTTCTGCCTGTCTATCTATCTGTCTGTCTGCCTGTCTGTCTGTCTGTCTGTCTGTCTGTCTGTCTGTCTGTCTGTCTATCTATCTATCTGTCTGTCTGCCTGTCTGCCTGTCTGTCTGCTATCTATCTGTCTGTCTGCCTGTCTGTCTGTCTGTCTGTCTGTCTGTCTGTCTATCTTCTCTGTCTGTCTGTCTGTCTGTCTGTCTATCTATCTATCTGTCTGTCTGCCTGTCTGCCTGTCTGTCTGTTCATCTGTCTGTCTGGCTGCCTGTCTGTCTCTCTATCTGTCTGACTGCCTGTCTGTCTCTCTATCTGTCTGACTGACTGTCTCTCTCTGTCTGTCTGTCTGACTGTCTGTCTTTCTGTCTTTCTGTCTGTCTGTCTGTTCATCTGCCTGCCTGTCTGTCTGTCTGCCTGTCTGTCTGTCTGTCTGTCTGTCTGCCTGTCTGTCTGTCTCTCTATCTGTCTGACTGACTGTCTCTCTGTCTGTCTGTCTGTCTGTCTGTCTGCCTGTCTGTCTCTCTATCTGTCTGACTGACTGTCTCTCTGTCTGTCTGTCTGCAGACTGTCCAGTTCGTCCAGGGAATCTTTGTGGAGAAATATGACCCGACGATAGAGGATTCCTACAGGAAGGTAAGACAGCTTCCTGTCTGTCTCTGGGTGATGTGAGACAGCTGGTAGTCACTAGCTCCACCAGGTGATGGGACAGACTGAATGCTAACGTTAGCTGCTAACCATTAAATCAGCACGTTACACAACAGGAGATAATGAAAAGGAAGAGAGAGAGAGAAGAAGGAAAACTAGTAGAAGAAGAAAACATAGAAAGAAGGAGAAGAAGACAAATCAACAGAGGAAAACAAGAACAAATGTAGAAGAAGGAGAATATGGAAGCAGATTTCTGCCAAGAAATAAGAAAAATAAATGAAAATTATGAGATAAATCAAAATGATTGATGATTATCGATTGATAATCTCACTCTCTCTCTGTCTCTCTCTCTCTGTCTCTCTCTCTGTCTCTATCTCTGTCTCTCTCTCTCCATCTCTTTCTGTCTCTCTATCTCCATCTCTCTCTCTCTCTCTCTCTCTCTCTCTCTCTCTCTCTCTCTCTCTCTCTCTCTCCCTGTCTCTCTCTCTTGCTCTCTCTCTGTCTCTGCTTCCAGCAAGTGGAGGTTGATGGACAGCAGTGTATGTTGGAGATCCTGGACACAGCAGGAACAGTAAGAGCTGTCTTCTGTCTGTCTGTCTGTCTGTCTGTCTGTCTGTCTGTCTTCCTGACTACCTATCTGACCACCTGTCTGCCTGTCCGTCTGTCTACAGGAGCAGTTCACGGCGATGCGAGACCTGTACATGAAGAACGGTCAGGGCTTCGCTCTGGTCTACTCCATCACGGCTCAGTCGACCTTCAACGACCTCCAGGACCTCCGAGAGCAGATCCTCAGAGTGAAGGACACCGAGGACGTACGACACACACACACACACACACACACACACACACACACACACACACTGTATTGACAGGCTGTAAACTGTAATTTACAGTACAGCTCAAAAACTATATAACTTAAGAACTTCAGATTTGGTCTGATGGTTTACAGTGTCGTTGTGCCTTTTGGGGTTAGAAGCCTTTTTGAAATTTTGGCCAAAGACTGAAAAAAAAATTTCAACTTCAGTTTCGTTTCTGGGGCAAAATATTATCGGTTTCGCAATGTGGTCTAGTTGTACCTTTGTGAGGTTAGAATTCCATGGTGGTGCTATAAAGTTTTTTTTTTTTTTTTTTTTAAATTCAAATTCACTTCCATTTCCGGAGCAGAATGCAGAAACTGTTTGACTTGGGAGCCTCACAGTTGGTATGATGACTGCCAGGGTGAGCGGGGTGTTTGAGCCATGCTCACTTCTGCCTTGTTTATAACATTATAGCACATAGAAAAGCAGCAAATCTTGACCTTTGACAAGATGGAAGCAGAGAATGTTTGACACCTTTGCTCGATAAGTTACTTGATTAGTGAATTAAGTGTTGTTGATTACTTGTGGTGGAATGAGGGTTTCATATGGTGTAAATAGTGACATCTGTTGACCAACACAGGGTACTGTATTTATCTGTGAAGCCTCATAATTCAGCACGAAATCAAAATACATTTAAAGCCATGGTGTCATCAATGAAAGTGACCAATTTTAAAACAGAGAATCCGCTTTTAAATATCACTGAATCATCTTGCTACAATGCTTTTACTTTGAAAGGTCAAAACTCTGTCTCAACACGTCAAAAATGCCAACTTAACAAGTTGTGTCTGCCGTTGCAGGTTCCCATGATCCTGGTTGGAAATAAGTGTGATCTGGAGGTGGAGCGCGTGGTGGCCAAAGAGTCGGGCATCGGCCTCGCCCGCCAGTGGAACTCCTGCGCCTTCCTGGAGACCTCGGCCAAGAGCAAGATCAACGTCAACGAGGTAACACAACACTGTGATTATATTAGAGGGCTCCACTGGTAGGTCTACAAGATATTCAGTCTAGCTGGGTCCAGGTCTGGTTGTGCTGTCTCGGGTCTATACTCGGGTCTGTACTACCTCAAGCCAGAGGTAGGACCAAGTCATTGCTTCTGTAATTTTTGACCCTCATGTTTTCATACTGCAGTTTGTTTTTATTTGTTGACCACTGGATAGTTTTTGCACATAAACAAAAAAAATTTGGTATAATTTTTTGCTGTCGGATTGGTTCAAACTAAGGATGTTAAACATTAACTATTTAACCGACATTAAGCATTTTAACCGATTAACACCATCAGTTAAGGGTTAAAAGAAATATTAATAATTAATTATAAAGCTTAGAAAAACTCAGAGGTGCGTCTCGTCACTTTAAGGAGGAAAGCTGGTCCACCTTAAGAGAGAGCTGGCGTAGATACAGGAGTTGTAGCTTGTAGCCTCGTAGCATTTATTCAGTGACAAATAAACTGTACACACCCTGTCTGCTACAGCTACGTTCACAGCTACAACATCACCAACAAACACACACTCACCACCACACACACACACGGTCTGTTGGAAACTAGCTGAAGTTACGCTACAGTGGGCAGGAAGCCACTGGGAACGCTAGCAGCTAGCAGCTAGCAGCTGCTAATGTAGCACAAACACACACACTGTTTGTCAGACAATCGCTATCGTTAATCCAGGCAGACACACAGTTAACAACCTGCTAAACTAAACTAAATGTGGTGGAGACTTTTACTGGGAAAGTGGCTGCATGTCCACGACAGTGAACGCAGCACCGTGGCTGCTACGGTAACTCTCTCTGACAGTGAACTGGAGACAGTGAACGCAGCACCGTGGCTGCTACGGTAACTCTCCTGACGGTGAACTGGAGACAGTGAATGCAGCACCGTGGCTGCTACGGTAACTCTCCTGACGGTGAACTGGAGACAGTGAACGCAGCACCGTGGCTGTTATGGTGACTCTCCTGACAGTGAACTGGAGACAGTGAATGCAGCACTGTGGCTGCTACAGTGACTCTCCTGATGGTGAACTGGAGACAGTGAACGCAGCACTGTGGCTGCTACAGTAACTCTTCTGACAGTATAAAGGCTTCAACATTCATGAGTGGGTTATGTATTGATGTATTTTATTGTCACAGAACAATACGTTAAAATCTCATCTTGTGTTAACATAGACTGGGGGGCGGCAGTAGCTCAGTCCGTAAGTACTTGGGTTAGGATGCGGAGGTCACCGGTCAAGTCCCCCATGGACCAAGACCAACTGGTTGCTGGAGAGGTGCCAGTTTACCTCTTGGGCACTGCCGAGGTGCCCCTGAGCAAGGCACCAAACCCCCAACTGCTCTGGGCGCTTGTCAGGAGCAGCCCCCCCACTCTGACATCTCTCCATTGACATGTATATGTACTGTGTGAACAACAGAGTGTAAAACTGAATTTCCCCACTGTGGGACTAATAAAGGAATATCTTTCTTTCTTCTTTCTTTATTTCTTCTTTATTTCAGACATCTAACTAAAAAACCTCTGACAACCAAATGTGCTAAAATGCCAACTCATTTCCAGGTTTTAGGACTCATTCCTGGCCAGTTCACAATTAGTAATTATAAATATAAAACAGTCCACAGTGTAAAAAAGGTTTGTTCTTTAATTTTATATATTTAAATATACTGATGTGTGTGTGTGTGTGTGTGTGTGTGTGTGTGTGTGTGTGTGTGTGTGTGTTTGCAGATCTTCTATGATCTTGTGCGACAGATTAACAGGAAGAGTCCAGTTCAAGGGAAAACTCGCAAAAAGTCCAACTGTCAACTTCTCTAATGACAGGTAATTCTTCTTATATACATGCTTATTATTAGATGCACCCACACTGTTGTAGAAACGTTTAATTGTTCTTTTTGTCCAGTTTCTGCTCACCTGACCGACATCCAACCAACCAACCAACCAACCAATCACAGGACATCTTCCAGCTGGCCACGCCCCTTTAACACAACCACGTCATCATCATCAGCCACCTCTGACCTCTGTTCCCGTGACGACCACTTCTCCCATCCCCTCACCACACAGTCTAACAGAGACTGTTGCCTTGGAAACATTAAAACCAAACATCAAAAGACTGCAGCGGCGATGATGATGATGATGACGACGATGAAGATTGCTGTTGCAGGAATAGGGGCTGTCCAAACAACTGCCCAAATTTAAACTACGGTTCCCATCATGCTCTCTGCTAGGCCATTTTGCGCTGGGGAGTGGCCTTTTGCTTTTACTTTTAAATGTTTCTTTCCTTTTCCTTGTTTTCTAGCAGTCCCGAGCCTTTCACACACACTTCACTGTCGGCTGTGTGTGTGGCTCTGGTTGAACCTGTGGATCCATTCAGTGATTATTATTACGGTGGTTATTATTATGATTCTGTGTGAAAAGATATAAAAGTCATTTAATGTTTTTGTTTTGATTTTTAGGTTGGGGGGTGGGGGTAAAGGGGGTGCAGCAGGTCATCCAGTCAGCTCACTGCGTGTCAGCTAACTTAAGCTAGCCGACAGGTATGGCAGTTTTTTGGCAATATTCTGAGAAAATGCTAACTATCCAACTTTGCTCTTTGCTGTCTGATAGGTATATGTTTAAAGGAAATAATGTGGACACAGCTTACCTGGCCTCCGGCTAGTAAAAATTTAAAAAATACTGTGAGCAAATTATGCCATTTGTGGAGTGTTAGCATTATAATTGATGGTTGCTGTAGGGGAAAGGTTTGCTCCTGAATGCTAACTATGCCTACACACTACTAGTGGTGCGTTTAGAAAGGGGAAGCTAGCAGTGCCACACATAAACGATTGTAGCTGCGCGCTAACTTGTTAGAGTTGTTAGTATATTCACAAAGAAACAAATGGTTGGTGATTACTGTGTGTTAGCTTGGCAGCTAGCTGCGAGCCAGCTTGTCATTTTGGAAAAGTTAACAATGCTAAACATGCTGTTTGTAAACAGCCCCAGTAGCATATGAAATGCATTGGCATTATTTGCACAGAATGCTAATGATGCTAACACAATGCTTGTGCAGTGTTAGAGTTGTTAGTATATTTACCACCAAATAGGTGATGACTGCTGTGAGTTAGCTTGTCAGCTAGCTGTGAGCTAGCTTGGCAATATGGAAAATCTTTCAGTGCTGTTTGTAAACAGACTTTCAAAACATCAACAGTGAAACTATAGTAAATATCAAGAATTGCTAAAAGCCAATGCAAAGTATTTGGTATGTTGTAAGGGGATACTAACAATGACACAAGTACCCCCCCCCCCCCCATAAATAAATTAAATTAAATCATGGTAGCTGTTGGCAAAAGGCTAGTTCCTAGCCCCAGTAGCATATGCAACGTTGCTAACTGTAATGCTAACTATGCTAACGCACTGCTTGTACGAGTTGTCAGTATATTTACAAAGAAACAAAAGGGTAGAGTTTGCTGTGTGTTAGCTTGTAAGCTAGCTGCTAGCTGCAATACTAAATATGCTGTTTAGAAAGGAGATGCTGGCAGTGCCGTACAAATGATTGTAGCTGTGTGCTAACTTGCTAGAGTTGTTTGTATATTCACAAAGAAACAAATGGGTGGTGATTGCAGTCAGCGCGTCAGCTTGGTAGGAGCTAGCTTGTCAGTTAGGAAAACAAACATGCTTTTTAGGAAGGGGATGCTAACGATGCCACAAATAAACAATAATAGCTGCCTGCTAACTTGTTAGCGTAGCAGCACGGTGAGCTGACTCTAGATCTGCTGCTCAGGGCGGACATGTTGCCTTTAGACAGCAGACTCACACTGGTCCAGTAATCTCTGTGTGTGTGAGAGAGTGTGTGTTTGTGAATGTGTGTTTTTGTGTGTTTGTGAGCTGCATAACAACAATGAACCACGCCAGTTTCTGTGATTACCTTTTTAAGCCCGGGGGATGGGGAGGGGGATTATATTTACTGAACAGGTGTTGTTTTTGTATTATTAACTATATTATTACCTGATTATTAATATTATTAACACATCTGAGAGGGAAGCACTGAATTTAACTGATGGGCATATAGACAAATCCAACAACTGCTTTGTGTGTTCTAGCTGCGCCGCCATTACTGTGGTGGCAGATTATGTGACTGTACTGTCTGCTAACCGTGTTAGCTGGTGACTTTCAGCAGAAAGCATTTATGGTTGTTCGTAGCAACTAACATAAATGGTTGAAGTAGATAACAAACAGATGAATATGTATTTTAAATGGATTAAAGTCAAATAGGCTTTAGGTTGAAGGCTTTTACGAGGACACCTACATGTTTTGTCCATGTTTTCAATAGCTGCCATCACTACGAGCAACCATGACGCATTCGGTTAGTTGATTTATTCTGTGGGACCACCGCATCCCGTCGACAGTGCCCTTAGCCCACTAACGTTAGCCCCGATAGCTAAGTAGTGTTAACTTAGCTGATGTTACTTGTTTCACTGTGTTAGGCTAACATTAGCTAATGTTAGCTGAGTAGTGTTAACATAGCTGATGTTACTTGTTTCACTGTGTTAGGCTAACATTAGCTAATGCTAGCTGAGTAGCGTTAACTTAGCTCATGTTACTTGTTTCACTGTGTTAGGCTGACATTAGGTAGTGCTAACTTAGTAGTGCTAATTTAGCTGACATTACTTGATTCACCATGTTAGGCTAATGTTAGCTAAGCAGCGTTGCTGACATTATTTGTTTCACCTTGCTAAGCTAACGTTAGCAAAGAAGTATTAACTTTGCTGAAGTTACTTGTTTCACTTTGGCAGGCTACTGTTAACCAGCTGAGATCTGCTCAGTTTCTTCTCCAAATCGTAGACAATGTTGTCAAAAGTAAAGTATAAAAATAGAAAATTGTACACTTCTGAGGACAGCGTGCATTCAAACGTGTAGGGAGATGCCACTGCAGTAATGGCGACTTGGTTACTTCCAGTATTATGCCGGATAGTCTATATCAAACTATCCAGCTGTGGAGGACTAAACTTGACCGAAAAATTTAGGGTTCGTCCTCTGTATCCTTCCATGACCAGATCATAGGTAATATTTCATGCTAATATTTTAGCACACACTGGGTTGAGTGGAAGTAGCTCAAAGCTAACATGCTAAAGTGTTAGCATAGAGTGCTGCCGACGCATGGATGCTGTCAATATTCTCATCAGTCAAAGATGAACTAAAATCTCAGTGTTTCTTTTGAACGGTAGCATGGCTGAGATTGAGACCGCCCGAAGGAGGTTGGGATTGAAGCTGAAGACCCGCCCCTTATGCATTTGGGGGCGTGGCCTGCAAAGCAGCAGCCACATAAAGCCTTTGAATATATGTCTTTGTTTGAAATGTGAGTGGTCAGTCATCTTGTACATGTTGGACCTCTGTGAGGACTGCTGTGCACAGTGTTGTACTATCGGGAGTACTGCGGTACAGTGAGGTACTGCTCTCAGTATTCTGGTTCTCCTGCAGTACGTTCAGTCATGTAGCATGTTGATGTTTCTGTCAGTACTCAGTCTGACCTCCAGGAGGTGCTGCGACAGTTTGCATGCTGAGCAGAGGCTTCCAGGTCAAAGGTCCGTTTGCAGCCATGGCAGAGCATTTTCTGTCTTTGCTAACATGCTAGCATGCTAACAAATAGGCTTTCGATAAGGCATAAATTTCCTGCGGCTGCAGGCTGACCTTTCTGGCTTCCACAGTAACAGAGGCTGTGGTGGCCTTCGTCATTTCGTGCGACTCCTGGGGCTGTAATATTTGACAGACTCGTAGTTTTATTATAGATGTTTGGCAGATCTAAAGGTCTCAGTATGCGTCAAAAGAAGTACGACCATTTCTAAAATTGTCTTTCCTCAAAGACATTCATGTCGCTGGGCTAGTTTGAGAAAACAGCTTTTCTTTTATGCTCCCACGATCACTGTGTAAAGTAGCTGCAATCGAAGAAGCAGTCGTGACCCTGTCAACAAACACTTAGTTTGAAGCATACAGAGACCTTAACGTCCATCATTTTTTAGAGCTAGGCTAGCAGTGTCCCTCTGCTTCCATTCTTTTTGCTATGCTAGGCTAAATGCATCCTGCACCTCTCCATGTACAGCTTAAACTGATGTCTTGAGTTTAAAAAAGCTCTTTAAGGAATAGAAGTCGCACTGAAGTGACGAGGGCAACTGCAGCCAAATGCAAACTGAAACGATTCATTCAAAGAAGAAATTATTTTACATTACTGAAATAAATCTGCTTCTTTTTTCTCTGTATGGCATGATGACCAGTGAAATGTAAAAGGGACCAGTTCAGCCAGTGCAAGTATCAGGTTAAATTTCCGTCATCGGATTTTAAAACTGGTGTGATAAATTGGTGTGAACTGTTTTCTTCCAGTACAGAAACCCATAGCAGCAGCGGGAGGAGGGGGTGGGGGGGCGGGGGGTGAAGCCAAATGTAAAGTAAAAACTAAAAAGCCTTAAATGAATAAAAGTGGTGCAATTTTGTAACAGCAACCTGTGATGTGGAGTTATTCTGGATGGATTCTGCTAATATTCCAGTTCAATGTGCATCAAGTATGGATTAATATATACATATGTTTTTATGCATAATTCATGTGATCCAGCATATATGATGTTAATGTAAATATAGTTTGACAAAAACAAAATCTAGCTCATATCTTCAACAAGATGTGGTTGAGAGCTCCTAGTAAGCACTGAGGTTGGGTGTAGAGATATCTACCGTATCAATACTACTAATAATAAGTCTTTTTTATTTTATACATTTTTTAGACTAACAACTCAGACTAATAACTTAAATTTAAAGAGACGCCATTTTCTGTGTAATATGTCACATCAAAGAAATTATTGTTCATTATTTATTATTTTTTAGATTTATATTTGTGGATCATGTGAAGATTTATTGATTAGAAACAATAACATAAAACAAGGAGGGAATTCTTTTTAAAGGTCTATTTTTATAAATTTGAGGGTTCCTTATTTTTGAGGAAACATTGTTTTTTACCGTATTTTATTTTCGATGGATCGTAATAGTACTTTTTAATTTTAAATTTTAGTTTTTTGAGGGGGTTTACCGGAAGTACAGCTCAGCTGACGTCACTTGTCAGCGCGCATACGTAAGACGCTGAGCTGCCATGGCAACGGAGGCAGCTTGCCTTGTTCCTGTAAGTGAAGCTGGGGAGCAGCAGATTAGCATGCTGGTCGACATGCTGGTCAACCCAGTTAACTAGTTTAGCGATATTAACCAGCTAGTTAACCGAGTTAAAGTGAGCGCGATGACACCGCAGTGACTTCTCGCGGTGTTTTGTCGGCGGAGACAGCGCCATGACGGTCCGCTTCAAGGTAAGCAACAGGTGTTAGCATCATGGCTAGCACTGTTAGCCAAACAAACTGATGCTAACGCTGCTTAGCTCGCTAACTCCAGTATATTTATGGACTCATTCTCACTAAAACAGGCAGCTTTAGTTCTGGAGAACCGATCCCGGTCCTGGTGTACCGGACAGAACCATGCTCGAGACTGCAGAGTCAGGATAAATGAGATTTAATCTGATGTAAAGAGCTAATCCAGCTAATCAGTTTCACATTGACCTCCAGTGAGCTAACATTCAGCTGAACTAGAGTTACTGTTACACACTGGTGGAGGAAGTATTCAGAGCCTTTACTGCAGTAAAAGTACTAATAGCACTCTGTGAAATACTCCACTACAAGTAAAAGTAGTTCAAAACTGTACTGAAGTTAACATAAGTATTATCAGCTAAATGTATCTTAAAGTAAAAAGTATTATAGAGCAGTGAAATCAGTGTTATATCTGATGTTCCTGGATTAATATTACCTTTGCATTCATGTGTATTTTGAGTTGTACTGCGTATACTCCAGTAAAGTACACAAACTCAAATTTGTACTTGAGTAAATGTACATATCCTAGTTATAGACCACTGATAATGTCAGAGAATTAGAGAAAATGCTTCCCAAAGCTCTTCATAATAAACAGGAATATTTTTTTTTTCCTACACCAAGGAAGGCTGCAACTCTGCAACTCAAGCTAGTGTCATTATTGATAAACCTGCCAGTTATTTATCAAATGATTGGTTATTGTTTGGGCTGTAAAATGCCAGAAAATCACAGTTTCTTTGAGGTTGTTTTGTCCAACAGATATTTTATTTATTTTATTTAATTATTGTGAAGAAAAAAACAATGAATATTCACATTTATCATAATTTCATAATAAATATTCTAAATTGTATAACTATATTGTATATATAATATTTATATAAATATAAAATGTATATATATAAAATATAAATATATAATAAATAGAGTTGACTGATCACATTTTCTTAGAAATTTGAGTTAGTATGTGCTTGTTATTATTGAGTATCATGACATCATGATACGGCTCCATTGAGACGATAAATTGTACGTTTACTCTAACATATTTAGTATCTCTGGAAGTCTCCACTAGAGTCTAAAATAAAGTTTTGTTTGAACAATGTTTAGGTGCTGGTGTTGGATTCATAAAGAGCCACCAAACACGACCGTCTGTCCATGTTTGTGTGTTTCTTTCAGTGTCAGAGTGAATACCAGAAGAGCTACAGGGTTTCCCGCTCCAGAAGTGTGTCTCCTCAGCACTGCGTCCCATTGGCCGGCCTGCGCTCCGACCAGATGGGTAAGAACCCTGAGATGAGCTCTGATTGGACAAACTTTACTCTTTGATTGTTTTTGCAGTTCTGTGAATGTAGAAAAGGTTTTATCATCATAGCATAATGTGAGTTTGACTTAATAACATTTTTTATCATCTTTAAATGGTCACACTTCCCTGCTCACCACCATCAAATAACCTCCTCTCTGTTAAGAAGATTTTTTTCCCAGCAATAAAACCTTCAGTACATCAAATGTTATGTTATTCCTGTAAAAGTGTAAAATGGCAGCTTGTTTCTGTCTCTCAGGTATCAGCAGAGAACCGGGTCTCCAGCGTCGGAAGAGGCTCGGTCCTGGTGGTCTGGCTCAGTCCTGCAGCTCTCTGCTGTGTCCTCCAGATCCACAGCAGCCCTCCCTCTTTGCACACAGAACAGCTCCCCCTGCTGGTAGGAGGCCTCCATCACAAACTCATCACAATCAGTTAGATAGAAACAACACAAAAGCAATGAGACGAAACTCTGGTGCTTTTTTTGACAACAGTCCTGCCGCTATTTTGGACTGAAAACTCCAGTGAGGATTTATAAAGAGATGTCTGTAAATCAGAGGATTTAAATCAGCTTCCCAGTAGGAACACTGAAATATCCTCATTTAAATCATGATGTCCTAAAAGTAGTAAGATGAGCCATCAGCTGAGTCCAGAGTTATTTTCCTCCATAATGAACATCAGACCCACCGGACTGTTCCGCCCTCCATGCTCATATCTGAAAGTAGCTCATAGCTAAAATAAATAAATAAGTAAATAGTTAAATTGTATGAATATTTATAACATTTTATTGTTCAATACAGGACATTTCAGCAGAGAAATTAAAGATGACGACAGGATAGAAATACTGTAGTCTTACTTTTGTACGTCTCTTTGTAGGATGTTTGACTGCTGTCTGGTAGCTTTCAGTCCAAAATGGCGGAAGTGTAACTCTGCTGCTGGGAACTGATGCTGACGAGGAACAAACAAAAGAAATTAAAACACTAAAAAAAAAAATGCTAATGCTAATCTTAGCATGTTAGCCTCCTGTGTAAGCTAATGAAGAGTTCCTCCATCATCTCCAGCCTCTAGGAGTCACTCAGCCCACAGGAAGGAGCCCTCCCTGGAGCCAAATCCTCCAACGCCTCCTGGAGAACGAGCTGACCCAGGATCTCCTGTAGAGTCTGGACCTCCAGCAGGACCACGACCACCTGCAGACCCTAGACCCCCAGTAGAACCACAACCTGCTGCAGACCCTGGACCCCCAGTAGAACCAAGAGCTGCTGGAAGATCTGGTAAATCACATCACATAACTCTGCTTTCATTCTCCTCTTACATCTGAACCGATAATGTTAACTACGTCGACCAGCCTCCATCTTTAGATGGTTCTGAGCTGATCCATGTTCTCCTGTCTCCTCAGCCAAGCCCCGCCCCTCCAAGCTTGACAGCCAACCACAGCTCTCCCGCCCTTTGTCAGCAGCGCCAGATGGACAGCAGCCCTCGACCAATGAGGTGAGCCACATACCGACTTACTAACTCCACCACAGGTGTGTGACTGTGTCTGAGATTGCCTACAGTAATACTACTGAGGAAGGCAGAATACAGTCATACTACTGAGGAAAGCAGTATACAGTCATACTACTGAGGAAGGCATACTGCACACATGCACCTCAGCTTCAACAGTTCAAGTGATGTATTTAGCAGGATGGTAGACTAGGTTTTAGCCTTTTAGTATAGTATGAGGTTATACTACTAGTGCAGTAGTACAATATGAGGTTACACTACTAGTACAGTATGAGGTTATACCACTAGTACAATATGAGGTTACACTACTAGTACAGTATGAGGTTTCAAATATAGCCTGTTAACATACCTCCATTTATGTTGCAGGTTCAGCACGCTCTGCGGTGGAGGGCAGGGTTGAGGGCGGGAGGTCAAAGGTCAGGAAGTCAAAGGTCAGAGTACCACAGACAGTTCAGCTGGAAGAAACCTGCAACTGCTGCTTCACCCATACTGACAGCAGAACAGGTACACCACTATCTAATACTACAAATACTGCCACATTTAGCTGATACTGACAGCAGGACAGGTACACCACTATCTAATACTACCAAATACTGCCACGTTTAACTGATACTGACTGTAGAGCAGGTACACTACTATCTCATAAGATAATACCTGTTATACTTACACTGTTTACCAGCTGTGACTCAATACAGTAGTACTAGTAGTAGTAGTAGTAGCAGTAGTAGTAGTGGTGGTGTTGTATGTCCACTAGGTGGAGGTATACATTTCTTTTAGCTCACTGAAGTATAGTGTCTGATGAATTTACTGGTTGGTTAGTTATTGATAGAACTGGTTTATGGCTGAATAGGATTTCACTTTTGAGTTTATTTTGGTATTATGATACAAAATAGTAAGATAAGATAAGATAAGATATTCCTTTATTTGTCCCACAGTGGAGAAATTTACAGTGACATTAAACATAGAAAGAGAAAAGAAAAGCAGCAAAAGTCAAAAGTCATGAATATAAAATATAAATCTACAATAAGAAGTATGAAAAAAGTGATGAGTTGCACAGTGTTTTAATGTGTAAAATATATTAAATATTATTATTATTATTGACTAGAATGTGTATTTATTCACAGTATGATCAATATTAAATTAGTGTTTAAGTGACTGCTGACCTTTGACCCTGCAGGTGCTCCACTCCGACAGCAGAGCTGTGCCCCCCTTTAAGAAACACCCCGTTCCCATGGAAACGGAGTATCGGCACAGCTTCCAGGGTCTGGTCCCGCCCACCGAGCCCCGGCTCCGGAAACACCTGGAGCATCATCAGAGAGTCCCGCTGTTCCACACACAGACGGTTTGTACAACACACACACACACACACACACACACACACACACACACACACAAAACACCTAAAATGTGTATTAATGAATTCTCCATTTTGATTGGCTGGTTGGTAACTTGTAGTGGTCAGGGCCTGCTTGCACATTTTCATCTCCTTCATTTCCTGATGATGTTGTCATGGAAAACCCTTTAATCTACTGTTTCCCTTAGCTACTTAAGTGTTCCCTTATGCACTGAAAGAAGGTCCTTCCTCAGAAAATTTTACACATCACACAGACACACACGTAAAAGTGAAATAATTTGTGGAAGATAAGACAAAGGCTGAATTTATCTCCAGGACCTATTAAAAAGAAAAAGTCAGAGCGGGAAAATTGTCAATAAGTTAATAAAATAATGTTCTTCATCTTCATCTTCATCTTCATCTTCAACCTCTTATCCGGGTCGCGGGGCCAACAGGTCCAGCAGGGGACCCCAAACTTCCCTTTCCTGGGCCACATTAACCAGCTCTGACTGCGGGATCCTGAGGCGTTCCCAGGTCAGTGTGGAGATATAATCTCTCCACCTGGTCCCGGGTCTTCCTCGGGGTCTCCTCCCAGCTCCCAGTCATGCCTGGAACACCTCCCTAGGGGGGGATGCCCGAGGGAGGTGTTACCAGATGCCCGAACCACCTCAACTGGCTCCTTTCAACACAAAGGAGCAGCGGCTCTACTCCGAGTCCCTCACGGATGGCTGAGCTTCTCACTTTATCTCTAAGGGAGACGCCAGCCACCCTCCTGAGAAAACCCATTTCAGCCGCTTGTACTCGCGATCTAGTTCTTTGGGTCCTGATCCAGCCCTCATGACCATAGGTGAGAGTAGGAACGAAGACTGACCGGTAGATAGAGAGCTGTCATGTTCATGTGAGGGAAAATAATGTTGTATTAACTAATTTAGTTGTATTCAATGTTAATTCACCTTTTACAGACTGACGTTTCCTCACTGGATGATAAAGTGGTGGAATCTGACCCAGAGTTGACGTTACCATGGTAACAGGTCCAGGGTTGAAGTTACCACGGTAACTAATCCAGAGTTGCAGTTACCACGGTAACTGACCCAGAGTTGGAGTTACCATGGTAATTACATCTCAGGGTTAACTAAATCCTGCTCTCTGAGACCGGGCCATGCTGTCATTTACAATAAAGGTCCTGTTTTCATCTGTAGACCAACAGAAAGAGAAGGGAGGGGTCAGAGAAGAAGACACGCCCCAAAAGGGATGTCCCCGCCCCTCAGAAAGGTGATGTCACTCCCCCTCCTCCTCAGGTGCTGAGAGGACACAGGTGTGTTTCTGTGTGTGTGTGTGTGTGTGTGTGTGTGTGTGTGTGTGTGTGTGTGTGTGTGTGTGTGTGTGTGTGTGTGTATTGCGAATGCGTTGTGTTAATGGACGTCTGTCTGTCTGTCTGACAGGATGTTGACAGAGTATGAGACCAGCTTTCGTTCTCCCCTCTACAGGATCCTGGAGGGAGGCGGAACCACGGACAGCCACGCCCTTCAGGTCAGGGTTCAGCAGGGGGGGGGGGGGGGCTGCAACTCAAGTGATGCTCATGTTTAGCCCAGCTTAGCATTAAGTCTGAAAGCAGAGGGAAACTGCTAGCCTAGCGCCATTAAAGAGAGAAAATGCTCCTTCCAACAACTCCAAAACATGTTAGCTACCAAGCTAGCAGCGGTGGAAGAAGCACTCAGATCTTGTTAGCTAAAGTTAAACGGTGCAGGATCTGACTGATCACTATTTCTTTATCACTTTCACTGATGTGGTTGTCAGGGGATTTGTGCAGTGTATGCCTGCTAGTTACACTGTGTTTGTGTGTGTTTGTGTGTGTTGCTGATGTAAAACCAGAGTGCTGAGTGTCAGCAGAGAAACCACAGAGCTTCATTTCAGGGAAACAACTCAGCGTTAGTCACTCACACAGTCAGGTTGTTCCCACCAGTCTTGTGGAAAGTGTCGTTTGAGGAGGGGGATAGCTGCTTTTGCAACATGAAACTCATTTCTGCATCAAATCTGCAGTTTTCAGCTGAAATCATCAAAGAACTTAAAGCAAACAGAGTAAAGTAAATTTCCTCAACCTGCCGGGAAACAGTTTCTACAGCACTGCAGAGGATAGGAGCTAAACGTGAACAACAAATCTGTGTTGAAATTGGCAACTAGCGCTAATTAACGTTAGCTGTTAGCAGCCGGTTAGCTCCGTGCAGGACCGGCTGCTAACAGCTAACGTTAACACGAGGTGCCATTTGCAGTGGAAACGGCTTACAGTGATCAACCACTGATATGGATCAAAACGTTCCAACGTATACAGACACTGTTTAAATAATGTGCTGCTGGTAATCAAGTAGTCCACTCACTGTGTTCATTTTGAGTCTTGTCATAAGTGACAACATATGACAAAACACTTTAAAACTACGGTAGACTAACATAGATGCTTTGCCTTGTGGACCGTCTGCTTTCCGGCTGGATACGTGAGGCTGATGCTGCACGCTGACATCATAATGGGAAAAAGAAAGTCATTTTCTCTGAATAAAAATCGAATGTGCGCAGGGAAAGCACCTGTGGTTGAGTCGCCCTCGTCAACTGGATTGATATTGCCTCGTCACGTTATCAAAATCAAAATGAAACTTTGCCGATCCTCAACCGGTTCCACGGCACACGTGCAGACCAGCGGCCATCACCCTCCACGCCAACGAGGCGCCCTGACAAAAGAGCAGCAAGGTCTCACCGTCGGTGAGGAAGAAGACAGAACAATCAGCAGTGAGCCGGTAAACAGGGAAGCGGTCCACTTCACTACTTGTATTCATGTAAAAAAACAAATGTCACTTAATCTGCATGAGAACTGATGAACAGCAGAGATTCAGACAGGAGTTTGTACTGATGGGTTTAAACTAGAATAATAATTTATAATATACTGATCTAAATGAAGGAGCTGAATGAATCGATGGATGATCGATGTGGGCGATTTTCCATCTTCGCTGCGGTGAGCCTGACCTGTACAGAGTTTCAGAGTGTGGAGGGAAGCTGACGTCAGTTCAGAGGAAACTATGAACCTCGTCGCTGTCACCGAGCCGCCGTTCAGATGTGCAGCGTCAGGCTTACGGGTCGTCTCTGGGTTGAGGTTTAGGTTAGAGACTCACTGAGGTTAGCTTTGAAAACAAGGCCGGGGGTTATCCACGGTTTGGACCGGGGTCAGGATTGGGTTACTGTCAGGTTTACCAGAATCACCTGCCGACCTAACCAAACTATCGTTACATGATTTGAACTCTTTTTGATGAAGACTCAGATGATGGCACAAACCTCTTCCTCACTTCTCATTACTGCCCTTGAAAACTCCCTCTGAGTTGATTGTGGGCACAAACAGCCAACATGGCTCCTACACATTTTCACCCTCCTTCATCCTACTTCTGTTTCTGATCAGTCGGCAGGTTTCTGACACCCAGAGAGCGCAGACTTTTCCATAAATGAAAAATGATGTGTGTCCACTAACCTTCAGATCTGCTCCAAAATGTAATGGGTTCTCCGTTGGCCCATGCTGCACCCTTCCACCGAGTTTTATAAAAATCAAACAGCAATATTTTTCATTCAATTTGGCACCATTGAAAATATGCCGAACCATCTATTAATATCTCCTGTCTGCAGTGTACTCATATATGTACAGATAACTATCACTGGGTTACTGTAATACTGAAGAAAACTTAAAAACCTGACGATCCCCAGGCAAGTTCTGCAGTTAAAAAGAGACCCTTTTTTCTATGGTTTTTTCTGAATCATATTATCATACTATTTATTGTTTCCTTATTACTATAACTTACTATAACAACCTAAACCATAACAAATAAAATATGTACATGTAATAACAGATGATTGCTGTAAACTGAATTGTAAAAGTAATAATTAAAAAAAATGTAAAAATAGAACAAGTTACATTTTAAATAACAAAAATGAATTAATATTAATAATACAATTGGAAAATAAAATAAGATAAAAATAAATTACATATTAAAATCTAAATACTAAACTATATCAATAATGATAATAATAGTGATAGAGAAATAAAAATACATATTCTAAATAAATGAATGAAATAAATTCACACACCAGATTCCAAACACAGTTCACCTCCCAAGCACAGGATCAGATTCTGACTGTAGCTCCTAATATAATGTACTATACTGTGTACTATATATACTCCTAGTATAAAGAGGATAAAGACTGACCGTGTGTTCCCGTCCAGGCCAAGGAGCTGCGTCTGAAGGCGTCATCGTACCGCCGTCGAGCCTGGGGAGCTAATTTCTCCAGAGATCACCTGAGCCAGCTGCTGTCTGAACACAACGCTCTGTGGGAGCCAACGGACACCACGGACTCAGCTACCGAACCCGCCACCCCCCGCCAGACCTTTGACCTCTATCATGACCCAGACCGCCTCAGCACTTCCCCCATGGAGCCCCTGGACCTGGCCAGGTGAGAGACCAGAGACGGAGCATCATCTGAAATCTCACTGAGCCGATTTCTAAGTGTCAGTGTTGTGTTTCCAGTCGTTCCAGTAACTCCAGTAAGAGGTCTTCACTAATAAAAGGACAAATGCCTTCAAGTCCTCCTGCTGAGAGACGTACGGCCTGGGGAGGAGAAGAGAAGAAGAAGAAGAAGAAAATACAGATGAGTATGTTTCTCCTCAGACTCAACACTTCATCTGTCTAATTAACAAGACAGCCTCGTTAATAATGAGTTTTACAGATGATGGTAGTTGTGTTTTGTTACCTTTTGGACAGAGCGAGGCTAGCTGTTTCCCCCTGTTTCCAGTCTTTATGCTAAGCTAAGCTAACTGGCTGTAGCTTTATATTTAACATATACTGTAGATATGAAAGTGGTATTGCTCTTCTCATTCAATCTAATCAAATCCTAAAATCCTGAAAAAAAAATGAAATACAATAAAACAAATGATTAATAAAATAGCAATAAAATAGAATCAAAATATCCAAATTAAATACAATAAAACAGGTGATTAAAAATAATGTATAAAAAAGTATACTAATTTAATTGAATAAAACAGGTGACTAATAAAATAACTATAAAATATAAAGAATTATACAAATGAAGTACAATAAAATAAAGTGATTAATAAAATGACAATCAAATATAATTATTATACAAATTAAATATAATAAAATAGGTGATTAAAAAATAACAATAAAATAGAATAAAATGATACAAATATATAATATATATATATATATATATATATAATAAATATAATAAAATAAGTGATGACTACAGTAACAATAAAATCTAATACATTTATAAAAATTAAATACAATAAAATATGTGATTAATAAAATGACAATGAAATGTAACAGAATTATACAAATTAAGTAGATTAAGATAAGTATAACTAAAATAACTATAAAACGGTTTTACACTAAAATAAGTGACTGAAATCATAAAATAATAACCATTCTTAATTAAAGGCTGAATAGGTAGGTTTTAAGTTAATGTTTAAAAGTTTAAACACTTCCAGTAGTATCAAATACTCTTACAAGATATTTAGTGTATTATCATTATTTGTGGTCATATTGTCAGTCTCACATAGTTTAATCATGTGACATGCTCCTTCAGTACACTTTGTTTTTACTGGGACCACTGTGGAGATTCACATTGTGGTCACTACCATGGACTGTGGCAACTGACCATACCGGGTCTAGGTTGGTCCACTTGGATGTGTGTTTACCTGGTGGTACTGCCTTCAGAACCAGGAGAAACCCTGAGAGAGTTGTATGTTTGAGCTGTTTCTCTTCAGCCTGACGTCACATCTTCTTCTTCTTTGACTTGATCTTCATTTGGTTCAGTTTGTCAAACTCGGATCAAAGTTTCTCTGCAGCTGCTGTACTGGTTCTCACCAACTGACTGTGTGTGTGTGTGTGTGTGTGTGTGTGTGTGTGTGTGTGTGTGTGTGTGTGTGTGTGTGTGTGTGTGTGTGTGTGCGTGTGTGCGTGTGTGTTGTGTAGGGAGGAGGGAAGGTTACCGACTCCAAGGCTGAAGATACGACCGGTTCAGAGAACTCACCATGACCTCACCACACCTGCCACTGGTATCACACACACACACACACACACACACACACACACACACACACACACACACACACACACACACACACACACACACACACACACACACACACACACACATGCACAGAGCTCGGACCACAGTGTGTGACCTCTGACCTCTGACCTTTGTCCTCCAGGAGGTGCTATACTAGTAGGGAAACTGAAGACCAGTGATGAATCCTCCCCATACAAACAGGTAATATTATAATGTCACATTATATGAAATGAAATAAGATGTTGTTATGTCATATAACATTATATCATATTAAATTACATTATATTACATTCTTTCATATTATATGCAATTATATCATCTCATATTAAATTATATTATGTTATCTCACATTACATTATAGGATTTTTCATTAAATTATGTAGTACATATTTTATTATATTATCTTATATTATATTAAATTGTAATATATTGTATTATTTTATGTTAAATTACATAATATTCTATTATATTGTGTTATATTGTTTGAAATTACATTATATTATATTTCAATTCAATTATATTTAAATATATTATCTTATATTAAATGATATATCATTATATTTCATTATATAATTTTCCATTCAATTATATTACATTATATTCTATAACATATTACATTACATTATATTTGTGATATAATATGACATAACATTGTATATTACATAAATGTATATTATATATGTTATATGATATGTCATATTTTGTTATATTACATGTGATTATAATATAAGGTGTTATAATACTGAGGTGTTTGTGTTCAGAGGTGTGGGTCAGCGGTTTCTATGGTCAACACGCCAGTCAAACAGAAGGAGGCGTGGCCAGATAATAACCCCACCCACCTCCCCTCCTCCGGCCCCTCCCCCCGACCACAAACCAGCCGCCAGTCCTGCCTCTAAACCAATCAGGATGAAGCAGACGCCTCCGCCCCCGCTGGTCCCGCCCCCGATGCACTGCATCCAAGGTACTCTGAGACACGCCGACTTCCAGCACAACGGTGAGCTGATCAGTTTCACTATCGATCGATTAATCGATTGATATTAGAAAGTAGAGACAAAATCAGAGGAAAGCAACAAATATTTGGCATTTTTGTGCCAAAATACTTAATTGATTGATTGATTGTTTTTTTTTTAAGTATTTTTCTTTCTTTTCTTCTCACCCAAACTTCTCTCTCATAAACCAAAACTAAATTAATTTATAAACTGATTTTTTTTTAAGAAAATCTAGAAACAACTTCCATCAATCAGGTTTAATGAAAAAGACCAAAACCAAATTAAAACCAATTAAAACTCCTCTCTCTTCTATAGTTTATTTACCAAACTTACACTAAACTGATTTAATAATTCATTATCAAAATAGTTGCCAGCAATTTGTTTGTTGATGATGAATTGATTAAACCTTTTTTTCTTTCTTTTCTTTTATCAACTTCTTTAACTTTTATAAATTGACATTAATTTATAAATTGATTTATTTGGAGTTTTGGCTAATTTGCTTCTTTATTTATCTTTGTATTAATTCACTTAATACAAAGATAAATAAAGAAGCAAATTAAAACTGACTTTTTTAACCAATTAATTAATGGATTCATTTATTTTAAATATTATTTCTGCTACATTTAATGACATTGGGGCGGCAGTAGCTCAGTCCGTAGGGACTTGGTTTAGGAATCGGAGGGTCACCAGTTCAAGTCCCAACATGGACCAAGACCAACTGGTTGCTGGAGAGGTGCCAGTTTACCTCTTGGGCACTGCCGAGGTGCCTTTGAGCAAGGCACCAAACCCCCAACTGCTCGGGGCGCTTGTCAGGAGCAGCCCCCTCACTCTGACATCTCTCCATTAATGCAGGTATATGTACTGAACAACAGAGTGTAAAAACTGAATTTGAACTGGATTAATAAAGGTTCATCTTATCTTATCTTATCTTATTTATTCATTTATCAAGTCATGTATTTATTAATAAATTTATTTTTGATTATAGCAGGATCCGTCCTCCATATAAGACCAGATGCAAACTGTCAAACCAGTTCAAAGTGTCGTCTGGACTAAAGTCTCGGTGTACATGTGCAGTGTGGACATACCGAGTGTTTCCTCATGTTTCACTGACTGTGTCGTCCCTGTATCACTCACTGACAGGGACTGTCTCTTTCTTCACTTCCTTCTCTGTTTCTTTTCATCCAGTCTTCTCAACAGATCCGATTTCATTTCCGCCGACAGATTCGCAGATTTCACTAAACGTCTGGTGTGATCAGAGTTGTCTGATGTGACCATAAAGGAAATGTCATGAATACCCGGCTATCTGCCGTTTAACATCAGCTCACTGTGGGGAGTCCTCAGTCCTCAGCCGGGTCGGCTGGATTTGGTTCACACTGAAATATGTCAGATGTGGTTCATCATTCATGTTCCTCTCAGGATGAGTTATAATAACTTTGGTGATCCTCTGACTTTTCATCTAACGCCATCATCAGCATTTTAATGTGTCCAGAAAGACCTTTTTATCAAAAACTCTTTATAATAATCATTTCTAAATGGTAATTTGCTTCTTTAAACTTAGTTCATGGTTATTTTACAGTTAGCAAACAATGAATTATCATTAATAATGTTTACTAATTATTAGTTGTGGTAATATGTGACCACTGAGCATTGGGCTGGTAGTTCATGTCCTTCCAGAGCTTGACAAGCTATTTCACACTGCCGCACACTTACATACGTCATCATTAACTGTCAAAGTGTCGATAGTTTAGTTTATGACCAAATAACCTGCAGAACTGATGACTACGGTGCAAAGGTTTGCAGTATTAAGAATATGAAGAATATGCAGTGAAATGTGATTTTGTCCTCCTCCTACTATATTGCTGATCAGTAATCAATAATCACATATGTCCCTGTGTGTCCTCAGGTGAGCTGGGTTTGAGGTCCAGGGAGCTGCTGTGTTCAGGAGGAGGCTGCTGCTCTGATGAAGGTGAACATTTAAACTCATCTCTACACGTTCAGACAACATAAAAAAACTATTATTCCTCTATTTTAATCAAAAAACAACTACAACTATTCTCCCGTTGCCCAGACGACCGGCTGTCGGTGATGTCGTGGCGTTCGGCGGCCTCCTGCTCCATGGCGTCCGCCGTACTGGAGCGCGCTCAGAAGAGACGAGAGCACTTCTGGGGGAAGAGATGACCTCTGACCTCCCTCCTGAGTCTTTAGTCCGTCCTTTACTTCACTGATGTACAAGAATTAGTGAGAATCTCCATAGATGAGCTCAAGCTGCTGATAATCATGCAAACTAATAGATGGTTTTATGAGTGTGGTAATTATGTAGTTTATGTAGTACTCAGGTTCACTGTGATCAGTCATAAAAGTGACATGAACACCAGCTCATGTTTGTTCTGACGTCATTACAGACTGATGATCCACAGAAAGTGAAATCAGCTGAAAACTGTGTTGAACCTGAAGCTGCAGGAACGACGTTTAGAGGAAGTTTCCCTAAAACTTGCTGTACTTTCCTCTCACCGCCCTACGCCGTTCAGCAGTGTGGTGTCTAGTTTCATCTCGGTCTGGTCGTTTAATTTTCCCTCCACAAAAGGACATTGAAATAGTGTATTTTTACACTAGTTGTCGTAGTTCAACCATTCTGATGGTTCTACACCGCGTCAGACTGAAGTCATTGAATATTTTTACAGCGTCTCTTTTCAGCGTTGCACTTAGTAGACGGTCCCTGACTACTCATAGAGGCCATGTGATGCGTCCGGCTGCTCGCAGGTCGCAGCGTCGCTCGTTGTCGACTTCACCGCAGTCAGAGAGCGGCCCCGGGTTCGAGTCCTGCC
Organism: Pterois miles; assembly: GCA_947000775.1. Taxonomy (NCBI): domain Eukaryota; kingdom Metazoa; phylum Chordata; class Actinopteri; order Perciformes; family Scorpaenidae; genus Pterois; species Pterois miles. Next base: position 2,077,229 of record CAMQGK010000549.1, read on the forward strand.
CGGGGTCCTTTACTGGGTGTCTCCCCTCTGTTTCACCGCTGTCTCTCTCTCTGTCAGTAAAATGGAAAAAATCCCCCAATAAAAATATAAAAAAAGAGACGTCATCTGTGTTTTAACCTTCAGTTACGCAGCAGTACTGTTGTTTGCTCTCATGCACAGAGCCGCCCTCATACGCACTGAATATGGGAAAAAACAGGTGTCTTTTGTTCTGTCCTCCAGTGATTTTATTTTTTGTTTTCAGAAGTAGAAAATAAAATAAAAAAGGTTTCTGCACATTGAGCTCCACGCAGCATTTCACTAGATTGTTTAGTACTAATCTTTCGGTGTGTCAGACCTTCGTCAGACAGGCTGGACTGTTGTGGTGGTTTTGTCTTTTCTGTTTCTGTCTCTTCTGTTTTCTTTTGGACTCCTTTGTTTCCACCTCAGCTAAGATCTGGAGGTGCAGTGGAAAAGGAAAACCCATGTTTTTAAGCGTAACTCTTCTCTTTTTGGCCCTGATTTAAAATGAATTGAAAATGAATCAAAATGACATAACCAGTTAATATTGCATGTATGTATATATGTGAAAGGGGAATCAAACAGACCCATCTCCAACATCCTGCTGAACCTCCAGCTGCTGCTGTTATATGTTGTCTTTTTTAAAAACTTTATTACTTACTGCTTTTTATTAAATGATAAATATACAAAAAAAAATGATGTCATGGAAAGCAGAATAAATGGCCTGAAATTACAAAGACCAGGACACACAAAAAAACTACAGTAACGTCTGCAGTTATGTTTACAAAATCGCATCAATGTTGGGATTAAAATATGTAAAGTATTTATACATAAACTAAGTAAAATAGGTTGTAAACAATGTAGAAGAATTAGTCTCTTCTTAGCATATTTACACAGAAGAGTTTACATCACAGTCAGCACCGACTACGTGGCAAAATCAAAAATAAATCAATAAAAAATGACTCATTAAAAGTAGCAAAAATTATATTTAAAATAAACATTAACAGATAAAATGTGACATAATTTGATATTTCTGTTTTAATTAGCTTTTGTATTTATATACCTTTTTATTCCCTTATTTATTCACTCTTCTGTTTCATTCCCACTGTTATTTATTTTTTTATGTATTTTTTGTTTATTTTTAAATTTATTTATTTTTAAATTTATTTTTATTTATATGTTTATTTTTTACATGTATTTTTAAATGTGTGTATTTATTTATGTGTTTAAGCATTTCTTTATTTATTTCTGCAGATTTTTCCCGGAGCATGTCACCGCTTTTTTCCCCCAAACTTTTTAAATCTCTGTTTTCTTTCTACACTGATTGGTAGATTTAGTTTTACAGTTCTTCATGCGTGTCCACAGAGAAATAAAAGCCAGGAGATGTGAGACCGGCGATGTCGGCGAGGTCGGTGAGACCGGCGAGGTCGGTGAGACCGGCGATGTCGGTGAGGTCGGCGAGGTCGGTGAGGGCGATGAGGTCGGTGAGACCGGTGAGACCGGCGAGGTCGGTGAGACCGGCGAGGTCGACGAGGTCGGCGATGTCGGCGATGTCGGTGAGGTCGGTGAGGTCGACGAGGTCGGTTAGGTCGGTTAGGTCGACGAGGTCGGTTAGGTCGACGAGGTCAGTGAGGTCGGTGAGGTCGATGAGGTCGGTGAGGTCGTGAGGTCGATGAGGTCGTGAGGTCGATGAGGTCGGTGAGGTCGATGAGGTCGGTGAGGTCGTGAGGTCGATGAGGTCGTGAGGTCGACGAGGTCGGTGAGGTCGTGAGGTCGATGAGATCGGTGAGGTCGGTGAGGTCAGTGAGGTCGGTGAGGTCGATGAGGTCGGTGAGGTCGTGAGGTCGATGAGGTCGTGAGGTCGATGAGGTCGGTGAGGTCGATGAGGTCGGTGAGGTCGTGAGGTCGATGAGGTCGTGAGGTCGACGAGGTCGGTTAGGTCGGTTAGGTCGACGAGGTCGGTTAGGTCGACGAGGTCAGTGAGGTCGGTGAGGTCGATGAGGTCGGTGAGGTCGTGAGGTCGATGAGGTCGGTGAGGTCGATGAGGTCGACGAGGTCGACGAGGTCGTGAGGTCGGTGAGGTCGGCGAGGTCGATGAGGTCGGTGAGGTCGTGAGGTCGATGAGATCGGTGAGGTCGATGAGGTCGGTGAGGTCGTGAGGTCGATGAGATCGGTGAGGTCGGTGAGGTCGTGAGGTCGATGAGATCGGTGAGGTCGATGAGGTCGGTGAGGTCGGTGAGGTCGATGAGATCGGTGAGGTCGGTGAGGTCGTGAGGTCGATGAGGTCGGTGAGGTCGTGAGGTCGATGAGATCGGTGAGGTCGATGAGGTCGGTGAGGTCGTGAGGTCGACGAGGTCGGTGAGGTCGGCGGTTTGTGGAGCTTCTGAACTGTGAAAACGTCGTCGTGAATATAAATCCAACAGTAATCAGAGTTCAGGAGAGAAATTTCAGGAGAGAAATTCAAGGTAAATAATTGAAGGATCAGTTTAAAACAGACATAAATATCAATTAATTAATGGCTATATTTATTTTTGGTATTATTTTTGCTACTTTTAATGGCGTATGTATTTATCAAGTGATGTATTTATTTATTTTTGATTTTGCCAGGTTCCGTCCACCATAATAACTCACATGTCATTTAAAAGACTTTTCATGTGAAGCGGCTGCATACAGGAGTATAACTATACGTAGAATAGATCAAATAAATAAAATAACCCTAAATGAGAAACTAGAAAATACTAGGAAGAAGGAGAAAACCCTGAGGTTGATAAAAACTGAAATCTGAATTAAGGTTAAGCATGTAAACATGTTGTAGTAGAAACCTAATATATATATATATATATATATATATATATATATATATATATATATATATATATATATATATATATATAAGTGTGAACCTGAAAAGAAGCATCATACTGCAGGTCCTCTTTAAAAACCTGCATACAGAGTCTTTTCATCAGATTCATGAAGTTTTGTTTTAGCATCTCTTTAATTAAATTTCATTTTCTCAGAAATAAAAACAAACAGTCGACGTGTCCACGGATACCAGTTATTAATGGAAGGAAAAAAAAAACTACGTTATACTGCACTGAAGTACAAATTCTTGGTATTTGTAGTTTATTTGAAGGTAACGTATTTTTAAATAGAAACAGACGTCCTTCCGACCGTCCTCTCTGTTTTTTCTCCATCTATCTATCGATCAGACGTCTTCCCCTGTACAGTTTCTTCATGTCATATGTTGGTCTCCAGGTGGAACAGTAGAACTCAGCAGAACCCTTCGCCCACAGAGACGCTGCTAAATCTCTTGCTGTCCACCATTAATTGTCCTCGCTGTCACCGACCTGCTGACTCAGGACGAGTAAAGAGAAGTACTCATGTACTCCCATCTGAGGATGTGTACTTCCATTGTATTCAACTTTATACTTCTGCTCTCCTTCATCTGTGCAACAAAACAAACCAAAGTTTTACTGATATTAAACAGAATTTATTTGTTGATTTTATTTCATATTATTAATCTGAATCTGCAAAGTAACCAAAGACATAAATGTTGAGTAAAAAGTACAATATTCCCTCTGAGGCATATAAAGTAGCAGAATATGGAAGTAGTCAGTCTGATAATACTGAAGTACTGTACTTAAATGTACTGTAGTTCCTCTGTAGGGCTGATCTGCTCTTTGCTGTTTTCATTTATATTAATTGGGAATTCATACAAAACTCCAGATGCTATTTTTCCTATTTCTGTGAAACAAACGTGAGGAAGAACAAACACCGTCATCGCTTCCTCTGGACGGCGGCCGGACGGATTACCTGGCAACCTGTTAAATACAGCGCACACAGTAGCGGCAGCCCGGTATGACCTACACATGAACCAGCCCGCTGTGAATTCCCCTCCCAACCATATACAGACCACAGCAAACAATGTAAAGCTGAGGGGGCGTCACCTGAGAACCGGTCCACAGACGTGAACTGACGTCAGCTCGTTTTAGAGGCTGACAAATATCCCATTAGAATACATGAGGAAGCCCACAGGGAGGCCACACGGTGACAGAAAAACCCCAGAACATTTTCAGCTCATTTTACATGGAACAATCTTTTCTTTACAAATTATTTTATTTATTTATTTTTTTATCACTATAGGTTGATGCCTTTTGATCGCAGTGGTTGTAAATATAAGTGACAGCTGGTGCAACAACCTGCAGATCTCTAATACAAACATGAAAATGAACCGTCCTGGTCGTACCGTGACGACGCTCAGCTGTGGAGGTCAGCGAGTGGCGGCGGTTGGTCGCGGGTCGCCGGTTATTTCCCTCTCTTTGTTAACTGGCTGTTCCGCTTCACATCTCACGTCTTCCTCAATACGTACAACGTGTTGCAGCAAGTCATGACTAACATCTTTTCTTGTGACGCACAGGTGATGTAACACCTGATTTCATGAGTTTATGGAGCAAATAGAAGAAGAGAGGCAGCAGCTTGAAAAGAGTAAATATGAGCCGTTTAAATGAGACTCTTTCAGAGTGGGTGACTTTGTCCTGAATGAGTTTACTCAGACTACAAAGCTGCATTTAAATACAGCAGAAATCTGTCACCTGATGACAGATAAAGCATATCTGCTGCGATCAATCTCTGAGGGATTCACACGCCCACATCCAACACAATAAATTAAATAGAAAAAGGACCCGGCCACTTGATCCTTCAGTTCACACTCGATACAAAAAAAGCTGCCAGGAAAAGCACCGGCTGACAGGGAAATGCTGATGTTTAAAAACCTCGGAGAAACTTTCCATTACAGCCTCACGAGAGCAGGTCGTCCTCTGTAGTGGCGGCCAGTTTTAGTGGCAATGCTCTGTTGTGTAGTCCCCCAGGGATCAATCCTGGGTCCCCTTTTGTTCTGCATGTATACGCTTCCCTCGGGGGATATCATCCGCAGACACAGCGCCGATTTTCACTGTTATACAGACGATACGCTGCTGTAAACCTGCTGCTACAATATGTCTCGTTTCCTTATTTCTGTGAGAAACGGTACGAAAATAAGGAGTCCTAAAACCTGGAAATGAGTTTTAGCACTTCCTGTTCCCTTGTCTGGGAGTCGGTGGGTTTTTAGTCAGGCATGGTTAGCATGGTAACATTAGTATATATTTATGATTGGAGATCAATTAACACAATACAATGACAGATATCCAGAAATCCTCACAGGGTCTGACTTTAGCACCAAAAACCTGCTCAGAGCTGCTACAGTTTAAGGCTTTTCACTGGATGCAACAACACTGATGTGCAAAAATTCAGTAGTACTTTTATAAATGTGCAGTCGATTATACAGACAATGAGGGAATTTGTTGGTATTGATATTAAAAACCTAATGTTACATCTGAAAACAAATTATAAATACTTTATTTCATTTTTGTTTTTGTTACTGCAACATTACGATATTTTTAAACCCAGTATTTAAAAAAATTCCAACTTTTGGCCACGAAAACTACTAACTCATCTAGACGCTAATTTATTTCAGTTTAAATGTTGTTTTGGCACTAATGTTACACCGTAGTTTAGCCAATGTTTGTGTTTAGCAACCTGAGGTAAAAACCTAAAAAACACAAATATATTAAAGGCTAATAAAAAAAACAATAACTAACCATCTAGACACTATTATTACACTATATACTTATTAACTTTAATGCTGTTTTTGCACTGATGTTTTTAAGACAATGAGGGGATTTATTGGTATTAATATTAAAAAGCTGAAAACAAATTATAAACGGTTATTGCAACATAATAACAAAATACAAAGTAAATACCACACTGCTTCCTGGTCCACATTATTCTGCTTTCTACGTCATTTCACCTGCTGTGTAATTGAAAAAATCTATGTTTTGCACAATAGTTTGAAGTGTGTTTAATGAGACGTGTTGCACAATAGGATTAAATAAACTATTCAGCATCTGATTTCATCAGAACTGCAGTCACAAGCTGGTCGGACGAGATCAGGAAGTTTATACAACAACTTCCAGCTCCAGGGAGCTCACACACACACACACACACACACACACACACACACACACACACACACACACAGAGAAGAAAGAGGAAGTGATGTCACTGTGGAAATACAGTTAATTATGCTCTTTTAGAAAATTGATGACAAACATTGTTTAGAGTTCGTCGTTACACCTTGACTGACTGTTAATTTCCTCTTTGTGACAGTAAACAGAGAACAGAGATAGTACCAGCTCAGCACTGACCTGTGTGTGTGTGTGTGTGTGTGTGTGTGTGTGTGTGTGTGTGTGTGTGTGTGTGTGTGTTGGGGTTTTTCGGATGGTTACCTGTCCTATATTTCTGCGGCGGTGGGCGGAGGATTGATTGGTATAAAGAGACGCTGCACACAGACGTCTTCACAGCAGCATCTCCTGACAGGTGAGCAAACATTGACACAGCAGATCCATTCAACACTTGAACCTGCTGCCACATAATAGTTAATAATAATTAATAATCTACAATCTGTTTCTGTCCTGCAGTTGACGACACTCTCCTGAGAGGATTAAGATCATTCATCCGCCTGAAACCATGAAGCTCGTCGTCGCCACGCTCGCCTCCGTCCTCGTCCTCCTGCCGCTGCTTCTGATTGGCTGGGCCGGGCAGGCGGCAGCGCTCCCTGTCGACCGCTCGCTCAGCCAGCCGCTGAAAGACCCCGAGACGCAACAGGCTGTCCGGGACGTGTCGCAACACGTGAGTGGTCCATTTATAAACATATATACTAATATCTTTAATCAGTAATCGAAGAAGCATTTTAAGTAAAAGTAGAAAAATACATCTGAGCAAGTACTGCGTTCAAAAGCTTGCTTACATCAAAGTATAAAAATAAAAGTACAATATTATATGTTTTATGAGCAGTATTTTAATTTTGTAACGTGGTCCAAATTATTAATCTATAGAAATGCTTCATATTGTATAACTTAACACATTTTATATGTAAAACCTGAATGAAAGCTGTCAAAAGTACAATATTTGCCTCTGAATTCAGGTGACGTAAAGGTCGAAAGTTACATAAAATGAGATACTCAGTCTGTAAAATTGTAATTCAGTACTTGAAGAAATGTCCTTAATTTCAACTTTAATATAAATATGGCTTTAAATCTGAAAGTTTCAACTTTAATCTAGACACTGATCTTATTAACGTTAAATTTTTGGCACTAATGTTACTCCATAGATTTAGCCATTGCTTTACGTCCATCTTTTTGCAACCTGAGGCAAAAGCTTAAAAAAAACAGAATAGATTAAAGGCTATTTCCAGGGTTTTTATACCCAATATTTAAAAAGTTTACACCTTTTTGGCCAACCAAAACTGCTAACTAATCTAGACACAAATTTTATTAATGTTCAATTTTGGCACTAATGTTACTCCATAGATTTAGCCGTTGCTTTACATCCATCTTGCCTGTAGCTACTGTTAACGCCCCTGAGGTCATATCTTTGTATATTTGGAGGGAATTTGTTTTTTTAAATCAATCTGAGGCAAAAATGAATAAATGAAGCAGAATGTTTGTGTTAAAGGCTGATTCCGGTGTTTTTGGTTAAGGAGATGCTTGTTTTTCTGCGTCTTCAGGCTCAGAGTATGCAGACGGAGGACGACTCCAGCGTCAGGCTGATGCCCAGAGTCAACACTGACCAGGTGAGAACGAGCTCAGGAAAACGCTCTTGTAATGACAAAAAAATCCTCAGCACAACATTAAATCAGCGTTTGACCTCTGACCTCTCCGCCTCCTCCAGGACCACCTGAAGATCTGCTGCCTCCACGCCAACATCCTCGACTACTACCTGAACAACATCCTGCGTCTCCGGGACAACACGCATCCCAGCATGCACCGGCTGAGGACCGACCTCACCCGCGTCAGCGAGGACCTGCAAACTCAAGGCTGTGTGAGTGTCCGATGGGTGAAAGTGTTTCAATCCAGCTGCTGATGTGAAGCTGGTTAGCTTAGCTTAGTTTAGCTTAGCATAAAGACTGGAAACAGAGGGAAACAGCTAGCGTGGCTCTGTCCAAAGTTAAGTTTGCTTTTTTGCTGAGTGATAAATGAGAAGATTGATACCACAGTGTTTATGAAGCTGCAACCAGGAGACAGTTATCTTAGCTTAGCATAAACTATGGAAATGCTAATGAAAATTGAAAATGGAAAGCTAAGTTTTATGGGGGTTATGTGTCTGACTACTTCCTGGCCAGGAGGAGTGATTTCTAGAAGAAATAGTCAAACTCATGGCCGTCTTTAAATCGCTGCTTGTTTTGTGCTTCCATGCTAGCCGTTTCCCCCGATTCCCATTTTTATGCTAAGCTAACCTAGCTGTAGCTTCATGCTACAGTAAAGACTGCAAACATCTTTACACAAAACATCTAATGTAGAAAAGAAAATATGAAATTTAAAAGTCAAAAATAATTTTAAGGAAGTTTTTTAAGCACATTTTTGAACAGGATTTGTTATGATGCAGCAGTTATTTTTACAGTGTGGTGGCGGAGTGGTTGATCTTAAAATCGATATTGACTTTCTGTGGTTCCAGTCAGGGAAAGTGAACATGCAGCGCACACACACACACACACACACACGCACACACACGCACACACACACACACGCACACACACGCACGCACACACACGCACACACAGCTGCTAACCTACATCACCTGTCTGTCTCTGCAGAACGTGACTCACTATCGCGACCATCACCACGCTGTGGAGTTTCGCACGAAGCTCGTCAAGGTGAGATTTTACACCCGAGTGACGCCTGATAGAAAACACTTAGACGTCATTCACACACAAAGCTGCTCTGCTGCGTCTGTACTGCACGTTATTGTAGAGAAATGATAAATGTCATTTTTTTGACTGGAGTTTGGTGCAGAAGCTCAGAGCCGCTGTGGCTGCTCGTCTTTGTTTTAGGTCTTTAAGGCTGATTATGTACAGAAGCCTTTTATCCAAAAATAACGTCATTTTATCAAACTATGTCTCATATTTATATATAGCCTCATATTATCTCATGGTAATAAATATTTTTTTGAATATTATAAATAATTAGTTGATTATAAATAATAATATTTGTTATCATTTTTTGAAGAATATTATTATAGTTTTATATTTATCTCAAATTTTAATCTTGGCACTGCTTTTCTGTATCTTTTTAAACAGTGATTCATGTTTTCTCATAAAGTACATAATCAATCAACTATAATAACTATTATTTATGCAGCTATTTTGATAATTGATTAATTTTTTAAGCCATTTTTTGAAGGAAAATACCAAGACTGAATATCTTTGTGTTATAAACTGTTCCTCGGACAAAACAAGCAACCAAGACGTCACATTTGACTTTTAATAGTATTTTTCCACTATTTTCTAACATTTTATTGACCAAATGAATTGATCAGTTGAGGAAATAATCAAAGGGTTAACTGATAATGAAAACGGCTAATAGTTGCCGCCCTTTTATCAGCAGATTAGTGAGAAAACAAACACAAGTTGTTTCCCGTTTCCTACATAGTGCGTTATATGAGTGTGTAGAGTCAAACATCTGCTGACTGTAGTTTTAATCAGACGGAGGGATTAGTGCATTTGTTGGGGACTATTTGCAGCAGCGGATGAATCCACGTTTGCTCTTCTCATTAACATCCTTTAAACCGTTTCTATTGGTTCTAATGTGACTCTGTTTGTTTCAGATGGGCGGCGAGCGAGGTTTGAATAAAGCGGTGGGAGAGATCGACATCCTGTTCACTTACCTGCATGACTTCTGCGTCCAGCCGAGGAACGCCACCGCTGCCGCCGCCACCGCCGCCGCCACCGCCGCCGCCGCCATCTGACGCCTCCACTGTTTCTACTGAACACTCAGCAAAGAGCACATTTATTATATTTATCACATTTTATACCAGCAACTTTTATACTTGTATTTATTATTAATCTATTTAATTTGAGAACATATTTAACATTTTTTATATTTATATTGACTCGAGTATGACAGATTAGTTATTGATCTATTTATTGATCAGAGAGTTTTAATGCCTGAGCCAGAAGGTCTCTGTTGGTATTGATCACGTTGCCATGTTATGGCTGATTATTATAAAGCAGTTACAGTATTTACATGTTACACTCTGTGTTACAACGTTTACTTGAAGATGAATAAAGTTTGGTTTTGAATATGAATGTCGGCTCGTCTCTCTGCTGGTGTGACATTAAAGGAACTGTTCGATGGTTTTTCAATGCAGGAATCATTTTAAAAGTATTTCCCATAAATTTAT
>CAMQGK010000549.1:2092500-2110000 GCA_947000775.1 Pterois miles
ACAGGGTTATACAGAGTTTGGAAAACTTTGTGAAAATTCCTGTGCAGTAGATTGTTGCGGACATGAGCTCAAAAAAATCCTTCAAAGATCCGTCGTTTGGCAAGTTGTATTCCCATGAGCGCACCATGGATACGGTTCACCTGTGTGATGTCATCACAGGGGATTTCCCACACAGGTGTCACCAGGAAGCACCGTAAGAACAGCAAACTTCCCACTTGTGTGTGTGTGTGTGTGTGTGTGTGTGAGACAGAGAGATAAGGATCTATCTTTAGCTGAGCTCTTTGTGTTGAGCAGACAGCAGCAGGAAACGGATCAGATCACATGACAGCGTCACCTGCTGGGCGCCACAAACACCTGTGAGGTAACTGACCTCAAATGTCAGCAACAAGTTGTAAAGAGGCCTGAAATTCAACTGTTTACTCCTGAACTCTGTCTCCTGCTGCTGATCATTCTGTTTGATAAAAACATGTATTTATATTAATCTAGTTACTCTAAATAGTACGATAGAGTATCAGGGCCACATTGGGGGAAAAAAAAACAGAGATTTAAAAGAATAAAGTCATAATATTATAAGAATAAAGTCATAATATTATAAGAATAAAGTCATAATATTACAAGAAAAAAGTCAGAAGCATTGCAAGAAAAATTTATTTATTATAACGTCATACGAAAAAAGCTGTAATATTATGAGAATAAAGTCATAAATTTATGAGAAAAAGTTGTAATATTACGAGAATAAAGCTATAAGTTTATGAGATAAAAGTTATAATTTTACCAGAATGAAGTCGTGAGATTGACGTTTTATTTTAGAGGAGAAATAGAGCAGCGTGGCGCCTTTATTTACTTATGTTTTCATAATATTACAACTTTATTCTCAAAATCTCAGTTGTTTTTTATCCTCGATGTGGCCCTAATACTCATAAAATAGCATAGAGTATGTTTTTCCCATAATGTTGGGGGCTTTGAGGTAAACAGGAAGTATAATGCCACAGTGGAGTCGGTGTAGTTCGCTGTGGGCGGCAACTTGAACCCTTTTATTTTTTGCCTGTATTTGTTTACATTTTGGCAAATTGGCACCATGAAAGTACACTGAATTATCTATTAGCAGTTCCTGTTTGCAGTGCAGTCATTTATGAGCAGATAACTATCAATAGATTGCTGTAATACGGAAGAAAACTCAATGATTTTCAGGCAAGTTCTGGATATAAGGAGCGTCTGTTTTTTTTTTTTAAATTTCTTATTGTACTTATTAACGTTTCTACATGATGGAGGTTGGAGGTTAAGGTATCATTGGTGAGTGTTAGTCTCACTGATTCTAAACGTGTGTTTTGTGTCTGTGTGTTCAGATATGACGGAGGTATGAGTCAGAGAAAGCCTTAAACGGGTACTAAAGCTAGCTAGCTCGCTACCTTCACCAGCAGTTAGCTACCTTAGTTAGCAGTGAACTACCTTAGCTAGCGATAAGCTACCTTAGTTAGCAGTTAGCTACCTTAGCTAGTGGTAAACTACCTTAGTTAGCCCCAGTTAGCAGTTAGCTACCTTAGCCAGCGGTTAGCTACCTTAGTTAGCAGTTAGCTACCTTAGCTAGTGGTAAACTACCTTAGTTAGCAGTTAGCTACCTTAGCCAGCGGTTAGCTACCTTAGTTAGCAGTTAGCTACCTTAGCTAGTGGTAAACTACCTTAGTTAGCAGTTAGCTACCTTAGCTAGTGGTAGTGTTACAGCAGGTGGTGGTAAGGCCTTGTTGTTAGCGTACAGGTGAGACAATCAAATATGATCCAATATTTCTCAGCATGAAGGCTTAATTTCATTATGTTGTTATGTTATTATCTGGCTGGTTAATATAAATATGTGAGATTTTAAATTTTATTGTTAGTTAATAGTATTTGGCCCTTTCTTGTCTTCACCTGTGGTGACGTAGGCTGCTGGTCTACAGGTGCATAATATTCTCCTCGTAATGATGCGTTCGAGTCTCAGTGTACAGAACGGAATTACGAGCAGCCGAGTGAGAAAAAAACATTCACGTCAACCTCCAACTTTAAATTTGAGGCGGAGACGTCGGGAATTTCTGACAGCTTCACGTGTCAAGATAACGGACGCCAAAAACACGACAAAATCCCCGTCTCCGGCAGTTCAAGGTAAATAAAACTCAGTATTATCACTGATAACAGTGATTTAGTGATGTAAATATACTTGATAGGTACTGAAGTATGAACTAGAAATATGTAGCTAGTGTTCCAGTAGGCTATTTACTGGTATACTTAAAAAAAGCTAATTTTGAATCAGCAAGCATTTAAAACATTGCTTGACTGTAAATTACACAGCATTATTTATGTTATCATGTACTGTTAAAAGACCCAGTTGGACTGTGGGTGGGGGTTTACTTTACAGCCCTGGATTTAATGGTAATCATAGACAAAGACATAAGACAAAGATGGAGGACATGTCTCCACAAAGTGAAGCCAAAATATTGTAGATATGGGAGCTGCCATCTTGAGATTTTGACATCATTTTGAGCCAGAGTCTGCACAGTAGTGATCGGAGGTGCGTTATCAACGTCCCGCCTATACATACGTCCACAAAGACACAACACCTACCCATAATACATCTATAACTACATTTATGATGACATGTTGTTAAACACAGATTGGTGACGGTTATGGAAAGTTAACGTTACATCTCGTCTCTCATCTAATTCAGAGCCTCCGGCTGCAACGATTTCACTCAGAGCAGAACATTCAAACAAACATTAGCACAATGGACCTAAAATGACAGAAACCATCTTTAGGAAAAATTTATTTGATGTTTACTTAGATTTTTTCAGTCTGGCTCATCCATTAATATGGAGGTTTATGGCCCATACTGCAGCCAGCCACCAGGGGGCTTTCCAGCTGTTTTGGCTTCACTTTTGGGGAACTGTTTTGTCGTCCAACTTTATATACAGGCTATGGTGCTGATTTGCAAATGTTAGCATGCTAACTTGCTAAAGTAAGATGGTGAACATATAAATATTTATAACATTTATTTTTTTTTTAATAATTCCTGACAATAATCCTCATAAATTTGACTTCAGGACATCTTTGACTATGTACACACTGAAAATCAAGCATTTTTACTGGATTCATTTAGAGAAAGTAAAAGTAAAGTCCCTCGAAGTGGACTTCGGAACCCAAGTATGGTGATAATATTGAATCAGGAGATAGGGGTATTGTCCCCTAGTGAACGTGGTAAACATTGTATACCTAACATTAGCATCTTAGCATTAAGTTTCATCCTCACAGAGATCCTACTATTTGAGTGTCTATTTGCTTTCAGTGCTTATTTATTTTACCTATAAACATCTCTGACTACATATAAGACTACATATAAGATATAAGATATAGTTTAATGTCACACTGATTCTAAAAGGCTAGCTAGTTAACTTGCTTAGCCTAGCAGTTAGATGTCTTAACTAGTGGTCAGCTACCTTAGTTATCAGTTAGCTACCTTAGCCTAGCACTTAGCTGCCTTAACTTGTGGTAAGCTACCTTAGTTATCAGTTAGCTACCTTAGCCTAGCAGCTAGCTACCTTAACTTGTGGTTAGCCACCTTAGTCAGCAGTTAGCTACCTTAACTAGCAGCTAGCTACCTTAACTTGTGGTTAGCCACCTTAGTCAGCAGTTAGCTACCTTAACTAGCAGCTAGCTACCTTAACTTGTGGTTAGCCACCTTAGTTAGCAGTTAGCTACCTTAACTAGCAGTAAGCTACCTTACCCTAGCAGTTAGCTGCCTTTCAGTCAAATATGATTCAATATGTCCAAGTATGAAGACTAATTTCATTATGTTGTTAATGTTATTATGTTATTTTCTGAGTGGTTAATATAAATATTTGTGATCGAAATGTCTTTATTCTTTCATTGGTTGGATAAATTTGATTTCAGGACATCTCTGACTACATACCTGCTGAAAATCAAACATTTTACTGGAATAATGAATCGCAATACTTAAAAATCACAAAGCATATTGAATCGGCACCCAAGTATTGTGATAATATCAAACAGTGCGATATCTGTATCCTCCCGGCCCTAGTGAACATGGTAAACATTGTACCTAACTTAATGCTAACAGTAGCATGTTAGCATTAAGTTTCACCCTCACAGAGCTGCTAGCATTTGAGTGTTTATTTGCTTCCACTGCTTATTTATTTGACCTAAAAGCATCTCTGGCTACATATGATATAAGATGTAAGATGTAAATCAAGTTTAATGTGAGAGCTGATGCAGTTTCCCTCCATCTGCAGGTACGTCGGCTCAACCTGACACCATGTGAGTCTGTTCACTGACATATTTTATTCAGCGTTGCGTCTTTTATCTTGTGTACCGTGTTACATTCATGTCTGCAGGCAGTTTAGAGTGAGCTGTGTGAGGAAACTGGAGCACCTGAAGTAAACCCACTCTGTGGAGCCCTGGACGCTGTGTGTTGCATTCATGGACAGCTGCGAGTCAGAAGTGTTGGACGCGGCCTGTCGACCAGAAGACAGAAGCCGTTCTGTTATTGGGGTCGAACTCTGTGAAATCTGCTGCATGGAGAAAAACAAACCTGCACAGTCACTGCTTCCCGGCCGAGTCGGCGAAGCCGCAACCTACTTTTATCAGACCACGCATTTCAAACCTGCTTACCAAAATAAACATGTTAACACCACCGCCGATGGCATCATCCCAGCAGAGACCATCATCAACACGTCTTTCATAATCATTTAATCAATTGATAACTTAGTCGGAAAAATGTCAGAAAATGTCCGTCACTATCTCCCAGATGTCTTGTTTAATCCAGAACTCAAAGATATTAAAGTTAAAATGATATAAAAGCCAAGATGCCGCTAACGTTTGCTCAACTTGTTTCTCTGATAACTTCAGATCCAGATGTCCGACGACTAAAATCCTTCATCCGATTATCACCTGAGACCGGCAGGATTTAGAGCTATAATAAAGGTAAGGTGTGTTTGAGTATTTCTACATACTGGGGTCCCTAAACAGTCCTGAACCCCATAAACTGGGTCTCAGTGTAAAGCTGAGACTCTGGTGGATCAATGAGTCCAACTGGATCCATGTGATGATGTTAGTCCCCATAGGAGCCATTTCATTGATCACTGTATAAACTACAGACCTACTACTACTACTCTACTACTACTACCACAGATAATCAACCCAACCCCACTACTACCTCTAGGATAATCACAGCCTCTACTACTACTACTACTACTACCACTACCTCTAGGATAATCACAGCCTCTACTACTACTACTACTACTACTACTACTACTACCTCTAGGATAATCACAGCCTCTACTACTACTACTACTGCTACTACTACTACTACCTCTAGGATAATCACAGCCTCTACTACTACTACTACTACTACCACTACCTCTAGGATAATCACAGCCTCTACTACTACTACTACTACGACTACTACTACTACTACTACTACTACCTCTAGGATAATCACAGCCTCTACTACTACTACTACTACTACTCTACCTCTAGGATAATCACTGCCTCACTACTACTACCACTACTACTACTACCTCTAGGATAATCACAGCCTCTACTACTACTACTGCTACTACTACTACTACACACACCCAGGATAATCATAGCCTCTACTACTACTACTACTACTACATCCTGGTAACTAGAGACCTGGAGCATTCAGAGGATGGATGGCTTTCCTAGCTACACTGACTACTACTACTACTACTACTACTACTACTACTGCTAGTACTACTACTACATCCTGGTAACTAGAGACCTGGAGCATTCAGAGGATGGATGGCTTTCCTAGCTACACTGACTACTACTACTACTACTACTACTACTACTGCTAGTACTACTACTACATCCTGGTAACTAGAGACCTGGAGCATTCAGAGGATGGATGGCTTTCCTAGCTACACTGACTACTACTACTACTACTACTACTACTACTAGCTACTCTGACTACTACTACTACTACTACTAGCTCCTCTGACTACTACTACTACTACTACTACTACTACAGAGGATGGGGTCTTTCCTAGCTCTCTGACTACTACTACTACTACTACTACTACTACTACATAGGATGGGGTCTTTCCTAGCTACTCTGACTACTACTACTACTACTACTACTACTACTACTAGCTACTCTGACTACTACTACTACTACTACTACTACTACTATAGAGGATGGGGTCTTTACTAGCTACTCTGACTACTACTACTACTACTACTACTACTACTACTACTAGCTACTCTGACTATCAGGGGGTTTCTGAGACCTTTACACAACACTAGTGATCAGCATCCAAAGGTTGAAAAACGCAGAAATCTCCAAATGTCAAAAGTTTTTGATCCCAAATCCCAGCTTGTCTTCTGTGGTGTTCCTTAAGGTCTTGGTGTCTTAATGTGGTATTTTTAAGGGATTATTGATCATTTTTATTTATTTCTACAGTGGTAAAAAAATGGTTAAATTTAGCACCAAATCTGTGTAACAAACGATATAAACCCCAAAAATGCTGCAACAACTTGTGAGACATAATAGAGCCTGAGGATGGACGTCATAGACTTCTACCATCATGTTATAAATCCTTATTTTAATGAATGAATGAATGTTTTTTCTGATTTATAACTAGAACAACTGGACACTCAGTGCTGAGCTTCATCTAAAATTGATCTTCAGGTTTCTGGCTTTCAGATGATGTTCACCATGTTTATGAGACATCTACTGTTGACCTGCTATCTCCCACTAAAGACCCCCAGACCCCCTAAAAACAAACTAAAATGGGTGTGTTGTGGGTCTTAGAGGGTAAAAATGTGGCTTAAAACTGGATAAAAAGTCAGTTTATGACAACTATGACGCTGATGCATTCACAAAGAGGATGTGATGACAGCATTGACCAAATGAAACACATCTTGATTAACATAAAAAATAAGAAATGAGCATATACGAAATACGTACAAATAATTGCATTAACATGCTATGTGTGACATATAACCACAGGGCATATAAGTAAATACAAAATGTAACGACAAAAGTGTGTTAAATATAAATGCCAGAATAGTGCAATAATATGTAATAATATGTAATAAATTAATTAAATTAAATAAAATGTGTAAAAGTTTCGTATTACACCTTTCAGTTAACGTAAAAGCAGGATAGGGAAGATAAGAGGTAAAACTTTACAACAACTTTATTGTTTGTGTTGAACAACTAATTGCTTAATCACTTTCAGGGCAACATGCAGCTGCAGGATTTAAAGTGGACCAACTCTACTACACTAGATTCACAGCAGCTGTAGTTCGGTTCAGAAACGTGGACAATTATGGCAAAGAATCCATATTATATTATTGTATTATATAATATGTCAGTGTACTACTTTTATATGGAGGAAGGGACCTGCCGAAATAATAAATAAATAATTGACTCAATAAATATTTTATTATATTTTTATTTTAACCATTAACTAATTAATTGATAAAATGTAATATGAATTGATATCTCTGTTATTTATTTACTCTTCTGTTTTATTTTCCCTTTTAATTATTTATTTATTTATTTTTGTACTTATTTTATATTAAATGTATTAAGTATTTATTTATGCATGATTTTCCCTTTGTATTTAATCCATTCTTTATTTCCCCAAACTTATTTATTTCTGTATTCTTCTGTATTATATCTGCATTATTCCTTTCTTTATAAATTTATTTTTGTATTTCTGCCTCATTGTGCAAATGAGTCATTGTCAGTCAACGAAATATATAAGGGCTGAAATGCAAAGGGAAAATCATGCATAAATAAATAAAAAAATAAATGAATATATAAGTAATAATAATAAATATAAAATAAATGAAAAATAAAAACAAATTAATTTGAATATTGATCAAATAAATACAATATAAATACTAATAATGAATATGAAAATTTGAAGAGTAAATTAAAAGATTATAAGATAAATGCAAAAATAAATAAAATTTAAAATTAATAAAAAATGGTTTGTTTCTCAGCTGTGAAGTGTAGTGTTTACCAGGCTGGATTTAACATGGAGGGTGGAGGTCGGATCCACGCCCACCCTCCACCCTTTAATACTGTCTGAGGTTTGTTCTGGTTGACGGATACTGAACGGATATGACGTCACGGTACTCAGACTACCACAATAAAAGCGGTAAAGTCCTTCTACCTCCACACAGATGCAGGTGAAGCGGATATATTGATTCTGGCTTTAAGAAATTTCAAAATCGTAAAAAAAAAAAAAAAAAAAAAAATGCGATACATAGGCTAATAATCGTTAATGGAAACAATCGTGAGTTGGAGTCCTGAACTAGAGCCGATATGTGGAACATGGTCTCCATATGTGGGACATACGGGACCCCCGTAAAGTGGCACGACGCACAACATGTTTATCACATTTAACCAAAACCGCAGTGTTTTTCTTCAGCAACACACGCTTGTTGTTCTCTGGTGTCTCAGTACATTTTGAACCACTTTAGAGGGCGCTGGAGTTTTTCCCAGCATGCACTGCGTGAACTGATCACCTGTCGAGCAACCACAGGGTGATTAGACAGAAGTGAATCTTGTCTAATGTGCATTTCTACGCTGCAGACAGGCAGTCAGTCTGCGTCGGTGTGGCTGTTTGACCTGGTTACTGCTCTCTGACTTCCAGGAAGTTCACACTCATCATCACCTGAACTCTGTTTTTGACTCAGCATCAGCAGCAGGTATTAGTCGTGGTCTTCGTCTACGGCGCCGGCGCGCCGACGTCGCCTGTAAACTGGGTTGGACGACTGTGCTTTCTGAAACCCGTCTGCTGAGTCAGCATCTTCTTGGCTGTGTTGAACGTCAAAGCCGCAACCTAGTTTTATCTGACTTCTCATCTAAACACCAAAACCAGGTCCTACCCAGACCACCCCGCTAAAACCGACAGGAAGTGACATCATCAGTGTCACTGAAGAGGACAGAGGAGAACGAGAGAAGAGGTGAAGAAGGAAAGAAATAGGAGGGAAGGGGAGGAAAAGCCAATAAGGATGATGAAAGGAGGCAGGAAGGAAGAAAGAAATAGGAGATGAAGACTGGGAGAGGGAAGAGGAGGAAGGAAAGAGAAAAAGGAGTAGTAATGATGGGAGAAAAAAGAGGAGAAAGGAAGGGAGACAGTCCTTTCCTTCTTTCATGATAAGGAGAAGAAGAGGAAGACCAATAAGAGGAAGGAAAGAGAGAGGAGGATGGAGACGAGACGGAGGACAAAGGGGAGAGCAAACGAAAACAAAGGAAACAGGAGGATGAGGAGAAGGAAGAAAGAGGAATGATACAAGGAAATAAGGAAAGTAGGAAGAAGGAGGACAGAAGAGGAGAAAAGATATGAGAAGAACGTGGAGGAAAGGATGAAAAAAGGAGGAAGAGGGATGAAGAAAGGAGGAGAGGAGACAAAAAGGAGAGAAGACATCAAAACTACAGGAGGAGAAAATAAGAGAGGAGAAAAAGAAGGGAGAAGAGGAGGAGGGATGCAGGAAAGAGGAGACAAATACAGATGATGAAGATGAAAGAGAAATATTAAAGAAAGGAGAAGAGGGGAAAGAAGAGGTGAAAATAGAGAAAAGGGAGAAAGCAAAAGAAAGGGGGAGGTGAAAATAATTAACAGATGAGGAGAAAAGAGGAGGGAAGGAAAGGGAAGGTAGAAGTCTATAGGTAGGAAGAGGAAACAAGGAGAGGAGGAGAAAAGAGGAGCAGAAAAGAAAGAAGTAAAAGATGAGAAAAGAAAAAGGAACAAAGATAAGACAGGAAAACTAAAACAGGGAAAAGAGGAGGAAAGGGAGGTGAAATAGAGAAAAAAAGGAGAGAGTGAAAGAAAAGAAAAGACAAGGAGGAGGAGGGATGCAAGATACAGGATGAAGACAAGAGGCAGAAATGAAAGAAAGGAAAAGAGGAAAAGAGGAGGTGGAAAGAAAGAGAAGAGAAATGAGAAGCAGAAAATAGAGAGGAAAAAAGAGAAAGGTGATGGAGGGATACAGGAAAGAGAAGAGGAGGTGATGACAAGAGGGAAATTATAGAGGAGAAAATAGAGAGAGGGGAGAGCAAAATAAAGGAGGAGAAACTACACAAGAAGAAAGAAAAAAGAGGAACATAAAATATAGAGAAGAGAAAGGAAGGATAGAGGAAAGACGACAGAAAGAAAGAGGAGAAAAGAGACAAAGAGAGAGAATGGGAGGAAGAAAAGGAAAGGGGGATGAGAAAAAAAGAGAAGATATCAAAAGAAAGGAGGAGAGATGACATGGGGAGAAAGGAGGAAATGACATGAATGAGAAAAGGGGAGCAGAAAATACAGAGAGAGAAAAAGAGGAGAGAGGAGAAGGAATGGGGAGAGACAGAGGAGAAAATAGGAAGAAAGGAGGAAGGAAGAAAGGAAGGAAGGGGGAAGTCTGCAGGTAGGAGGAGGAAATGAGGAGAGGAAGAGAAAAGAGAGAGAGAGAGGGAGGAGAGAAGAGGGGAGGTGACATCAGCTGGGAGAGTCCTCGGAAATTTGCAGCAGTGAGTCAGTGATATTAGGAAACTTCTGAAACAGGAGAAGAGACAAGAGGAGGAGGAGGAGAGGAGGAGGAGAGGAGGAGGAGAAGGAGGAGGAGAGGAGGAGGAGGAGAGGAGGAGAGGAGGAGGAGAAGGAGGAGGAGGGAGGAGGAGGAGAGGAGGAGGAGGAGAGGAGGAGGAGGAGAGGAGGAGAGGAGGAGGAGAAGGAGGAGGAGGAGAGGAGGGAGGAGGAGGAGGAGGAGGAGGAGGAGGAGAGGAGGAGAGGAGGAGGAAAGGAGGAGGAGGAGGAGAGGAGGAGGAGGGGAGAGGAGGAGGAGAGGGGAGGAGGAGGAGAGGAGGAGGAGGAGAGGAGGAGGAGGAGGAGAGGAGGAGAGGAGGAGGAAAGGAGGAGGAGGAGGAGAGGAGGAGGAGGAGGAGAGGAGGTATAAATGCAGCAGAGAGGAGTGAACCTGCTACAGTTGAACATGCTTCTCCTCCTCCTCAGGACGTCTGCTCTCACTCTGCTCGTCGGCTTTGCCGCTGACGGGCTCGTTACCACGGCGACGGCCCAGCAAGGACTCACCTGCCAACAGGAGATTCCCGCCATGCTGATCCGCGACCTGTGGGTCCGCACCAGACAGCTGATCAATAAGCTGCCGGTAAGATCAATAACTGATGATCAATAACAGTTTGTTAGGATAAACTAAAGAATCAGTTTAGATCAATAATTTAACTACAAACTCTAAATATCAATAATAACTGTGATTGATTAGCTAATCATTATGTCAGATTACTACTTTTATAGGTCTGTAATAACTGTGATTTATTATCTAATCAATATGTCAGGTTACCTTGTTTATAGATCAATAATAACTGTGATTGATTAGGTAATCAACATGTCAGATTACTACTTTTATAGGTCAAAAATAACTGTGATTGATTAGTCGATCAGTATGTCAGTTTACTATTTTAATAATTCAATAATAACTGTGATTGATTAACTAATCAATATGTCAGATTACTACTTTTATAGGTCTATATTAACTGTGATTTATTATCTAATCAATGTCAGGTTACCTTTTTTATAGATCAGTAATAACTGTGATTGATTAGCTGATCAATATGTCAGTTTACTACTTTTACAGGTCAATAATAACTGATTGATTAGTTGACCGATATGTCAAGTTACTACTTTTATAGGTGAATAACTGTGATTGATTAGTCGATCAGTGTGTCAGTTTGCTACTTTTATAGGTCAAAAATAACTGTGATTGATTAGCTAATCAATATGTCAGTTTGCGACATTTTTTGGTCAATAATAACTGTGATTGATCAGGTAATCAATATGTCCGTTTACTACTTTTATAGGTCAATAATATATGTGATTGATTAGTCGATCAATGTCCGTTTACTATTTTTATAGATCAATAATTGTGATTAATTACTCAATCAATATGTCAGTTTGCAACATTTATAGGTCAATAATAACTGTGATTGATTAGCTAATCAATATGTCAGTTTTTTACTTTAATAGGTCAATAATAACTGTGATTGATTAACTAATCAATATGTCACTTTACTACTTTTATAGGTCAATAATTGTGATTGATTAGTAAATCGATATGGCAGTTTACTACTTTTATAGGTCAATAACTGTGATTGATTAGCTAATCAATATGTCAGTTTACTACTTTTATAGGTCAATAACTGTGATTGATTAGTTGATCAATATATCAGTTTACTATGTTTATAGGTCAATAATAACTGTGATTGATTAACTAAACAATGTATCAGTTTACTATGTTTATAGTTCAGTAATAACTGATTGATTAACTAATCAATATATCAGTTTACTATGTTTATAGTTCAATAATAACTGTAATTGATTAGCTCATCAATATGTCAGTTTACTATGTTTATAGGTCAGTAATAACAGCTATTGATTAGTCTTACTGATTTGTCTGTAAATTAACACTTTGGTTTGTTATCAATTAAATCTAAATAATATCACTTATTGATTGGCCTGTAAATGAATACATCACTTCATTATCAATCAAACATCAATAATCACTAATCACTCTCATTAATTAGTCTGCTGATCAATATATCAGTTCAATATCAATTAAATTCCAAGTAACATTTACTGATTAGTTTATCAGTTCACCTATCAGGTGATTTATCAATTAAAGGTCAATAATGACATTCATTAATTATTAGAAGCAGTGACTGATCATTATTGATCAGCATCATTAGGTCTGGAAAGAAAATGATCAATAAATGATTCCTTTACCGATCAATAATCATCAGACTTCAATTATCAATTGAATGTTAAGACTAAATTAAGCAGCAGCTCCCTCACAAGCTAATCAATAACGATGATGTGATTAGTTATTACTGTATTGATCAGCAGTAGTTTATCATGCTCATCAATTACACACAGGAGTGGTCAAAATAATGTGAATACATCATGGAGAAGGACTTCAGAATAATGAGCTGAACCAATCAATGATTAATAATCAATGACACAGAATCCGTTCTTTCAAAATAAAATGAGTTCTTTCAAAATAAAAGTCCCTATCATTAAGTGTTACCACATTTTATCAGAGTTTCACAGATTTACACATGAAACTGTTTCACTTCCACATGTGATACTGATACTACACTGTACTGATGAGTAATACTGTGAATCAGACAGGACATGGATCACTTTTTACTTCACAGCTGGAGGAAGTACTCTCATACTAATAAGATAAGATAAGATAAGATATTCCTTTATTAGTCCCACAGTGGAGAAATTTACAGTAATACTACTAATAGTATTACTGATACTATGCCCACTAATACTAATACTACCACTGCTCCAAAGTATGCAAGTAGTCACAAAGTACTGTGCTTGATTTCATTTTTCAACTACTTGTACTACATCTGAGAGGGAAATAATTTTTTTTTTCACTTCTCTGCTATAACATAATACATAAATAGTACACTTTTGATACTTTTTACTGGTAGTATGTCTGTACTTTTATTTGTAATTTTAAAGTAGTTGTTATTTTATATTGTACTGAGAGAAGAATTGTATTTTTTCCACTCCTCTTCTACAGCATTATACATAATGAGTACTTTCACTTTTGATACCAAAGTACATTTTGCTGATAGTACACAAGTCAGGTTTTACTTGTACTTACTTACTTGGTACTTACTTGGTTTTACTTTTTTCATTTTGACATTAATACTACTACTTGACACATATCATTGCGAAAATATTCCTAATGAGGTACTGCTACTATGGCCACTAATACTAATAATTTCTAATTTTCTAACTAAATTATTATCAATTTTTAATGAGTTTGTGTGTGTGAGGTGATTAATAATTTTATGTTTCATGTTGCTCACTCTTCCACCCCTATTGACTTTTGAGAAACTGCACAAAATATAAAAACTAATGTAAATCCTGGCCTTCATATGAGACTGATGAGTTTTATATTTGTATCTGCAGAAAGAAGAAAAGTTCTCCAGGCGACAGCGACTTCTGCCCAGATTCTGCACCAGGTGCTCTGAGGTCAGTGAACCCGTCCAACCGCTCAGCAGGGACACAAAATTCAGCACTTTTTGAATGGAGTCTGGTGCTGGAGAGCAAAAGTGGAGGCAGACCTGTCGGTGAGGTTTCAGCCTCCAGCCTCCAGCCGTGATGGTGTCCGCTTGGTTTACCGCAACCACAACCACACGTTTACCGTCTCCAGTCGAAAGCTGCAACTACACACAACCGTTGTGTATTTTGGTTTAAATGACGACTCATGGGTGAATTGATAAGAAAAATGTAATAAAGTAAAAATGTGGGGTTCTCAAAGCGCCTGCAAAGGGTGAACTGCATCTTTAACTGTGCTGCCAAGCAAATAGTGTCTCCGTGCTCCTCTGTTTGCACATACTTTTGACAAAATTGCAAAACTGTAAAAAGATCTAATTTTTGCTTATTTTTATTTATTAATGAATTAATTAATTTGTTTGATTATTACTATTTACTTTGTTTCTCTTTCTATTTATTTTATTTATGTATTATTCTCTATTTAATGTTCTCTATTTACTTTTACTTATTTTTATTCATTATTATTTATTTTCTATTCTATCATTTCTATTTTCTGACGTTACACCTCATTTTTGTTTTAATTAATTAAGTAATTTATTTATTTATTCGTTGTGATTTATTATCACTATTTACTTTGCTTCTCTTTATTTTTATTTTTATTTATTTTTTCTCTATTTAATTTTCTCTATTTAGTTTTTATTTATTTTTATTTACTAATATTTTGCTTTTTTCCTTTTATTTCTATTTTCTCACTGTATCTCTCGTTTTTGTTTTATATTAATTAATTAATTAATTTTTATTTTGATTTATATCACTTTTTACTTTTCCTCTTTCTTGTCTCTTTAGTTTTCTCTATTTAGTTTTATCCATGTATTTATTATTATTGTTATTATTGTTATTTTATTTCTATTTTCTACCTTTGTCTCTCATTTTTTATTTTAATGAATTAATGTATTTATTCATTGTGATTTATCATCACTATTTACTTTGTCTTTGTTTAAATTTAATTTTAGTATTATTTAATTACTTTTTCTCTTTTTAGTTCTCTCTATTTTTTATTTATTCTTATTCTATTTTTTACTCTTATTTCTGTTTTCTAACAATATCTCCCATTTTTATTTTTATTTTTAATTATTTATTCATTATTTTTTCTATATTTATCCTCTCTTATAAATATATAATATAAAAAAGAAAAAGAAAATGTGTTTGTGATGCAGTAAACTCACCATCGATGCGTCCATCTATGTTGAGCTGCTTACCGGCAGCTAACAGCTAACGCTAACGCTAATGAGAAGTGCCTTTGATTTACATCATGATGTGTTCAGGCTCTATTCAGTAAAAAGGGTAAATTCTAACATTATCATGATGTGTTCAAGTGCAATATTGTAAAATGTAGTTTTTGCCAGAAACTTGAATAAACTGCTGAACTTCCTGATAAAAACCAGAAAACAAACAGTAGTAAAGGAGTCGATGCTGAAGAAGAATTGACTACTGAATTAGTACTAGTAGTAGTAGTAGTAGTAGTAGTAGTAGATACCTGTTAGGGGTCTGGTTAGGTAACGTGGCCATGTCTCTGTAGCAGCAGTTAGCTTAGCTTTACATGTGAAGCTGAAACACAACTATAGAGCAGTACATGGTGACGTGGGCGGGACTAATGTCAGCATGCTCTCTCCTCCTCAGCGTCTGATTGGCTGGCTGGAGATGAAGGAGTTGATTGACGTCTACCAGAGGAGTGTGTTCAGTAGAGAGGTCATCCAGGAGCTCCTCCCCCTCCACTACAACGACCTGCTGCACCGCATCCAACACACACTGCAGCACTGTGTGAGTACACAACTACACACCAACTATACACTACAACGACCTGCTGCACCGCATCCAACACACACTGCAGCACTGTGTGAGTACACAACTACACACCAACTACACACTACAACGACCTGCTGCACCGCATCCAACGCACACTGCAGCACTGTGTGAGTACACAACTACACACAAACTACACACTACAACGACCTGCTGCACCGCATCCAACGCACACTGCAGCACTGTGTGAATACGCAACTACACACCAACTACACACTACAACGACCTGCTGCACCGCATCCAACGCACACTGCAGCACTGTGTGAATACGCAACTACACACCAACTACACACTACAACGACCTGCTGCACCGCATCCAACACACACTGCAGCACTGTGTGAGTACACAACTACACACCAACTACACACTACAACGACCTGCTGCACCACATCCAACGCACACTGCAGCACTGTGTGAGTACACAACTACACACCAACTACACACTACAACGACCTGCTGCACCGCATCCAACGCACACTGCAGCACTGTGTGAGTACACAACTACACACCAACTACACACTACAACGACCTGCTGCACCGCATCCAACGCACACTGCAGCACTGTGTGAGTACACAACTACACACCAACTACACACTACAACGACCTGCTGCACCGCATCCAACACACACTGCAGCACTGTGTGAATACGCAACTACACACCAACTACACACTACAACGACCTGCTGCACCGCATCCAACACACACTGCAGCACTGTGTGAATACGCAACTACACACCAACTACACACTACAACGACCTGCTGCACCGCATCCAGCACACACTGCAGCACTGTGTGAATACGCAACTACACACCAACTACACACTACAACGACCTGCTGCACCGCATCCAACACACACTGCAGCACTGTGTGCGTACACAACTACAGCTACACACCAACTACACACTGCAGCACTGTGTGAGTACACAACTACATCTACAGACCAACTACACACTCACGAATACACTGACTAATATGTACTTTGTGTACTTTGTGTACTTGTTCAGGTTTCTCCCTCTAAACCTTCAAAATGGTTCAAAATCATCAAGAAACTGGAGAGAAAAATCAAAAAGGTAAATATACACAGATTATACTACTACTAATACTAACACTACTGGTACTGCTACTACTGCTGTTATTGCTACTATTAGTACTGCTTATACTTCTGCTACTACAACTCACTGCTACTGCCACGGCTGATAGTACTACTACTACTACTGCTGCTGCTGCTGCTACTAGTAATACTACTACTGCTACTACTGCTATTGTTCCTGCTATTGCGACTGTCATTTCTACTACTATGGCTTCCACTAATGTGTTTACTGCTACAGTTACAGGTATTATATTTACTACTACTGCTACTACTACTAATATTGCTAATACTATTAATACTTCTTCTACTGTTACTAATTCCACTTATACTGTTACTGCTACAACTACTATTACTACTGCTTTTACTGGCACTGATTCTACTGCTAATACTACAACTATTATTGGTACTAATATTAATAATACGGCTTCTAAAACTAATTCTGCTGGTA
>CAMQGK010000549.1:2115000-2275000 GCA_947000775.1 Pterois miles
TATGAGTACTTTGCCAGCACTCTATCAGTACTGTATCAATACTCTAACAGTACTCTCTCAGTACTGTATCAGTACTTTCTAGTACTGTATCTGTACTCTGTATCAGTACTCTCTATCAGTACTGTATCAGTGCTCTCTAACAGTACTCTCTCAGTACTGTATCAATGCTCTCTGTCAGTAATCTGTCAGTACTGTATCAGTACTTTCTAGTACTGTATCAGTACTCTGTATCAGTACTCTATCAGTACTCCACCAGTACCCTTGAGAACCATGTTGAGAGCCATACAGAAGCAATCTCCCATTCTGGCATTTAGCATTTTTAACGCTGTTCTTTGTTGAAGGTTGTTGCACAAAACAGAGGAAATCAATAAGACAAATAAAATGAGGCGTAGCTGACTGTTATTGTCAACAGTTTTGTTTACTTTAGTGGAGTATACATCCATATACAGGATATCTATAATCCAACGCTGGAGATTTCTCAGTGTGCTGGTGAACATGCGTCGTATGATGAAGGTAACCGTGATACCAGAAACAGAAACAGAGACGAGCCTCTCAGTATAGTCTTTGGTGTTGTTCCTGTTGTTGCCATGGTTACTCCTCAACAGTGGCGAGCTGGGAAAACTTGAGGTGTCAACCCCAAAAATGCAAATTAATTTAAATCTGTTTTTGTTTCACTTGAACTGTGCTGTTTTAAAATAGAAACATCTGAATACTCGTGGAGGGTGAATGGACTGAAGGCGCAAATGAGTTTATCGGGGAAACCCTGGAAATGATCTTTCGACTCACAGTAATGGTATTTCTACCCGCAGTGATGATTCAGGTTTCGTCGCACGCCTTGCGGTGGCGTTTCCACCAGCGGTGACGATGCAGGGATGGGTCTTCTTCCTGCTGCGATGACATTCAGACTGTCAGCAGGAACACTGTAACCTCAAGCAGTCGTATTTCCACCCGTGTAGAGTCATCTCTGTCCACAGTTTCTTCCTGCTGCAGTGATGATCCTAGCGGCCATGTTTCTACGCTAAGATCGCTAAGAAGTGTGAAGACGAACGATGTGTGAGAGTTGAGCATATTGTGCTGCTGATGTTGAACCTGACGCATTCAGACACAAAACTAGCAGTGAGGCTCTCGGCTGGCGTTCCTCTTCATCCCAAAGGTGTTGATGGGTTGAGGTCAAGTTCTTCACCGCCAAACTGGGAAAAACATTTCTTTATGGAGCTGGTTTCATTCACAGGGTCACTGTGATGTTGAGACAGAAGTGATAGAAGAGTACTTGTCTTAAACAGTGGCATGTTAACACGACTAACTAACGACTTCCTGACACAGGGTGCACACAGAGTTCAGCTTAGACTGTGTCGTTTGAATCTTACAGGCTAGAAGAGATGAATATTCCCAGT
Source organism: Pterois miles (assembly GCA_947000775.1). Taxonomy (NCBI): domain Eukaryota; kingdom Metazoa; phylum Chordata; class Actinopteri; order Perciformes; family Scorpaenidae; genus Pterois; species Pterois miles. Next base: position 2,116,395 of record CAMQGK010000549.1, read on the forward strand.
GTTTCACAAGAAAATAGTAAAAAAGTGAACACAGCACCGTGGCTGCCACAGTAACTCTACTGATGGTGAACTGGAGACAGTGAATGCAGCACTGTAGCTGCCACAGTAACTCTCCAGACGGTGAACTGTAGACACTGAACGCAGCACCGTGGCTGCTACAGTAACTCTCCTGACGGTGAACCGGAGACGGTGAACTGGAGACAGTGAACGCAGCACCGTGGCTGCTACAGTAACTCTCCTGACGGTGAACTGGAGACAGTGAACGCAGCACCGTGGCTGCTACAGTAACTCTCCTGACGGTGAACTGGACACTCAGTTGTCTATTCTGGTCATATAACTACAGCTGGAGCACTGCTGCATGTGAGGCACTAATCTTGTCAGTTAAGGGTTAATAATCAGGTAACGACGGTCGGTTATTGGTTAAGAAAAGTTTTAAAATTAGCATCCCTAGTCACCATGATTGACAGCTGCTTCACTCGACTCCCTGATGAAGCCTGAACTTGCACATGATCGTGAAATACGACGTGCTGTGATTGGTCGTGGGCATACATGGTCATGGTCATTGTAGTCCCGTCATCCGACCAAGAAACTAAATGACTTCACAGTGATCATTGGATCTGCGGTGGTGACCATCCTCATCTGCCTTGTTATTGAACAGGAGCAGAAACAGCCGCCTTTCGTCCAGACTCACTAATACAGCATGTAAAGATCAGAAGACCAGAGCTTTGGGGGTCCACACGCCTTCAGAGTGAAAGTGACCTTGTTCCACAGGGTGGGCTGCATCCTCCCCTCTAACTGCATTAGTTGTATAGAGATGACTGTTTGAGTAACTTCTCAAACGCTTTTTGACGTCGTGACACACTTTAGTGTTTTATGAAATGATGAGTTTGTTCCAGATGGTGTGACGAGGCCTCTGGAGGTCAAACAAAGACAGACAAGCATTTAAAGTATAGCTGCACCAGCTACAACATTAAAATGGTGCAAACACATTAATCCATCAGTAATAACAAACCTGTAGATGTTTTTATAGCCGACGTCATCAAAAATATGCAAATACACATGTTGGCAGTGGAAGTGGTGTTTCTGCCCAGCATCCAGACGAGCTTTAAATATTAATTATTATTAATTACCAGTTAATTATCGGATCTGAAATGTCCGACCGTTTCAGAGCAACAGGTGTTTCGGTTTAATGTGTGACCGTAGATAATAAACACAGATATATTTAAAATAGATTGAAGGCTTTTATGAAGATGCCTACATGTTTCTGTCTGTGTTTTTAGCTGCTGCCGTCTACGAGGAACCATGATGCATTCAGCTGAGCGTCGCCAGTTAACATGGTCACTCACTGAACCAAAACACCGGCGGTGTCTCCGGCTGCAAGCTACCAAACATGTTAACAACCACAGAAATTCGTGTCCACTGAATACTGGGCCACTCGCTGATGTCTTCGACTCACTACGACACACAGATCTGGAAAGTCAACTTGTTTTGGTTGCCTTTGTGGTATGTGGTGGTTAACATCCTTACGTAGCCTGAAAAGTTATATACATCATCAGTGTTATCAATATTATATTCTGCTCAGTCATGTCCTGAAATCCTACACTGTTCCTCTAAGTAAAAGGTCTGAGTCCTTCTGGTACCACTGGACGCCGAGTGCACGTGGACGAGACTTGTCAGTCAAATATACATAGTAGGGCCATCAGTTGATTACAATAGTTAATCATTATTAATCACAAATTAATCTCATTTTCTATCAGCTCAAAATCAACCTTAAAGGGAGATTTATCAAGTATTTAATCCTCTTATCTACATGGGAGTGAGCAAATATGCTGCTTTATGCCAATGCATGTATATATTTATCATTGTAAATCAATACCATCACCAATCAATGCCTGCCAATTGTCTGGAAACCCTCAGAGGTTCTGACTTGAGTATCAAAATATACTCAAATCACAACATGCTGACTTGACTATGACTTGATCCAGACTGACTGGGACTATCAGAAAGTGGGCATGTCTGTAAAGGGGAGACTGGTGGGGACCCAGAGAACCCATTTACATCCACACTTCTGGAGGTCAGAGGTCAACGGACCCCTTTGAACATGGACAGGACAGTTTTTCCTCACTAAAATTCAGTGTAAGTTCGGAGCGTTATTTCACCTCCTTCACTTCCAGCTAGTCTGACCTGGTTGGTACCGATGGATCCATCAGGTTCTTTAGTTTCACATGAGACCAGTATCTAGTAGTGGTAGTAGTAGTAGTAGTAGTAGTAGTAGTCTGACCTGGTTGGTACTGATGGATCCATCAGGTTCTCTAGTTTCAGATGAGACCAGGATGTAGTAGTAGTAGTAGTAGTAGTAGTAGTCTGACCTGGTTGGTAGCGATGGATCCATCAGGTTCTCTAGTTTCAGATGAGACCAGGATGTAGTAGTAGTAGTAGTAGTAGTAGTAGTAGTAGTAGTCTGACCTGGTTGGTAGCGATGGATCCATCAGGTTCTCTAGTTTCAGATGAGACCAGTATCTAGTAGTGGTAGTAGTAGTAGTAGTAGTAGTAGTAGTCTGACCTGGTTGGTACTGATGGATCCATCAGGTTCTCTAGTTTCAGATGAGACCAGGATGTAGAAGTAGTAGTAGTAGTAGTCGTAGTAGTAGTAGTAGTCTGACCTGGTTGGTAGCGATGGATCCATCAGGTTCTCTAGTTTCAGATGAGACCAGGATGTAGTAGTAGTAGTAGTAGTAGTCGTAGTAGTAGTAGTAGTCTGACCTGGTTGGTACTGATGGATCCATCAGGTTCTCTAGTTTCAGATGAGACCAGGATGTAGAAGTAGTAGTAGTAGTAGTAGTCTGACCTGGTTGGTAGCGATGGATCCATCGGGTTCTTTAGTTTCAGATGAGACCAGGATGTAGAAGTAGTAGTAGTAGTAGTCGTAGTAGTAGTAGTAGTCTGACCTGGTTGGTAGCGATGGATCCATCAGGTTCTCTAGTTTCAGATGAGACCAGGATGTAGAAGTAGTAGTAGTAGTAGTCGTAGTAGTAGTAGTAGTCTGACCTGGTTGGTAGCGATGGATCCATCAGGTTCTCTAGTTTCAGATGAGACCAGGATGTAGTAGTAGTAGTAGTAGTAGTCGTAGTAGTAGTAGTAGTCTGACCTGGTTGGTACTGATGGATCCATCAGGTTCTCTAGTTTCAGATGAGACCAGGATGTAGTAGTAGTAGTAGTAGTAGTAGTAGTCTGACCTGGTTGGTAGCGATGGATCCATCGGGTTCTTTAGTTTCAGATGAGACCAGTAAAGAAAGAAAGAAAGAAAGATATTCCTTTATTAGTCCCACAGTGGGGAAATTCAGTTTTACACTCTGTTGTTCACACAGTACATATACATGCGTCAATGGAGAGATGTCAGAGTGAGGGGGCTGCTCCTGATAAGTGCCCAGAGCAGTTGGGGGTTTGGTGCCTTGCTCAGGGGCACCTCGGCAGTGCCCAAGAGGTAAACTGGCACCTCTCCAGCAACCAGTTGGTCTTGGTCCATGGGGGTCTTGAACCCGTGACGTCCGCGTTCTAACCCAAGTCCTTACAGACTGAGCTACTGCCGCCCCCAGTATGTAGTAGTAGTAGTAGCAGTAGTAGTCTGACCTGGTTGGTACTGATGGATCCATCAGGTTCTCTAGTTTCAGATGAGACCAGGATGTAGAAGTAGTAGTAGTAGTAGTAGTAGTAGTAGTAGTAGTAGTAGTAGTCTGACCTGGTTGGTACTGATGGATCCATCAGGTTCTCTAGTTTCAGATGAGACCAGGATGTAGAAGTAGTAGTAGTAGTAGTAGTAGTAGTAGTAGTAGTAGTAGTAGTCTGACCTGGTTGGTACTGATGGATCCATCAGGTTCTCTAGTTTCAGATGAGACCAGGATGTAGAAGTAGTAGTAGTAGTAGTAGCAGTAGTAGTCTGACCTGGTTGGTACTGATGGATCCATCAGGTTCTCTAGTTTCAGATGAGACCAGTATGTAGTAGTAGTAGTAGCAGTAGTAGTCTGACCTGGTTGGTACTGATGGATCCATCAGGTTCTCTAGTTTCAGATGAGACCAGGATGTAGTAGTAGTAGTAGTAGTAGTAGTAGTAGTCTGACCTGGTTGGTACTGATGGATCCATCAGGTTCTCTAGTTTCAGATGAGACCAGTATCTAGTAGTAGTAGTAGTAGTAGTAGTAGTCTGACCTGGTTGGTACTTCAACATATTTTCCTTCTTGGCTATTCAAATACACTACTGCGTCACTCACTGCAGCCGTCTGCAGACTTACAAATGTATTTGTCATAAGTAAAAGACAACTGTGATTTAAAATACAGTTAATTTATAGTTTAGTTCTAGTTTAGTTCTAGTTTATTTATAGTTTAGTTCTAGTTTAGTTGTAGTTTATAGTTTAGTTATAGTTTATTTATAGTTTATTTATAGTTTAGTTATAGTTTAGTTATAGTTTATTTATAGTTTATAGTTTAGTTATAGTTTAGTTATAGTTTAGTTATAGTTTAGTTATAGTTTTATAGTTTAGTTCTAGTTTAGTTCTAGTTTATTTATAGTTTAGTTATAGTTTAGTTATAGTTTATTTATAGTTTATTTATAGTTTAGTTATAGTTTATTTATAGTTTAGTTCTAGTTTAGTTCTAGTTTAGTTCTAGTTTAGTTCTAGTTTATTTATAGTTTATTTATAGTTTAGTTATAGTTTAGTTATAGTTTATTTATAGTTTAGTTATAGTTTATTTATAGTTTAGTTCTAGTTTAGTTCTAGTTTATTTATAGTTTATTTATAGTTTAGTTATAGTTTATTTATAGTTTATTTACAGTTCAGTTCTAGTTTAGTTCTAGTTTAGTTCTAGCTTCCCTGTAGCTTTAAAACTGAGCCCAGTGCAACCTGAAAATTGCAAGTTGCATTAATGCATTAAAGTGGCGTTAAAATGAATTAGCATCAACTTGTTATTATCACGCTAACTTGAACAGCCCTAATACATACAGATGTAAAATTATTTTCTCATTTGATCAATTAATGATTCAACAAAACATCATAAATATAAAAATAATTCCCATTTATATCCTCCCATACATATCCTCCAGTGTGGAAACAAACCCAAAGATATTCAGTTTACAGTTTACAGATTAAAAAAGCAGCAAATCCTCACCTGAGCATATTAAGTAATATACAAGTAATTAATAATCAGATTATTATATCAGTAAACGTATTGAGTCCCTAATCATCTGAATTATAGACAACCTAATAAAGCCACTAAAGTTGAAATGAAGGGGTTATAAATATGTAATGTAGGATATATAAACCTGCAGCCACTCGATGCTGCAAACATTTACATGCACAAAAGCGTGCAGACACAATGCAAACAGGTCTGTATAGTTTCATAAAGCTTACATGAGGTTTTATGCAGCGTTGGAACCACACACACATCAGAGATGTTACTGTCACAGCTGGTTAACCTGAGGGTAGCTTGATGTGCACTGCTACAGATTTCTAGGTAAAATCTTTGACGGTACCGGTCGTCCTCCAGTTAAACCACTCTGACCAAGGAGTCTCCTCGCTGTGCATGTGTAGGTGTTCAGAGGACGGAAGTGAATGGAAACCTGACCAGGGAGTCTCCTGTGTGTGTGAGTTTAGCAGCAGCAGGTCGACTTTTAGAGGAAAACTGTTGTCGATGCTGCTGTTTGTGATGCTGCAGCTGAAAGCCCACAGACCACAGTGATGCACAACCACACCGACTCTCAGACACATAATGAGACAGACAGGGATGCCGACGGCTGTATATAAAGACCCACAGGTCAACAGACACTAAGCAACCCTTCATCGCACTCTCAACTTTCTCGGTCGGAGGACACTCCTCAAGCTGTTCGAGCTACTCGTGTTGAAGTTAGTGCTCCGCCATGTCTTCGTGCTGTGCTTCAGTGTGTCTACTGGTCCTGCTGGGAGTTGTGTTGGCAGCTGGGGTTCCTTGTCAGTTCGTCCCCGAGAACCTGAAACAAACCCACGAGTCCATCGCAGATGTGCTGGTGAGTTAACTGGTGGCGTCCCTCAGGGCGCAATTTTAGATCCTCTGTAGTTTTCAGTTTAGCCTCTGCTTCATTTTAAAGGGTTTAAATGTCAAATTTAAGGTTTATCTAAGGAACCTGTCTTTAAAAAGTACACAGACGTTGACCTCTGAGTTCATATTAAGGGACGTGTGCACAAATTAAGAGGTGCATAAAGTCTTTTTAAGGTGTTTTTATATGGAGCACGGAACCCGACAACATTTTTTAAAAATTTAGAAATAAATGTCATTAAATGTAGCAAAACAATATCAAAAATAAATGTAGTCATTATTTAATTTATATAATGTGATTTTATATATATATATATATATATATATATATATATATATATATATATATATATATATATATATATATATATATATATTGATATATACATAGTTTTAACCAGATTTAGATCCTCTATCGTTGCAGCTAAAATTAAAATTTTAAATTTATAATAATAATAATAATATATTTTTTGAAGGAATCTTTTAAAATTACACAGAAGTTTGAACTTGAATTCATTTTAATTGACATGTGCACAAATTAAGAGGCAAATAAAGTATTTTTAAGGAGTTTTATATGGAGGACGGAACCTGCCAAAATAAAATAAAATTAATAATAAATAAATGACAGTAAAAAAAATAAATGTCATTAAATGTAGCAAAACAATATTAAAAATAAATGTAACAATTAATTAATTAATAATATGTGATATTTCTGTTTTAATTTGCTTCGTTATTTATTTAGCTTTGTATTAATTCCCTTATTTGGTGTATTTAATCTTCTGCTTTATTTTCTTTTTTAGTTATTTATATATTTAATTGTATTCATTTTTAAGTGTTTTTATTTTCCATTTATTTATTTATTTACTATACAAAATAAATGCAAAAAATAAATCACTGAAAATGAATTAAAAACAAAAATATTAAAAGAAGTTACATTAACAAATAAAAGGGAAAATTAAACAGTCGTATAGATAAATAAGGGAATTAATACAAAGATAAATAAAGAAGCAACTTAAAACAGAAATATCACATTTTAATAATTAATCAATGGATACATTTATTTGTAATGTTATTGTTGCTGCATTTAATAACGTATTTATTTATCACGTTGTTTATTTATTTCCTCATTTATTTTTGGCAGGTTCCATCCTCCGTAGTTTTAAAGTGGTGTTTATATTTGACAGCCAGGCCTCAGTTTCCTCCCACCAGTGACAGATTCACACTGGATTTAAATCACAGACATCCTCTGCAGTCAGAGGCGCTTTCACTTTCATTCATATGCTTATAATTACAGATAACGAGGGCTGCCAGTCGTTTATTTAATCCTAAATAATCGTATGATGGGCCGTAGATAATCACAATATACCACAAATTAATTGCAAATTTTTAATCTGTTCAAATGTAACCTTAAAGGAAGATTTGTCAAGTATTTAATACTCTTACTGACATCGGAGTTGATAAATATTTAATTCACTTAAACACACTTTTTCATACATTTTTAAACACACATAAAAATATTCAGTATTTATCTCTTTGCATTATTTTATTGTTTACAACTTCCAGATCACTTGGCTTGTATCGACCCATTTTATTTATTTTTTTTAAGTTTATACTATACTACTATATATTGATACAGATATTACAGATACTACAGATAAAACAGATACTACAGATACCAGTGTTACTACAGATATTACTACAGATATTACAGATACTACAGATAAAACAGATACTACAGATACCAGTGTTACTACAGATATTACTACAGATATTACAGATACTACAGATACTAGAGTTACTAGAGTTACAACAGATATTACAGATATGACAGATACTACAGATACTAGAGTTACTAGAGTTACTACAGATACTACAGCAGCACAGCTTGTATCAGTGTTCATGTAGTACTGTTAACCCTTGAACAGAAATATAAATAGCATTAAAATGTGTTTCTTGTTTGTGTTTTGTAGAAATTGAAGGAGCAGGAGGTCGGCAGTAATCCTCTCTTTGGTGCTGTCATCAAGAGCATCAACACCTCCTGCCAGGTACACAAAACAAGAGCAAACACTCTACTGTGTCTACTGTCTCTACTGTCTCTACTGGTTCTACTGGTTCTACTGGTTCTACTGTCTCTACTGGTTCTACTGGTTCTACTGTCTCTACTGGTTCTACTGGGTCTACTGTCTCTACTGTCTCTATTGTCTCTACTGGTTCTACTGTGTCTACTGTCTCTACTGGTTCTACTGTGTCTACTGTCCCTGCTGTCTCTACTGTCTCTACTGGTTCTACTGGTTCTACTGTCTCTACTGGTTCTACTGGGTCTACTGTCTCTACTGGTTCTACTGGGTCTACTGTCTCTACTGTCTCTATTGTCTCTACTGGTTCTACTGTGTCTACTGTCCCTGCTGTCTCTACTGGTTCTACTGTCTCTACTGTCTTTACTGTCTCTACTGGTTCTATTGTCTCTACTGGTTCTACTGTGTCTGCTGTCTCTACTGGTTCTACTGTGTCTACTGTCTCTACTGGTTCTACTGTGTCTGCTGTCTCTACTGGTTCTACTGTGTCTGCTGTCTCTACTGGTTCTACTGTGTCTGCTGCCTCTACTGGTTCTACTGTCTCTACTGGTTCTACTGTCTCTACTGTCTCTACTGGTTCTACTGTGTCTACTGTCTCTACTGGTTCTACTGTCTCTACTGGTTCTACTGTGTCTGCTGTCTCTACTGGTTCTACTGTGTCTACTGTCTCTACTGGTTCTACTGTCTCTACTGGTTCTACTGTCTCTACTGTCTCTACTGGTTCTACTGTGTCTACTGTCTCTACTGGTTCTACTGTCTCTACTGGTTCTACTGTGTCTACTGTCTCTACTGTCGCTACTGTCTTTACTGTCTCTACTGGTTCTATTGTCTCTACTGGTTCTATTGTCTCTACTGGTTCTACTGTGTCTGCTGTCTCTACTGGTTCTACTGTCTCTACTGTCTCTACTGGTTCTACTGTGTCTGCTGTCTCTACTGGTTCTACTGTCTTTACTGTCTCTACTGGTTCTACTGTCTCTACTGGTTCTACTGTGTCTGCTGTCTCTACTGGTTCTACTGTGTCTGCTGTCTCTACTGGTTCTAGTGGTTCTACTGTCTACTGTTTCTCTCTCTCTCTCTCTCTCTCTCTTATATTATATATATATATATATATATATACACACACACACACACATACATACATACATATATACATATATGTGCATAGGTATATACTTACATATATACACACACTGTATATACAGTAAATATATATATATATGCACTGTATGTATATATTTGTATGTACATATATTTGTATGGTATATACATATATACACATACTGTACTTTACACATATATGTATATATTCGAATGTATGTGTGTATTTGTGGGTATATGGATGTTTATAGATATGTGTATATGTAGGTATACTGTAAGTGTATGTACAGTATACATATACATACTGTATATGATTAAGCAACTGCTTTTTGTTTTGTTTTTACAATATATTGATTCTATTTAAAGTCCTTTGTATTTGATTTAGTATTGCTTTTTTAAATTACATCTCCATGTTTAATTACTATTTTACGTACTTTTTTCTTTTCCGTACTTTTTATCTTTTAATCATATTTTACATGTCGATGTTCTTTAATTTCTTTAAGTTCTTTTAATTTATATATACATACTGTATGTACATATTTGACTGTTGGGGTTAATTAGACTTTCTATATTTTGTCTAGAGTTTCCTGGATGTTTGCTGTTATAGAAATGTCTCATAAATCAGAGTGTATTTCATTTATTCCTTCAATCATTCTTGTAACAACCCCTCAGGACGAGTCCCTTCATACTGACTCTGACCTCTCCTCCACAGAGAAAAGTTCATCTGATCAACGCCACGCTGGACCTCTACACCCGGATCTTCTCCAGCATCCTGCAGCACCACCAGCACCACGACGGGACCAGGACCCCTCTGCTGGACCAGCTGTCCGACCCGGAACGGTCCCGGGTGGAGTCGGCGGTGGCCGAGTTCCAGCAGAAGATGGAGAAGCTGAAGAGACACCTGAGCCACGAGAAACACGACAAGGAGGATGTGATCGGCAAGCTCAACAGGATAGAGGTCAGTCTGAATTAACAGCATTTAGGGTTGTCACTGTGAATATCACAGAACTTTATTTAGAAAACCCCAAATCCTTTAGAAAGAAAACCTAAAAGAGTAAAGTGTCTTATCAGGAAACTAAACAGTAAAGTCAGAGAGATGGTGAGTTCAGGCTCCATCTTCAGTCACATCGTGTGTGAACTTTTGACTGATGAGTTCACATCAGTTTAGTTTCTGACGTTTTTTCTGAAGGAAATGAAAGCTATTGATATAGAGTGAGTGGGAGTAGTGTTAAAATTTGAGTTTTGTTTCTCATAAATCTGTTTATGAGACAGTTACATAATGTCACATAATGCTCAGTGGTAGTGACCACATCCCAGCACACCAAATGTGTGACAGAGGATGTTAATATTAACCTACATTAAGCATTTCAAAGGGTTAAAAGTTAAATTATGAAGAGTTAATTAAAAAGCTGAGAAAAACTCAGAGTGTCTCATCACTTTAAGGAGGAAAGCTGGCCAACCTTAAGAGAGAGCCGGTGCAGATACACTCACTACACTCACCATCACCACACACACACGGTCTGTCGGAAACTCGCTGAAGTTACGCTACAGCGGGCAGGAAGCCACCGGCTATGCTAGCAGCTGCTAACGCAGCACAAACACACACAGTGTTTGTTGGACGACCGCTATCATTAATCCAGGCAGCACTGTGAACGCAGCACCGTGGCTGCTACAGTAACTCCCTTTACAGTGAACTGGAGACAGTGAACGCAGCACCGTGGCTGCTACAGTAACTTTTAAGGGGAAGGGGGAAAGGGAAAACCTGCTCAGAATTACAGTGTACTGGAGACAGTGAACGCAGCACCGCGGCTGCTGCAGTAACTCCCTTTACAGTGAACTGGAGACAGTGAACGCAGCACCGCGGCTGCTGCAGTAACTCCCTTTACAGTGAACTGGAGACAGTGAACGCAGCACCGTGGCTGCTGCAGTAACTCCCTTTACAGTCAACTGGGAAGACAGTGAACGCAGCACCGTGGCTGCTACATTAACTTTCCTGACGGTGAACTGGAGACAGTGAACGCAGCACCGTGGCTGCTACATTAACTTTCCTGACGGTGAACTGGAGACAGTGAATGCAGCACCGTGGCTGCTACAGTAACTGTTTTGGGGACTATTTTAAGCGGTGGATTATATTATATTGTATTGTATTATATTATATTGTATTGTATTGTATGAAATTATATTATATTATATTATATTAAATTATATTACATTATATTAAATTGTATTGTGTTATCTTATATAATATTATATTATATTACATTACATTACATTACATTATATTATATTATATTACATTATATTAATGAACTAATGAACTCTGTCTCTCTTTCTGTGTGCAGGTGGACGACCCGTTAGTGCAGCGAAAGGCTCTGGCTCAGTTTAATGAGATCTACCAGGCGGCCTCTGTGATTGGCTCTACTCGATGTGGCCACGCCCACTCCCCTTCTGCTGAATGATGACATCATCGTTATCGACAGCTCTGACTAAAACAGATGCTAATTAATCCTTCTCATTAGCATGATCTCATTACTTATATGTTTGTCTTCATTATGAAGTGTAGGTTTTTATTCTCATATTTTAATTTTCAGTTCATCAGTTAAAGTTTTACAGTTTCACATATCTGATTATTTAAAGGGGTTACTTTAGGTCATTTCTCACTATTGTCACTTATATTTATTTTTGTGATAATTTAATATATTTTATTTATGATTAATTTAACTTAAATTATTTTTCTTGTTGTTTTAATCTTGTTCATTTGAATAAACGCAGAAATCAGCACCAACTAAAACACTTCATTTTCCTCCTTATTTAAAATGACATGCTACATGTTATAGCAGAGGATTATTACAGCCTCCAGTGTTGAGTTTTCAGTGCACCGTTTCTCAAGTTTCACCCCAAATTCTTCTCACTATAAATGTTCTCAGAAGTAGATTTTGGTAGATTGTTTAGAACATTATTAGCAGGCCGCCATGTTGTTTCCTGTTTGACTTTGACATGAAGAATCACTGTTTACAACTAGTGATGAGCAGTTTTATTGAAGTAAAAGTATCAGTACCACAGTGTGAAAATTCTCTGTTACAAGTAAAACTCTGGCATTCAAACTGTTACTTATGTAGAAATATAAATATTCTTAAAGTATTAAATGTAAAGATACTCATTATGAAGAATGGTTCATTTCAGAATAACATATAATTTTGGATTATAATGATTGATGCATTCATGTGTTCATCAGCTGGTAAAGGTGGAGCTTCTTTTAATGACTTTATACTGTATACTGCTGGTACTTTAATCCAGGGGCCAGGGACCCCTTACAGGGGAGAAAATATTCCAAGAACCCCCTAATGATCATAACACCGATTAAATATGTTTATTACCATTTATAGTCTCAGCTGCCACTGGAGCTGTTTGAGCCCCGGTATGTCAGACCTGTTTATCCCACTTCTGACACATAGTGTTTCCCGAATTTCCCTCCGGGGATTAATAAAGGTGCGTCTTATCTTATCTTATCTTTACTGTGATGAACAGAAATACATGTCAGTTTGAATCATGTCAATACCACTTAATACTTTTTAAATCAAATTGCAGAGAGAGTGAAGTGATTCATGACAGATTGACGTGGTGTCTAAACCTGAAGAAGTGCAAATTTACAAGTGCAATAAAACTGCAAAACTACTACTTCTTCAGGTTTAGACAGTAAAACTACAACTTCTTCAGATTTAGACAATAAAACTACAACTTCTTTAGGTTTAGGCAATAAAACTATAACTTCTTTAGGTTTAGGTAAAAAACAACAACTCTAGGTTTCGGGAAAAACATCATGATTTGGTTTAAAATAACTACGAACACAAACGCAAATAGACATTATTGGTTTTACACTCCTGGGTGAGAGTCCTCTGTTTGTTTGACCCATCCACCTTCAGTGGACTTCCTCACTCTTTATACTTCATGTTGTAAATAGATGATAATACCTACTGGTAGGTGTAGTAGGCCACTACTGACCCACATCTATGGGGCTTATATTGACTGATAACACCTATTGAATTGCTGACAACAGTCTAATCAGCTGATTAAATAATGTAGTGAAGCAAAAAGTAAAATATTTCTCTCTGAAACGTAGTGGAGTAGAAGTATGAAGTAGTACTGTATATAATGGAAATACTCAAGCAAACTACAAGTCCCTCAGAATTGTACTTAAGTACTGTATAATACTGGGGTAAATGTAAAAGAAAGAAAGAAAGAATGAGTTTCTGTGTGGAATTACTGTCGTGTCATTCCTGTGACATCACTGTGACATCACCGTGGTCCCCGACTCCTGCACCAATCGTACGAAGGGATTTCCCCTGGCCTGGTGATGTAACGAGCCGCTCACAGGATGGATCCGTGGTTTCGACTCTGGTTATGAGAAATGAGTCAGTACGCCGACCCCACCGACTCCAACTCCTTCAGATTAATCAGCTATTCGTTTCCAGTGTCCTCATCCAGACTGCAGGTTTTATATTTCACCTGTTTCTATAATTAAAATATTTGGAATCTAATCTATTATGGTATAATCTAAGAATTAAATTAGTTCAGATATTGAGTTGATTTTGTTTTTTGAAATATTGTTTTGTCATTACATTTTTTTTTTCCTGATTTCCAGTTTGTTGTATTAAATGTCATTTATTTACATATTTTATTTGATAAATTAAAGGATTAATTAAGAAGGTGTTTAAAAAACAATTTAATTAATCAAAAAAATATATTAAACAAGTTTGTTTTTCCACTTAAGTCCTCCCTTAATTCTCCTTATGCAACTATGTTTACACTGTGTGAAATATTTTATTTTTGATGCAGTTTAACGCAGTCAAAGCTAATTTTCAACTGTTGTCCCTAGTTGGGCTTTTATATGTACAGTGTAAATAAAATAGACAGCTTTCTATATGATAAAACCACAATACATTACAAATATGGAAATACAATAAAATACACAAAACACACAGGCTGTCATAATACTCTAATACATCATGATAACTACACTAAAATTAGCTAAAATGGAAACTCTGCTTTTTACTAAATATCTGGAATTAATTTGATATCAGTTGGTATTTTGTTCCAGAGCTGGCAGCCCTTTATGGAGAAAGCTGATTATCCAGATGTGGATCAATGATTTAAACCTATTTAAACCTATTTAAACCTGACTCCATGTGTTTTATGATTTCATATTCTCATCAAATCTAAATATTTCTGTTGTCTTGTGTCTCATTTTAGACACCCAGATTCAGCCTGACATGTTTGGTATAATTTAAAATCCTTGAGATCTCCACTTACAGTGAAAATAAATGACTGTAGTGTTTACAGTAAACCAGGCCTGAGTTTGTTCTGACGGATCCACTGGTGAGTCACTGGGGAAATGAAGGATTTCATGTTTTTCAGGGTGAACTTGATGTTAAAAGTCAGTTATAATCCACCTCCTGCTGTCTCCACATTCCCTAATAGGTTAAAGAAAACCCCAAATATGAAAATATAACCATAACAAATTGAGAAATCTGTTGTTTTAGAGTGATTTTACTTTTGTAATTTGTTTTCTGAAATGTCTGAAATGGTGCCAGCTTGATACTGAGATAATAAAAGTTTGACTTAATAATAAACCCTGTTAGTGATCATCAATCTCAGCCTCAGAACTTTAAATGAAAGACTGACTTTACTTTTCTTTACCTGCACTGAGTGTATTTTTTGTTTTGAACCACAGCGTTTTGAGTCAGGTGTGATGATGGAGGGGTTTCCCCTCAAACCAGCCCAGACGGTGGGGCTTTTCTCACCCTGAGGAGACAACAGGTGACGTTGGATGGAGAGAAAAAGGTCCAGGTTACTTCAAAAGTTTAGAAAAACTGAGTCACCAGTGGACATGAGTCAGTAGATCAAGACAAATATTTAGTCTCATTAAAACAGCTGCTCACAGTTGTTGTTTTTGTCAAACAAACAGGAAATTGTGTATTTGTTGGGGACTATTTTCAGCAGCGGAATAATCCACGTTCAGTGACCTAGTGAGTATTCAGGTCAGCAAACGTTTAACCAGTTATTTTAATCACACTGATATAAATAAACCTAATGTTCATGAATTAATTTCACTATTAAAAGTCTGACTGTTGCTTTGAATTTGACATCTTATTTATTTTTAATTTGTTGAAAAATCACCAAATATGGAGTTCCAAACTGTTTTATAGGATAACTCAATAAATAATATGACAAAATAGAAAACAACAAATATTTTGTTGTTTTTATTTTGAATCTCAGAGCAACGTTTCATGTGACCAAAGAACATATATTTCCAAGAGAGGCCAGCAGCAGAGTAACGCGTCCGCCATTTTACCGGAAATTTACCGGAAGCCAGTAACATCTCCTACTACAAAGTGACGTACAAAAGTAAAAATAAATTATTCCTATTCTACTGTCGCATTCGACCGAAATGACGTGTGTTGAACAATACGATGCTATAAATATCACGCGCGGTTTCAAAATTGCGGTTTAAAAAAAAAACACACCGGAGATTTATCTCTTTGCTTTTATACTCTTTGGTGCTGCTGTTTCTGTTGCTCGTGGTGCGCGCGCCGTCTGAGATTCGCGCAACCGTGCCTCGCGCGAGTATAAACAAAGCTTCTACAGAGTGCTTCGACTGTCGCCATCTTGGCAGTGACGACACAACCGGCTCCTCCTAAAATGGTCAAAGAGGAAGTGGAACCGCCGGTGGAGCTGAGGCGGGACCGGGCGACGCAGCCGAGGAGACAGCTAGCAGCCATGCTAGCAGCTAGCTACCTGGCACAGCACCGGCCTGTCACTCAAAGCGGCCTCAATTATGCCGGACTTTAAACCTTGATATAATTTAAACAGGTGACTTATATATAAATTCACCCGCCGTACAGTCGTCATGGAAGATTAAATTAAGATTTAGAGACCAAACCGTTAGTGTACATGGCTGTAAACGTGTTTATTTCTGCTGTAAAATTGGGCATTTTAACATGGGAGTCTGGTCTGTGGTCAAGTAATTCTTCAACCTGAAGATAACTGAAGGTGTGTGAGGCCTCTCTGCTGTTTGGCACCAGTGGACTGGTCATAGTGGGACCAGTGAGGCCGAGTGGACTGGCTAAAGCTACTGGGACCAGAGAAGCTGAGTGGACTGTACTGGGACCAGAGAAGCTGAGTGGACTGTACTGGGACCAGAGAAGCTGAGTGGACTGTACTGGGACCAGAGAAGCTGAGTGGACTGAGAAGCTGAGTGGACTGTACTGGGTCCAGAGAAGCTGAGTGGACTGTACTGGGTCCAGAGAAGCTGAGTGGACTGTACTGGGACCAGAGAAGCTGAGTGGACTGGCTAAAGCTACTGGGACCAGAGAAGCTGAGTGGACTGTACTTGGACCAGAGAAGCTGAGTGGACTGTACTTGGACTAGAGAAGCTGAGTGGACTGTACTTGGACCAGAGGAGCTGAGTGGACTGTACTTGGACCAGAGAAGCTGAGTGGACTGTACTGGGACCAGAGGAGCTGAGTGGACTGTACTGGGACCAGAGGAGCTGAGTGGACCGTACTTGGACCAGAGAAGCTGAGTGGACCGTACTGGGACCAGAGGAGCTGAGTGGACTGTACTGGGACCAGAGGAGCTGAGTGGACTGTACTGGGACCAGAGAAGCTGAGTGGACTGTACTTGGACCAGAGAAGCTGAGTGGACTGTACTGGGACCAGAGGAGCTGAGTGGACTGTACTGGGACCAGAGAAGCTGAGTGGACTGTACTTGGACCAGAGAAGCTGAGTGGACTGTACTGGGTCCAGAGAAGCTGAGTGGACTGTACTGGGACCAGAGAAAGCTGAGTGGACTGTACTGGGACCAGAGGAGCTGAGTGGACTGTACTGGGTCCAGAGAAGCTGAGTGGACTGTACTGGGTCCAGAGAAGCTGAGTGGACTGTACTGGGACCAGAGAAGCTGAGTGGACTGTACTGGGACCAGAGCAGTTGGACCTCCTGGAGACTCACCTGATGACGTTCAGACAGGTGAGTACAACTACTTGTGTTGTGTTACGTTGTGTGTGTTACTTTGTTTCTGTGTTGTTGCCATGGTGATGTTTTATTCTGCTGCTGCAGGTTATATAACTGATGTCGTCTAATCATACTTGTTGTTATTGTCGGCCATTTTGTTCTGTTCTTTAAGTATATTTGATGCTAATACATACTTTTACTTTAATACAATTTTAAATGCAGGACTTTTACTTGGAAAGGAGTATTTTTACACTCTAGTTTTGCTACTTTAACTTAAGTAAAGGATCTGAACATGTCACTGCAGGCTGAAAAGTGTTGCCTGTAGAAACCTTTATTTTGGAGCCTAAATGTGCTCTTTCATACATTATCATCATATACTCTCATATTTATGTACATTTTAACTGTGTTTAATGTGTATTATTATTTAAAAGTTCACAGCTGATGTTATTGATCATTCAGTAGGTCATTTAACATGCTGTAGTGCTGCTAACATGTAAACTAACATACTTTCAAACATACTTCATACTTTCTATAACTATTATAGTTACACACTATTATTTTATAGCAAGTGTCTAATCGTGTTTATTATAATTCTCCTCATTCGTTTTAGGGTCTTTGTAACTGATACTACTACTACTACTACTACTACTACTAATAATAATAAAAATCATAATGTATGATATTTCCGAGACAACTGTTGTACCCTGAATATCTCATACCGTTACAGCCCTAGTTCAAACAGGACCCAGTCAGTTACCAGGAACCAAATGACCCTATAATAATAATAATAATAATAATAATAAAAATAATAATGAATTTAATTTATATAGCACATGTTAAAATACAGTGAAACCTCGAGGTGCTTCACACAAAGGGCAAAACACAATGTTAAGACAATTTACACAAGAAACATGTCATTAAAAGCTTCACAACAAAAGTTAACCGCAACTAAAAGTACTATAAAATCATAATATATTATATGTTATAAATACCTGGGGAAGAGCTTTATAAAGGACTTTATAAAGATCTCTAAAATGCATCTCTCGACCTCCAGCTCTTTCACAGCGTTAATGAATGTGTAGACAGCTGCAGCATGTTTTATGTTTGCACTGAAAATAAATGTTTATTAGATTACAGAAACCTAATGATAAGCAACTGTTGCGTTGACTAATGTTTGCAACCGTCATTTAAAATGGTAATATTTTTAATTAAAGTAGGGAAGTCTAGCAGAACTTCAGCAGAAATTCAGGCTGATGTGTTGAAATAAACTGCTGTGAATTCCTCAAAACAGAGACGAACCTCCGCCTATGAAACCTCTTCCTGTTTGTGTCGGTGTATGTGAGTAGGGGATACCCATCTACTGCATACGTAATATACATCTTTACACCTGAACACCAAAATCTACCTGCTCGTCTTCCTGTTTCCTGCTTTTCTGTGTCCTCTTCCTGCTGAGCTCAACAGTAAATTCAGTTTCACTTTTTGGAGGATAATAGCATGCGGTGGTTGTTCCTCAATCAGCTGTGGGGCGACCACATCAGTAGAAGAGAAATCAGTAAATCCAGTGTAAAAGAACTAATAACATACTGTGAGAGTGCTCAACCACAAGTAAAAGTACTGCATTCAAAATCTTAAGTAGAAGTATTATCAGCAAAATGTATGGTAAAGTACACTGATAGAGCAGTAAAATGCTCCCTGTTAGTGTTTTCCTATTATATCTGATGTTTCTAGATTAAAATTACTGCTGCAGTAATGTGTATGTTGCATTTTAACTCCTTTACATCCTGTTGGCTGGTTTAATCTACAACAATTAGGGCTGTCAATCCATTAAAATAGTTAAGTTAAGTTGTTCAAAATGGACCTTAAAGGCAGATTTGTCAAATATTTAATTCTCTTATTAACATTGGGGTAGACAAATATACTGTTTCATGCAAATATATGTATATATTGATAATGATATGAGGATAATTTCTGTCCTGAATTAGTGAGAGTATTGTGTTATGTGCGTTGACCTTTAAAGTTTACGTTCCAACATGAACGTTACTTCTCTGGCAGCCTACCAGCTTTAAAATGACAGATTTTCTAATGGAATTTGGTGAGCAGATGCTAAATCAGTGTGCGGCTGATGCTACAGACACCATCCTGCTGCCACTAATACTCACTAGAGCACCACATATGGATTAATACGCCGCTGAAAATAGTCCCCAACAAATGCTCTATTTCCTCCTGTTTGTCTGATTAAAAACTACAGTGCAGGGGTGTGTTGGCAAGAATCTGGTGATATGATATATCATCATACAGGGGTAATGATTCAATGTATTGTGATTAGGGCTGTCAGTCAATTAAAATATGTAATTGCAATTAATTGCATGATTGTCTGTAGTTAATAGTCTGTTCAAAATGAACCTTAAAGGGAGATTAGTTCAGTATTTAATCCTCTTATCAACATGTTAGTGGACTAATATGCTGCTTTATGCAAATGTATGTATATATTTATTATTGTCAATAAATTAACAACACTAATCAATGACAGATATTGATCAGAGACCCTCCCAGGTTCTGACTTTAGCATCAACAATCTGCTCCAATCAGAACAAACTGCAGCCCAACAGGCAACAACAGCTGTCAGTGTGTCAGAGTGCTGACTTGACTAGGACTTGATCCAGACTGACTGGGACTATCATAAAGTGGGCATGTCTGTAAAGGGGAGACTGGTGGGGACCCAGAGAACCCATTTACATCCACACATCTGGAGGTCAGAGGTCAGCGGACCCCTTTGGAGATGGACATGACAGTTTTTCCTTGACAAAATTTAGTGTAAGTTTGGAGAGTTATTTAACCTCCTTCATGAGAAGCTAGAATATTATATGAAGTATATTTGTATGGTTGTTGTATGGTTGAGTCTCCTATCTCTGGATTCAATATGCATTGTGATTTTTGTTCATTTTGTTACCACTGGACCATGGGGGGAAATGTTGAATCAGGTACTTCTAGGGACTTTTACTTTGGAAAATGTCTAAAGGAATCCAGTAAAATGTTGAAAAGTCAGAGATGTCCTGAAGTCAGATATATCGGGATCATGGTCAGGTATTAATTTTTCAAAAAAATCAAAGAATAAACACATTTCCCTGTAAAATTAGTGGTATTTTCTTTTTAATTTATAAGGGATATGTGATGGTTTATACTTCTACTGAATATAATCCAAACAATCTGATCTTCATGGATGTATTTTGTATATACAATTCTCTTATTTTGAAAAGCAGACGTAGTCCCAGGTGTCTCCTTCCACTAACTTTGTTTTGGTTGACGGATACCAAACGGATATGACACCACGTTACTCAGACTACCACAATAAAAACAGTAATTCTACCTCCACATAGGGCAATCAGTTTTTTTGTCCGACATCTAAATCCACTAATCTCACCCATTCCATAAAAATGTATTGATTTTGCCACAAAAATGTTCCATAAATGTTGGTGCTCAACATAGTTGGCGTATTGTTGTAATAATCTGATAATAAATGTTGGTGTATATGCTTAGATCTCTTGACGTGGTCAGATGAGATGGCTGAATGTCCAGCTTCGCCTCATTTACAATAAACCCTGTTCTCTGAAGCTCAGACCCTCCTCTGGTTTCACTTTCTGCTCTGGTTTGGTTCCTCTGATGCAGTCAGCAGCAGGTTTTTTCCCAGCTCCTGTAACCTACGCTGAACTTTTCCAGACAATTATCGCACTCTGTGTAGTGTACAGTTTATAGTCTACATTAATAGGTGTGTGTAGCTGACAGGAAGAGCCTCATATTCTGCCTGTTTCCTTTAAACTGTTGTGAGCGGTACTCAGTTGAAACACCTCACGCCCAGCCAGGGTGGCAGCTTCATCACTTACTTCCTGTCCTCATCTCTGCTACGATTCATTACACACTGTTATTTATAGCCTGCTAGGTTTTAGCTTTATATCACGTATGAGGAATTCTGGGGTCATCTGTACCCCTTGACCCCCGACGACGGTGCTGATCGGTGGCCTGATGAGCTCGTATTGCTTCATCTGCACCTCAACATGCTCTGGATGCTAATGTTATTATCTTTATCCAGATCATTAATGTAGCATAAAACAACTTTTGTCTGTGTAACGATCTGTGTGTGTGTTGTGATCTGTTTTGTTTCTATCTGCTTTGTTGACATCGCCAGGCCATGCATGCGTTGCCTTAATAGCGTCCCAACCGTAGCGTAGTGCCCACCTTCCTTATTCCCCAAGTCAGTGCTGCCTTCAGCGTTGCTGTTGATTGCATTGTTGAGGCCTTTACACACCAGGGGGGTGATGAATAAATGCAAAATACTCACCTGTGAGTATTAAATGTTAAGGTTTGGCTGAGGGAAAAAAATATCATAAGGGATGTATTTTTCTGACAAAAATAGAAACTAAAAACAATTAAATACACCATGAATTTTTATAAAAGCTAATGTGGAATGAAAGTGTGTTTGATGCTCAGTGAAGCAACAGTCATAATGGCACAATGAATGGGAGAGTAATGGAAAAGGAGGCCTTCTCATCTCCACATCTGTGGATGGAGAGCCGGGTGTTGTGGAGGGAGAGCTGGGTGCTGTGGAGGGAGAGCCGGGTGTTGTGGAGGGAGAGCTGGGTGCTGTGGAGAGAGAGCTGGGTGCTGTTGAGGGAGAGCTGGGTGCTGTGGAGAGAGAGCTGGGTGCTGTGCAGAGAGAGCTGGGTGCTGTGGAGAGAGAGCTGGGTGCTGTGGAGGGAGAGCTGGGTGCTGTGGAGAGAGAGCTGGGTGCTGTGGAGGGAGAGCTGGGTGCTGTGGAGGGAGAGCTGGGTGCTGTGGAGGGAGAGCTGGGTGCTGTGGAGGGAGAGCTGGGTGCTGTGGAGGGAGAGCTGGGTGCTGTGGAGGGAGAGCTGGGTGCTGTGGAGGGAGAGCCGGGTGCTGTGGAGGGAGAGCCGGGTGCTGTGGAGGGAGAGCTGGGTGCTGTGGAGAGAGAGCTGGGTGCTGTTGAGGGAGAGCTGGGTGCTGTGGAGGGAGAGCTGGGTGCTGTGGAGGGAGAGCTGGGTGCTGTGGAGAGAGAGCTGGGTGCTGTTGAGGGAGAGCTGGGTGCTGTGGAGAGAGAGCTGGGTGCTGTTGAGGGAGAGCTGGGTGCTGTGGAGAGAGAGCTGGGTGCTGTGGAGGGAGAGCTGGGTGCTGTTGAGGGAGAGCTGGGTGCTGTGGAGGGAGAGCTGGGTGCTGTGGAGAGAGAGCTGGGTGCTGTTGAGGGAGAGCTGGGTGCTGTGGAGAGAGAGCTGGGTGCTGTTGAGGGAGAGCTGGGTGCTGTGGAGAGAGAGCTGGGTGCTGTTGAGGGAGAGCTGGGTGCTGTGGAGAGAGAGCTGGGTGCTGTGGAGGGAGAGCTGGGTGCTGTGGAGAGAGAGCTGGGTGCTGTTGAGGGAGAGCTGGGTGCTGTGGAGAGGACCTGCCTCTTGTTTTTGGGTGGGTGCTGTAGGACATTGTGCAGCATGGTCCTCATCTATGGAGGACGGAACCTGCTATATTAAAAAATAAATAAATAAATGACTCAATAAATAAATAAGTCATTAAATGCAGCAAAAAATAATATTAAAATAAATATAACAGTAATTGATAAAATGTGATAAAAATTGATATTTCTGTTTTGATTTGCTTCTTTATTTATTTACCTTTGTATTAATTCCCTGATTTTTTTACTCTTCTGTTTAATTTTCCCCTTTATTATAGCTTTATTTATGTATTTATTTCTATGATATTTTAATTTTATCTAGTTATTTTTGCATTTATTTTAAATTTTTTGCATGTTTTTTTTTAATTTCCATCCTCCAAACCTGTCAGTGTTGATGTATGAATGCTGGAAAATGGCTGAGGGCTTCATTGTGTAGGATTTACCTCTGCAGTGTTTCTTTTTTCTCTTTAGCTGCTAAACGCTCCACTATGTTCACCATATCGTCTCTAACTGTGACTGTCTGCTCTCTAGGGCCTCCAATCACAGTTTGTCATCACAGATGTTGATATCTGGATTCTGGCAGCCAACAACAGCAAGACGACATTTTAGATGTGGAGCTTTAGCCCACTGCTAGCGTTAGCCTCCAGTCTTTGATTAGCCTCCAGTTAACACCGTGACCTCATCATGACATCCACACTAAAAAGGTCTATATGTGTTTTTAAAGATTTACTTCTTCAGCACTGGTCTACTGGTTTTACCTCCAGTGCACATATAACCCATTAAAACCACAGGTGCGATATGTTGCTCAGGGTTCGTAATGATTTCCGTTGCGTTTCTTCTGGATCTAATGATTTCCGACACAGGCTGCAGCATCACAGTTTGGATGAAAATGCAGGCCTCTATCGGAAACTATTAGCATTCCCAGTATGACCAGTAAAGGTGTTAATTGCATTAAAAAATGGGTATTTTTTCTGCAAAGAGCAAATCTTTGACATGCATGACGAGTGGGAGACCCCTCACCCACTTCTATGAAGTTGGTTGATTTAAAGGAAACTGCACAACCACATTTTCACACCTAGATCATCGCTGCATCACACGCTCTCTCTTCCCTGAGTTATAAATAAAAGCTTTCTTGACAAGTCAGACAGTTTGAGCCAAGTTCAGGGCAGAGACACCACCGTCAGACAACCAGTCAGACAGCCAGTCAGACCATTAAACAGCCAGTCAGACCAGTCTGTGTTCGGCCTATCTCCGTCTTTGCTCCGTCAGGGATTGAAACCGGCACACACCGGGCCCCAGACAGGCTTGGGAATCAAACCAGCGACTCGCGTTACAATACAATGGTTGCCGTGGCGAGGGCAGTGGTCTGCCTGTCTCTCTGGCTGTCCGTCTGCCAGGTCAGAGGCTCCTACATCCCTCCGAAGATGAACAGAACCATCCAGAACCTCCTGCAGCACTATGTGAGTATTACTACTTGCACTTACACTATCAGTACTTGTAGTGCAGTACTTCATATACTGGTACGTGCTTTCTGTTTCCTCTTGACACTCTCACAGTGACCACAAACACTCACACTCTTTTTCCATCTACTGTATTCAGGTTTAAAGGACTATTCTGGTATTTTTTTTTCAATATTATTATTATTATTATTATTATTATTGTTAGACAACTTTTTCTAGTGTGGCATCAGTGCTAAGCAACAGAGCTACACTTCCGCCATTTTGGAGTGAAAGCCTCCGCCTGAGTTTCGTCTCTTTGCCTCTTTACTCTTTGGTTGAGATTTTATTCATTGATGGTGCATTCAAGAGCACTCCAACTTTTTAACTTTTTAAGAGACGGATGCTGAAAGCAACGTTTTTTAAATGCTACAAACAGCCACATTCACACATTTTTGGGTTAATTTTTGTTTCTTTACAACAGAGCTCGTTAGTGAACTATTTTGAAACAGATGACACAAATCTCAGCGTGTCCTTGAACGCACCATGTTACGTAAGCATGTAGGAAGCTATAACTGTAGAGTAGGAAATGACCAAATTCATGTAACCTTTTTCACAACATGTTTAATTATTATTTGCTTTTGATTATTACGATAATAGCTTGTTAACAACAAAATTTCAGATGTCGGAATGGCCTTGAACGCACCAACAAGACAGTTTTGATACAAACCTTCAGGAAACTGTAAATGCAATGTAAGAAATTACCATATTCATGTGATATTTGTCAAAGCGTCCTTGAATGCACCAACAAGGACAGTTTCAAAAAAGTCTAGGAAAATACAAACAACCAAAATCAATTTTTTTAACAACCTGTTTGATTATTGTTTGAGTATTGTTTGTCTGTTGCTTTTGTGAAAACAGAGCTCATCAACAACATCTCTGAAATCTGAGATATCAGACTGTCCTTAAACACACTGCGTTTATGTTTGTGATTATTTTTGGATTGTTTTGACGATATGATTTATTTTATCGTTCTAATACTTTGCAACAGATAGCTCTGAAATCTCTCTGATGTCCGATTGAATGCATCAATATTTATTTATAGTAATAATTTGTATTTATTGGACTAATGCATGAAAAACTTGATTTACATCAAGCGTGAAATGATGTTTTTTTGGTCTTTTTTTGCAGAAGATTCCACTGAAAGAGAGATTTAACGGGAAGCCAGTCTTCTCCAGAGAACCACTGGCCGGCAAAATGGAGGTAAAGAAATGTCAACTTGATTACTGGAACAATTTAGCTTCAATAGGTCCACAAATAGGAACATAAATGTCTGTCAGCTTGTGTTGGGAGGGGGTTTTATATACATCATTCCTCTGTTCACTGCCTTTAACCTCACAGTCTCCTCTATTTAAACATCCAAACAAATGTCTATAAAAGATTGATACTCCACATGCTTCACAGAAAGTGTTAATGACCTTAATAAGGAATAGTTCAACATTTTGGGACATGTTTGCTTTCTGTCTTTGCCAGATCAGATGAGACTGATACCACTCTCATGCCTGTGTGTTAAGTAGGAGCTGGAGTTGGTTAGCCTAGTTTAGCATAAAGACTGGCTGCAAGTGTAAACAGTTGGACCTGGCCCGTTAGCTAGCTAGCTAGTCCAAGCTAGCTGGTGGAAATAGAAAGGTCGCTAGCTAACCAGGCAGTTGCATCCATACAATCTTGTCACGGTGTAGGAAAGCAGTGCCTCGTTTTCTGTTACATGGTGGAATTAGTGAGCTAAGCTAGCTAAGTAGCCAGCTGTCCGACTGGCGGTATATAAATCTTTGTATGCCTATAGTTAACTATCCTTCAGTAAAGTCAGTCAAAAAAAAGAGTCGAACAATATTGGCAAAGCGTTTCAGAGATGAAGAGAAAAGGTTGCTAATAGCTTAGCCCTCTGCTAATGGCAGCCAATAGCTCATGGCTGCTGTTAGCTGAAAGCTAAATATTAGCAACATTTACTCTCCATCTCTGAAATGCTCCACTGATATTGTAGCTCGCTTGAGCCTCAAAACACAGTTTGTCATCTCAAATGTTGTAATATCTGGATTCTGGCAGCCAGCTAGCTAGCTAGACTGTCTGTCTCCATTACTGGCTTGTTAGCTAGCTAGCTGGTCCGGAGACTGACAAGCGAGCTAGCTAACGCCTGCTGTCCTCCCAGTGAAGTAGTCTCCTAGCGGCGAGGAGGCAGAGGAACCGTGATCCAGCGCTGTCCACTGTTGGGCTCATTTTCTGTAGCATGGTGGAATTAGCAAGGTAGCTAGCTAACTATCTAACTATCTAACTAGCTAACTACTAGCTAGCTATCACCAGATGAGGGACAACTTTGTTCACCTCATTTTCATTTTAGATGTGTAGCTTTAATATCAATCAAAGAGCTTCAGAGTGCAGGACTGTAAGGAGTGAAGCGTACTTCCAAGTGCACTTCAAAGCGTTGTAGTGTGCATGACATACACTGGACCGCTTGGCTCCGCCATCTTTATCTGAGTATGAATCTCTGAGTCAGCAGCTGACTGGTGCTTTCACAGTTCAGTCTGACACTGTGAACAGTTTGTGTTGAGGTTCTTGTGGTTTTGTTTTCATTGCTCTGCATGGTGCAACCTTTTGTGCAACTATACTCAGGCGGCGACTTAAACTTTCACTCTTCGCCAACGATGATAAAAAGCCACTTCATGGTTGGTTTCGAGTACCGAGCGCCGGCGCAACCGAGTCGAGCCACTGAATGCCAGACCAAAGAGTCTTTACGTGTCACGGTCTGCAGCGCTGCAGCTGGTTGTTTGTGTGGATAATGAGCTAATATGTGGATACGATCGAGGCATTGATAACTATAAACTGTAGCGCTGCTTGTCCCTATAGAAATAAACATTAAATAAAATGCTCTTCCTCTGCCAAACAGATCATTACATAATAATTGTAAGATAATCAATAATTAGATTCTGGAAAATAAAAATTTTAAAGTCTGACTCAACGAGCCGATTTGCAGCACTTTGGCAGCTTTTGGCTCATTTTTGGAGCCAGTATCAACAACATGATGTTGTCAAAGATGATAAATGGCACATAGTCTTTGTTTTCTTGATTCAGTATTGAGAGACATTTGAAGTGAGGTTAAGAGCGTCAGAAATGTCAAACAGTCAGAAAAACGTCAATGTCAGGATGAATTTTTACTATTATTATTTGTTATTTTTATTCCTGTTGGTACACATATTGGTGGTACCCAGATCTTTTACTCCTGTAAAAGTACAAATACTACAGTCTAAAAATACTCCATTATGTGCAGATGTGAAAAGTAAAAGTTATGCAGAATGGCACCTTTTAAAATGTTAAATCATCCTAGAATATGATATTATTCTGTATTTATTACTAACACTTACATTTTAATATTGTAGTTCTTCAATTTGGACTCAGTTTAGGTATTTTATATACTACTGGATAGATTAGTAGTACATCACTGCATCATATCAGAAGAATATCGTGTTTTTTTAATGTAAAAAGTAACTAGCAGCTATAGTGCAGTAAAAAGTTCAATATTTCCATCTGAGATGTGGTGGAGTAGAAGTATAACTTGGCAAAAACTGGAAATACTTAAGTTCAGTACAAGTACCTTAAAATTGTACAGAAGTGGAGTAAATGTACTTGGTTACATCCCCCCACATGCAGGGAACAGGTTGTTGTGTAGAAGGTGGTATTTAGAGCCCTAAAGGCCACCCAGCCCACACCCCCTCTGGGTTTTCCCGTTCAGTTTTCCCTCGCCACAACAACTCAGGTGTTACATGTCATCAGTTTGTTCCAGCCCTGCGTCCTCATGTGACCCATCTGAGGTGAAACGCTGTTTTAGGCAACAGTTAACCTGTTAAGGGAACATCTCTCGTGCATTTTTTTGCCTCTCTAGTTTTAGAGGAGTTGGATTTGTGGCATAACTTCAGCTGCTTTCAAGTTGCGCTGAGAAGAGAAACAGTCTGAAATCTGCTGCAGCGTGTGGTGTAAAAACACCTTCTACCACCTCGTCACACACAGCAGCTTGGTCAGCGGCTCTACGATCAAACTGTGACGCTCCACGTGTCCTCTAGCATCAGCCGTGGACGTGCACGGCGACCTCTAGTGGCCGCAGTCATTATGGAAAGAGTAAAGGAGGAAGTCAGGTGACGCAGTCAGGACTTTCACCCAGGTGACCACTTAGTGTCCTGAGTGAAACCAAAACTCAACGTTGACTTATTTTAAGTTGTGTAACAAAAACTTTTCTTAAACCTAAGATTACATACTTAACTTATGTCGCGTACATAACATACTTAACTAATGTCAGGTTAGTAACGTCCTTAACTTATGTCATGTATGTAATGTACTTGAGTAACCTCACGTTTGTAATGTCTTTACGTCACGTTTTCAACGTCCTTGGCATATGTCATGTATGCAGCATCCTTAACTTACATCACCTTTGTACCATACTTAACTTACATTACATACATGAGACACTTAACTTAAGTCATGTTTGTTACGTACTTAACTTTTGACACATATGTAAAGTAACATTCACCACGTGTTGAAGCCAACATGCTTTTAGTTTTGTTTTGTCAATATTATTTATTTTATGTATTTATTTTAAACGTGTTGAACTGTATCAGACTACCCAACATGTTAAAAAATCACACTTTAAGGGTACGCAGTGTGTTAAAATGTGACGCAGAGGGCTCCTGACCAAGCATCCATATGTGAGTCGGGATGAAAATGTTTTTCGTAACTCCTGAAATGTTACGAGGTTTTAGGGCCGGGCGATTTGGAGAAAATTAAATGTCTCCATAGTTTTAACCACATACCTCGATAGTGACATTGCGACAGTATTGTGGGGTTGACCTCCGATATGTTCACAGACAGTAAGATTTATGATGGCGTATCAATAAAGAGGACATAACGACTAGGTGGGTAAAGGCAAATAATAGAACAGCTAGAACAGTCTGGTAGGTTCAGAAAATGAAAAGGCTTTCCTGTAAAGTAGCCTTTAAAAGATCACACTTACGCCATATCACCATATTATGATATCAAAGTCTAAGACGATATCTAGTGTCATATAACAATATTGATATGATATCGATATATTGGCCAGCCCTCCAAGGTTTAGACCTTAAACCTGCACAGGTCTTGTTCTTTGTTGACCTGTGACCTCTTTGAGTTTAAAACCTGTTCAGGGATGTTAGAGTGTGACATTCATGTTTCTCAGTCAATGAGTGGCATTTCCCTTTAAGGCCTACTCTGTGCTTATTTTAACCTCTTGTGTGGGAAACCGCAGAGTTTCTTTCCACTGTGTAAAAAGGTTTTCAGCACCTCCAGGCTGGTACAAGCTTGTCATGCCAGAGAAGACCACCTCATCTTTATTAAAATGACTAAACCATTCACTTTATACAGTTTAGCAGGTCCGACGTTTTAAGTAGGATTTGTTTTCAGTTAATTTTTCCAAAACTCAACTTGCAGTTGGTTTTTCAAAAAGTTGCTTTTTCTTGTTATGGAAAAAGGTCATATTCAGTATAATTTGTTGTTTTCTGAAAAGCACTTTAAATATCATCTCTCTGTTTCTCTCTCAGGCAAAAAGGGTGTTTATGGGTGCCGTTTTGGAGATCTACGAAAAGCTGATAGGCCACATGTTGAACCAGCTGCCCACCCCGACTCCCCAGACAGCCGGGAGCAACAAGCTTCCCACCGCTGCCGTCTCCCCCGCCGCCGGCTCCGCCAGCGGAGGTGAGGTGGGAGCCGGTGTAGACGTCAGGACGGAGCTGAGCTACATCCTGAAGAAGGTCCAGGAGCTGAAGAAACACCGGTACCTGGAGCAGGAGAAGCTTCTGCAGGAACTGAAGGCTCTCAGACAAATCCAGGTAGAGACTCGCACTGAGAGGGAGAGACCAGCAATATAATAGAGCTTATGGGAGGTTTATGTAGAGTGTACGAAGGCCTTAAAGTAGGGCTTATTAGCATGTACGAAGGCCTTAAAGTAGGGCTTATGGAAGCTTTATGTAGAGCGTACAAAGGCCTTAAAGTAGGGCTTATTAGCATGTACGAGGAAGTAGGGCTTATGGAAGCTTTATGTGGGGTCGCTTAAAGTAGGGCTTATTAGCATGTACGAAGGCCTTAAAGTAGGGCTTATGGAAGCTTTATGTAGAGCGTACAAAGGCCTTAAAGTAGGGCTTATTAGCATGTACGAAGGCCTTAAAGTAGGGCTTATGGAAGCTTTATGTAGAGCGTACAAAGGCCTTAAAGTAGGGCTTATTAGCATGTACGCAGGCCTTAAAGTAGGGCTTATGGAAGCTTTATGTAGAGCGTACGAAGGCCTTAAAGTAGGGCTTATGGAGGGTTTATGCAGATGTACGAAGGCCTTAAAGTAGGGCTTATGGAGGCTTTATGTAGAGCGTACGAAGGCCTTAAAGTAGGGCTTATGGAGGGTTTATGTAGAGTGTACAAAGGCCTTAAAGTAAGGTTATGGAGGGTTTATGTAGAGCGTACGAAGGCCTTAAAGTAGGGCTTATGGAGGGTTTATGTAGAGCGTACGAAGGCCTTAAAGTAGGGCTTATGGAGGGTTTATGTAGAGCGTACGAAGGCCTTAAAGTAGGGCTTATGGAGGGTTTATGTAGAGCGTACGAAGGCCTTAAAGTAGGGCTTATGGAGGGTTTATGTAGAGCGTACAAAGGCCTTAAAGTAGGGCTTATGGAGGGTTTATGTAGAGCGTACGAAGGCCTTAAAGTAGGGCTTATGGAGGGTTTATGTAGAGTGTACAAAGGCCTTAAAGTAAGGCTTATGGAGGGTTTATGTAGAGCGTACGAAGGCCTTAAAGTAGGGCTTATGGAGGGTTTATGTAGAGCGTACGAAGGCCTTAAAGTAGGGCTTATGGAGGGTTTATGTAGAGCGTACGAAGGCCTTAAAGTAGGGCTTATGGAGGGTTTATGTAGAGCGTACGAAGGCCTTAAAGTAGGGCTTATGGAGGGTTTATGTAGAGCGTACAAAGGCCTTAAAGTAAGGCTTATGGAGGGTTTATGTAGAGCGTACGAAGGCCTTAAAATAGGGCTTATGGAGGCTTTATGGAGAGTGTATGAAACTCGTTATGCCACTTTTAATATGCTATGTGATGCTTTTGTGGGAACTGTGTTGTTTCTGACTTTATGGTTGTTAGAATTAAAGTATATTTTCTGTCTCTGTCCGTCCTACAGATGGATAACGTTGTCGTCCAGAGCAAAGCATTGTGGGAGCTGCCGTGGCTGTATGAGGAGGCGAGCTCACTGTATGACAACGCCAAGATTGAGAGGAGGCGGCGGCGGCGGCGGCAAGCTCGGAGGGCCAAAACTCATCCGAAAGCCTGAAACACCAACAAGAAGTTAATAAGGATATTTAAATATAAAATATTTCATATCCAAAACAAATTTAAACCAGCATGCCAACTTTTTCATATTTCTTTTCTGTTTTTAAGAGGTTATAAAGAGATTATTTATGAATAAATATTTATTTCAATGACAGTGAACCAGCAGCCTAAGGCTGATAGATATCGTAATTTTGTAAAATTCATATATTTTTTAAAGGAAGATACTTGAAAGAAGTGTGGTTTGATCCTGTGAAATGTTTATGATAACTAATTGTATTCAACATGGCGTTTAATCACTTTATCAATCACAATATCAACCAATCATCACCTGGAAATACTTGATTTCTTGATTTTTACATATTTAAAAACTGCAGATGATTTAATTACAGCTAGAATTATAATATATGTAATTGTTAGTGGTCCAGCTTTTAAATTAAATATCCTCACTCATACGGTACAAAGTACACCAGAGTGTAATACTGACATACTTAAATGTACTCTTAACTTTCAGGTCCAGCACTGAAGTACTTTATTGCAGTGCAGAAAGTAGAAGTACTGCACTCTTCAGGGATTTTTGTATTTTACTGACATGTAATTTTCTATATTTATTTTTGTATTTAAGGTCTATTTAATAATTATATTGCTGTTACTGATAATTTATTGATTGTATTTATTGATTGGCACATGCAGACAAATGCAGCTGAATAAAACAGAATGATTTCTGATTCTTCTCATGATTTTTTTTTTTTAAAGACACTTTATTGATTTGATGTGGTGAAGTTGAGCTCTGAGTCCATGATTACAGCATTTCTGACTTGTTGAGTCTTCGTCGTCTTTCCTGCAGCAAAGATAGTTTTTCAGTATCGTCTGTAATTAGCTGAAGGACGTTCAAGGCACAATTTGGCAAAACAGTCTCAGCTCAAGGTTCCACTAAAGGACCTTTGAGATCTTGTCACATGATCTTCTGAGCCCTTTGAGGACCTCTAGTGCTTTAACCCCCTGAGACCCGGGTTAGGGTTAGGTTAGGTTTGGTTTTAGAGCTAGAGAGAAGATCCTGGTCTCATCTTAAACTAGGAAACCTAACAAATCCATCGGTACCAACCAGGTCAGACTAGCTGGTAGTGAAGGAGGTTAAATAACGCTCCAAACCTGGACTACATTTTAGTGAGGAAAAACTGTCATGTCCATTTTCAAAGGGGTCTCTTGACCTCTGACCTCCAGATGTGTGGATGTAAATGGGTTCTCTGGGTCCCCACCAGTCTCCCCTTTAGAAGAAGAAGAAGATCTACCTTTATTAGTCCCACAATGGGGAAATTCAATTTACATTTTGAAAAACTCATACATGGAACATGCAGACCAGAAAACAGACATCATTATGGAGAGTGTCAGAGTGGGGGGTGCTCCTGACAAGCGCCCCGAGGAGGTGGGGGTTTGGGGCCTTCTCAGGGGCCCCTCGGAGGGCCAAAGGGGGAAACGGGCACCCCCCAACTACAGACAACAATTTTTGGCCATGGGGGTAAAGGGGGCCCCCGCCCAAAAACCCAAGGCAGACCTTATGATAACAACATGCAGTTTTGTTGTCTCCTATTCTAAATGGAGTATCTGAGTATTTCTGCATCCTGGGTCCCTAAACAGTGTTGAACCCCATAAACTGGGTCTCAGTGTAAAGCTGAGACTCTGGTGGATCAATGAGTCCACCTGGATCCATGTGTGATGATGTTAGTCCCCATAGGAGCCATTTCATTGATCACTACTACTACTACTACTACTACTACTACATCCTGGTAACTAGAGACCTAGAGCATTCAGAGGATGGATGGAGATGGACATCATATACTTTTATCATAGTGTTGTAAACTTCATGCTTTTTTCTGATTTATGACTGACTCAGTGCTGAGCTGCACCTCAGATTAATATTCAGGTTCCCATCTTTCAGATGATGTTCACCACTTCTATGTGACGTCTACTGTTGACCTGCTATCTCCGCCTAAAGACCGCTGGACCCCCTAAAAAAGACTAAAACAGCTCAGAGGATTAACCAGTTAATCGGTCAAAATTCTTAATGCCGGTTAACAATTAAACAGTTAATTATTAACATCCCTAGCAGGTATATTTGAGTATCATCTTCGGGAAATATGATCTTATTGTTTAATTGTATTATGTAGATACTGTATGTAATTTATTTCACGTTTACATGCTTCCATGTTACAAACCAAAGAGGCCCAGTGATTGAGCCCTGGGGAACTCCGGACATCATTTTGGTTTTCTTGGATGCAGAGTTGCCAAGTAAGACAAAAACTGTTGCATATGATCCACTTAATGAAGATTTTCTGGAGCTTTCAGCATCACCACGTGGCCTTCAGAAGAAGAGGCCTACATGTATATTTTTCTGTTTATTGTGAAATATTGGAGAGTTTCACCCATTTTTGCCTCAAACTAGACTAAAGTTTAGAGGGGAAATGTGCCTCTGGTTGGAAGTTGGATCAGTCGCGATCAAAAAGACTCTAAACAGCTGTTTTAATCTTTAATAACGTGCTGTAATGTATAATCATGTTTGTTTTATGTAAAGTAATCTGCAAAGTAAGTAGTAAATATCGATGTAAATACAGTACTTGAGTGAATGTGCTGGGTTACTTCCCACCACCGTTAAAGAGTCACAGATGTGACATATACATTAAATGAGTAATGTTCATGCTTCAACACAGAGAAGAAACAAACTGACATCACTTCTGGTAAACGGCAGGTAGCTTTCTTTTACTGTAACTGTGCAGCCACCTTCACCCACAATGCACCTGGGTCGCTCTGGGTGTTTCTAAGAACTGAAGCTGTTGTTCCCCAGCTGAGCAGAGCTGTCTTTGTGTTTGTGGTCAGTCAACTTCACAACCGTTAGATGCATTTTACAAGACAAAGAAACGATTATTTCTTTAATCGTTTCTTTAAATGGTTTCATTGGGAGACATTTTTCAGGCTCCGCCCGTATTCTCTATTTACTTTAGTGTTTGGAAATCCTATGAAAAGACCAAACACAACATCATGTTACTGTGTCTCTCAGTACTGACTGACTTCCTGTCTGTGGCTTTCAGCTCCAAGCCCATTGGTTCTGGTACTGAAGATGTAAATCTTTAAAGTAGTTTCATTTTTTAAAAACAGCTGATCACTGTAGTTGTTATTAAACAAACAGGAGGAAATAGTGCATTTATTGGGAACTATGATGCTCTAGTGAGTGTTTTGCAGTGGTGGAGGAACTCAGATCTTTTACTTTACACAGTCCAAAAATACTTCAAATAAAATGTACTTAAAGTATCAAAAGTAAAAGTACATTATGTAGGTTACGTAAAATAAAAAGTGCATTATGTAAAAGGTTACGTAAAATCCCGAATTTCCCTCCAGGGATTAATAAAGGTTCATCTTATCTTATCTTATGTAACATTGCTACATCGTGCACATAACACTGCCTACTTAACTACGTTATGTAGATGACATAATATTACTACGTCACGTACATAACATAGCCTACTTAACTACGTTACGTGTCGTAATATTATAGACATACTTATTTTAACTCAAACCACAATCTTTTCCTAAACCTAACCAATGTCATAGTTTTAAGCGTGGAGCCACTGACCAAGCAGCAGTAGTTGATGAGATGCTGTTTTAGTAGTGTAGTACTACTTCATCATATCGGCTCATTGTGCATTTTTATGTAAAAAGTATAACTCAGTGAGAAACTGAGGCTCACTGATGTGTTTTTAATGGGACTCTATGTCACAGTGGAAGAGGAGATATGAGGGTGTGATTCAGGACTAGATCGTGAGGACGTAGTCAGGAGGATGGAGGTGTGAACGGGCTGCTGACGGTGATAAAGGAGAACTCAGTTGTGGAGATAATGGCGCCGTCCGGACTGACCGTTGACCTCGTGTTTCTGCTGTAAATGAGTAGGTGGACTGCCATGGTGGTAAAGGGCACCTCAGCTGGACAGCAATGGAAACCATGAAGACACAGTGGGATCCACCCCCCACCTCTGTTTCTGTGGTTAGTGTTGGTGTGGAGGTTTCAGTGTGAGTCAGCTTGTTGCAGATGCTGAGAGGAAACAAGTGTTAGCAGGTTTATAAATGACAGATAATCTGCACTGCTGCTGCAAACAGGCTGCAGACGCCACGATGCATCACAGCTGCACAGTTCATCTCCACTTTATCTAAATATGGCTGCCTGCACTCTTCAAATCCCAGCATTAGTTAAAGGTGAAATGTGCGTTCTGTCCAACACATCATATTCTCCTTAAAAACACCTTTTCTGGTACAGATCCCTGCAAACCTCACACCACCAATGTGTTTTTCACTCTCTAATACTGCAAATCATATTGCAATTATAATATCAAACATTCGGGGGCGGCAGTAGCTCAGTCTGTAGGGAGTTGGCTTGGGAACCGGAGGGTCACCGGTTCAAGTCCCGACATGGACCAAAAACTGAGTGTGAACTGGTAGCTGGAGAGGTGCCAGTTTACCTCTTGGGCACTGCCGAGGTGCCCCTGAGCAAGGCACCAAACCCCCAACTGCTCGGGGCGCTTGTCAGGAGCAGCCCCATCACTCTGACATCTCTCCATTGTTGCATGTTTGTGCATGTGTGTGTTCAGGTCTGCATGTACCGTGTATAAGTTAACAACAGAGCGAAAAAATTGAATTTCCCCTCGTGGGACTAATAAAGGAATATCTTCTTCTTCTTCTTCTTCTTCTTCTTCTTCTTCACAATTAGATGTTTTTTCAGTCCTTATTTTTAAATCCCATTGAGATCAAAGATCTTTTTTACAAGGGAGACCTGGCCAAGACAGCAGCAACTCGGCTCTGTTAAAAGCAACAGACAACAATTCAATTAACAACATTAAATCAGACACGCTGGGCTGCAGCGGTTTCACCAGAGCGTTAAACTCATTCAGGGTAACTATGGGTTGAAGATCAGATAGTAAATTATTCCAAACATCAGGTGCCGAAACTCAGTTCAAACTTTGGGAACAACAAACTGCAAAATGTCCATATAACAGAGGTAATAACCTCCATGTTTCCTGATTAAAGGAGACGAGTAAGACGGACTTCTTCCCAGAATGCTGTTGTAGATACTAGAAGAGGAAGAGGGACGAGTACATGAGGCGACGAGTACATGAGGCGACGAGTACATGAGGCGACGAGTACATGAGGCGACGAGTACATGAGGCGACCGGTTTAGAGTAGAGTACACAGTGGTGAGTAGAAGAACGACACTTTGTAATGAATCTCTAGATAACTTCAGCAAACATGTACTTTTTAGTTTTACTGTACTGCAGTGTCCCAGAAATAACTTTCACAGTTAACACTTGAAACGATGACGGTACTTGCAAATGACAAGGTAGTCCAACACGTAAACCAAACTTAACCTTTAACACAGGCCACATGACCTGAGGTACCGTGTAACCTACTTTGGTTTCATTTTCACCTGGTTACTCGAGGTTTCATTTAACTTATTTTCTTCTTTTTACAAAATGAACCAAAACACTGACAGCATTGAGAATAAATTATATCAACCTCTCCAAACTAAAAATAAATCAGACTTGAACTGAAAACAAGCTGATTACAAGATATTTAGTCAGTGCTGATCTATATTTTAAGTTGTAAGTTATTGGACATCAGAAAGTCTGACTGACTGAAACAAGAAAAAGTCCTGTACACTGTCCATCAGGTATAATTCATAAACCTCCTGTACACCGTTTGTCACTGTACCTATGAAAGGTAATACTGTAATTTGTATAGATCCTGTGCAGTCATTTCGTATTTAAACCACCTAACTGTGAACCAGGAAGTATAAAGAGCGACAAACGCAGCGTTGGGAGGAGGTCAGCGTGAATAGTTGGGTCAAACAAACAGGACACCGCTGTTCATGCCCCATGTGAAGTCAGCATTCTGCAATATTTCCCTAAACCTAACCAAGTTGTTTTGTTGCCTAAACGTAACCAAGTTGTTTGCTGTGAAGATGGAAGTTTACTTTGAAAAGACTCTAAGCACGTAACAAGCTGTAGTTGGCACACGTTACTGGATATTCGTAGGAAAACGCACCAAACATGAGGAATACATTTCCGTAAGATATCATGCTGTGACATGAGGAACAGCCTTGGTACTGCAGCTCTGCTGTATGTGGTAGCTGCTGTTTGTCTGTATGACTTTTACCGGATGAAGGTCTGAAATGTTTGTAATAAAATTTAGTTTTATTCACATTAAGACTTTTATTGAAAAAACTAAATCAGAGTGAGTCCAAACAGCTTCAGTCGTGCTTCTGCTTTATTGTTCATATTATCAGCAGGAAGTGAGTCAGTCTGACACACAGATCGCTATCTAACCGCTGACGGATGATGAAAGGATGGAGGAGATAAGAAGCTGCAGATCATTGTGTGCTGCTAATGAAAGCTAAACCACAATCACAGCAGAGCAGCAGCAAAGTGCAGCCTGCAGCGAGCGTCCATGACAGTTTCTGTTACTGCAGTACAGGACCACGGTGAGGATTGGTAGGAGAGTCCGAGGGCGCCTGGTGGTCAGGTGGAGAACGGCAGGTCAGGAATACAAAGACAGACTCATCTTCGCCATCTTGGTTTTTGTTCATCATCATCTTGGTTTTAGGTCGTCGCCATCTTGGTTTTTTTGCAACCAGAAGTGACACGAGAGGGTGGAGCTAAGTGCAGCCGAATGCTGAATAAGACGTTTTCAGTGTAATACGTTCAGATTGTTATAATTAAACTCTAATGAACTGAAAACACTCCCAGACCGGACAAAACCGTGATGGAGACGTGTGAAATGGTTGAACTGGCCCTTTAAGGGAGCCCAGATTATATGAATAAAAAGATGATTCAGTCATTTTTTAAAGTTGTTTTTAAGCTACGTTTATCCCCACAGTTTCATAGTTTTGGTGAATATGCTGACTGTAGCATAGTGTCATGAAACGCGCGCGCACACACACACACACACACACACACACACACACACACACACAGCTCATTAACATATCAGACTGTGCACTGTTGCATTTCCATGAAGTTACATGTTGTTTCCTGTTGCAGAGGAAGCTTGTGTGTGTGTGTGTGTGTGTGTGTGTGTGTGTGTGTGTGTGTGTGTGTGTGTGTGTGTGTGTGTTTGTGTGTGTCAGCCACTCACCCACACACACTCTCTACTGTATCTAGTGGCCGTTCAGGTTGTCATGAAGGCAGCTCAGTTACAACCACCCTCAAGTATGAATTTCAGTATTTATATATTATAATGAACAATCATTCATAAATTTAAAAAATATGATAAAAATATGATTTTATTATTGATTTAAAGTATTTCCAACAAGTCTATTATGTCTTTCAGATCAATATCAGAGACCTGCTGAAATTAATCACCAATTAGTCATTTAATATTTTCTTCAGTTTATTCTTTGACATCTTTGTTCATCAACCAAAACTGTATTTAAATAACTGGAACATTATTATGTTAAACTCTCAGTAGATTACTGCTTTTCTTTAGATGTGTTGTCTGTGTTGTGATTTTCACAATAAAATGTTGCATTAAGAGCATATTGAAGCTTAAACTGAGGGATTTTTTAGGGAATCAGGGGATCAAAGTAATGTTATTTTGATGAAGAGTAATTGTATTATTATTATTATTATTATTATTATTATTATTATTATTATTATTATTATTATTATTATCATTATTATTATTATATGAGAATATGGTACCGTACCAGCAGGCTTCCTGTTCAAAGTGCTCCCAACTCCCAACATATATAAAGTCTAAAGGAGTCTAAAACTTGTATTAAACGGGATAGTAAGATGATATTAGATATATGAATGACTGAATGTCATAATAACTTAGTATATGAATGTCATAATAACTTAGTGTAACAACAATAACGTCACATGTGTAATTATATGTAAGAGCCTCTGCTGATATCTGGTGGACAAACTGTTTAACTACAACCTGAACACAGAGGCAGGTAGATCCATTTCAGTCCACCTCCAAATGTTTCAATACTACTACTGCTACTACTACTGCTACTACTACTGCTACTACTGCTACTATTACTACTACTACTACTACTAATAATAATAATAATAATAATAATAATGTAATAATATTTTTTGATGATAAATTTTTTTTTCCCATTTTGTTTGTTTTTCATGTAAATATTTGTTTTTATTGGATTGTTGTCCACTGATTGGTTGTTTTTTCTGTCTATTTTTTGTGCTTTTATTGTCACTTGTCTGATTTTGTTAGCTTAGTTTTCGTTTTTTCCCTCTTTCTTATTATTCATTTTCCTCCTAGCGTCGAGGGGAGATCTGCTGTATAAGTCTTGGCTTCCTGTCATATTTATTATTATTTTTTTATCTGGATTTTTATGCAAAAATAAAACATAGTAATACTTAACTTCTATTCATGTAGTTGTTTATATTCAGGAAGTGGTGTCAAGATGCTTTACATTATAAAGATTTTAATGATGCCTGTTAGTCACTAGATGGCAGCAGAGTATTCAGTTTAATGTCATTTCTTCACAGGGAAACCTCCAGGTCTGTGAAGTGAAGTTAATGGCTTTCTGGCTGTTTCTGCTCAGTTATGGCGAAGCGTTATTCATGAACTCGAAGCTCATCGGTGGTTCCTGAACTCAATGAGGTAAATACACAAACACACATTACTGAAGTCACATGAGGAGGTCTGAGGAGTGAAGTCAATGCTGAAGAGCTTTAAACCTGCAGCAGCCTGCAGGGGGCCTTAATAAAACAAGTCTGATTGTATAGACGTCTATGGGAAAATGAGCCGACTTCTCTCTGGTTTATCACCTCAGTAAACATTGTCAACATCAGTTTATGGTCTCAATCACTAGTTTCTAGTCTTCTCCAACACAGCAGGATGTTCATTTAGTAGATTATGGTCCATTTAGAGTCAGACAGACCATAAAGCAGGGGATGCTTTAGGGCGGGGCTACCTGGTGATTGACAGGTCGCTACCATGGTATTGTCCGGTCAATATATTATGAGAATAAAGTCGTAATATTATAACATATTAATTGTATGTGTTATTTTAGAGGTGAAATAGTGTGAAAATGAGGAAGTTCTACTTTAATTGAGGTGATCCAGATCCTTCATCAGCTCCACATTACCATCAGTTATTGTTACCGTCAGTATCAGGACACTGAAAAGACTGAGACTGAAACTGAGTTTATTCTGAAGACAGAACCACACAGACCTGACCGGACCGGACCGGAAACTGACTCTACAGAGGAGGAGGACATGGCGTATTTTATCCTAAAGTTATCTTTTTGTTGTCATTAAATTATGACTTTATTCTCATTAAAATACATGTTTTTCTTGTAAAGTTATGACTGTATTCTCAAAATCTCAGATCAGAACAAAAACTGAATTCAGGTCTTGTCTTGATGCAAATATTTAATTAGCAGGAATGTAGCACAACATGGAAGTAAAAGCAGCGCTCTTTATTTACATGTGAAAGCATGATAAAAATATTTTGTGCTTAAAATCATGAATAATCGGGATAAATGATCATGACCTAACTAACTGATGGATGCAGGCCAGCAGCCCCCCTGTTCTGAGAGGTAAAATGACTGTTTTCGTGAATGGAGTCTGGTGGCTTTGAGAAGAGCGATATCACGGCTTCAGTTCCCGTCAGAAAGGGCTGCCTGACGGCGATGTAAGGTGGTGAAATTATTATAAATATAGTGTACACTACAGCGATTCTTCTGCTTTACCTCTGAAGGAACTGAAGCCACTATACTGCTCTCTTCAAAGCCACCAGACTCCATTCATAAAAACATAAATTTTACTTCCCAGAACAGGGAGTATACGTTAGGGCTGTCCTTAAAACATTTTTGGGCTTCGAAGCTTTGGTGAGAACCATCTGAAGGTATTCAAAGCTGCCGCACTACTGAACACACATTTTTGTCCCTAAAATCACCAATAGTCGTGATAAATGATCGTGAACTCAGTATTGATCAAAATAATGGTGACTATTAGCCATAATCGTATGCAGCCCAAAGCAGCGAGTGACGGACAGATCTGACTGAGTGTCTCAGAGAGAGAGAGACGGTTGTATGATGAAGAGAGACGCTGGAAATAAACTGACCTCTGGCCTGACAAATCTGACACCATCTGAACACACACACAGTTTTCCATTGGTCCTGAACTCAGAGACCCTCAGAGCAGACCAGCGCCTGCTATATTCAATTATACAGAGAGGCAAGACAGGTAGGCCGACAGACAGTTTCCATGACTGGTTTTATATTTAGGGTTTCAGACTGTCTGGAGAAGGTGAAACGTTTGACTGGAACAAAGACCCCACTCTGATCTAACAAACTGGTCCCAGTGCCAGACCGACTGAACCAGTTTAGAGTGGGTTATAACTGATTAAGAAGGTCGACCGCTGCAATGACGAGCTAGAGCAGATGATATTTAAAGTTCATTCACGGTTGTAAAGTTAGCAGAGGAGGTAGAAGTACTCAGGTCTTCAACTTAAAGCCCCTGCAGTATATTTCGACATTTTTCCTGATGACGTTGATCAGCCACACTGCAATTTTCTGCTCATAAAAACAAAACAAAACAAAAAAAACAAGGTAAAATTGTTGCTAAAATGACTAAAATGTGAATATGACGTCTGACTATAGTAGAAGCTGCAGGTCAAAGGTCAACCTCCAAGCTGCAGGTTCACTCATGATCGTTTGAGTCTGATCAGCAAACTGATGAATCTGTTTGTCAGTTTGTCTTTCTAGTTAGCTGTAGTTAGCTAGTAGATGGCGAGGGTCAAAAACCAAGATGCTGGGGCCAAAATGCCAAACCCCTAATGGGTTGTAATGGGTTGTAATGGGTTGTAATGGGTTGTAATGGCATTAGAGTGATTTTAGTTTGGGTTTGAGTCGGTTTAGAATATATTATCCACTGTCAGACTGGTTTAATTTGACTTGGGTTCGATTTTATGGGTTAGTGAGGGTATAGAGGGTGTTTACAAAGGATATAACAGTAAAATGGGCTTTAGATTGGTTTAGAGGGTTTAACCTGGGTTTTAAGGGGTCAGAATGTGTTTAGCATGGATTATAAATGGTTTAGATGGGTGAAAGGTGGGTCAGCAAAGGTTTACATGGATACGACTGGATTTAGAACCAGGACTGGAGTTTAGTATGAATGAATGAATGTGTGGAAATGAGACCAGGTGTGAATGAAAACAGTATTCAAATGTAAAAATACAAAGAGCCGCGCAGACACACTGTTTGGTCACAACATCACCGTGGCAACGTAAACGAGACTGCCTTAGAGCCAACATGGCCGCCGGTAATGAGTGTGACACCTGCTGCTAATTCATCTCTGCTCTCATCAGCTGACTCCACCACTCTCTCCTCTCTCCTCACTATCTGGGTCTGTAGGTCAGACCACCTGCTCAGGTGACAGCCCAGTGCATGCTGGGACTGCTGGTGGGGGGTGTAGAGAAAGGATCTGTCACTGGTCTGTCTGCTGACCTTCGCAGCAGGGCCTCTCTGGTCCCACAGCCTGGACTCTCTGGATTTCAGTAGTTAGGTGTATTTGCACATTTTATGGCGCTAGGCTAGCAGTTTCCCCCTACCTCCAGTCTTTGTGCTAAGCTAGGCTAAACACCTGGAGGCAAATTATTCAACGTGTAGCTCACAAAATCACGATTTTGGCTTGTAAATAAAATTGGTAATGCCAATGTGTAACTTTTGGCAGGTCATGTGACATGCAGTTTTGTATTTTGCCACAAATAAGGAGACATTTAATTAATCAGATGTTCAGAACAGGGCTGTCAGAGTTAAGGCAAATATGTTTAATGCCACTAATTTCTTTAATGCATTAACACAGGTAGCGGGCGCTGTACCAACCAGGTCATCCTGGCTTGTCAGGAAGGAGGTTAAATAACGCTCCAAACTTGGAGAAAAACTGTCATGTCCATTTCCAAAGGGGTCCGTTGACCTCTGACCTCCAGATGTGTGAATGTAAATGGGTTCTCTGGGTCCCCACCAGTCTCCCCTTTACAGACATGCCCACTTTATGATAGTCCCAGTCAGTCTGGATCAAGTCTTAGTCAAGTCAGCACTCTGACACACTGACAGCTGTTGAGTTTGCCATGTTATGATTTCAGCATATTTTTTATACTAAAGCCAGAACCTGAGGGTTTCTGGACAATATCTGTCTTTGTTCTGTTGTTAATTGATTTACAATAATGCATATATACATACATTTGCATAAAGCAGCATATTTGAATATTTAATACTGGACAAAATAATCGATTGACAACAGTAGTTCAAAAATATTCAGGTTACAGTGTAAATATGAACGCTGCAAACATTTAAAGTATTCATATATGAAATGAGTCAGAAATGTTCATGGAGGTTTCAGTTTGAAATATTTTAGATAAAGATATTTAACAGCTGATTTAAAGCCTCAATATCTTTATGATTTAACCCCATGAGGCAACAGCTTGGTGCAGCTTTTCCACACCCAGTATCCCAGTAATGTCTGATTCCACTGGTTTTAGTGTTTTCATTTTGTCTGTACTGTATTTATCTGTGCAAGCAGTTTGTGACTATGTTTAGAAAGGTGGTATACAAATAAAGAGTATTATGATTAGTAGTAGTATCAGCATTAGTATTATTATTAATATGATGGAGCACTAATTCTAAAAAAAAAAAAAAAAGAAGAGAAAAGGGGATGAAAATGATTTTGTTTTTTTAATTAAGATTGGCTAGCTGGAGGTGGAGATCAAAAATAATAATCCTTTGGTTAATCCGACTAACCAACATCTCCTCATACAGCGGTTCGTTTGATATCTTACCAAAATTATTATTATTTCTCACTTTTTGTGCAGTTTCTTACGACTGTCCATCCACGCGTGACGCACACGTTAATTTTGGCTTCAGTCTTTTCAAAATAAACTTCCGTCTTCACAGGAAACAACTTGGTTGGGTTTAGGCAATAAACCTACTGAGTTAGATTTTGAAAAGGATTGTGATTTGGGTTCAAATAACGACAGAAATTGAATAAATCGTTTCACACAGGACATAAACAGCAGCCTCCTGGTGAAAGTCTGGTGTTTTTAGACCCACCATACACCGACCTCCTCACTACGTGGTGTTTGTCGCTCTTTATACATACAGACTGATTTCATGGGATATACACTCCAGAACGAAATCTGAAGACGGGGGCAAAAATTACAAGAATTAACATTTTGCACCGGTGGATTGTAACCAGGTTCAGGTTTAAAGTAGCTTC
Source organism: Pterois miles (assembly GCA_947000775.1). NCBI lineage: Eukaryota > Metazoa > Chordata > Actinopteri > Perciformes > Scorpaenidae > Pterois > Pterois miles. The sequence continues at coordinate 2,161,200 of CAMQGK010000549.1, forward strand.
AAAATGCAAAAAGAAGAAACAGGAGCAAGAGACAAAAAATCCACGGTCTGGAACTGACATCCGTTTTTGTAAACTTCCCTTGACATCCATCCCCAAACGTTCTCAGTGGGATTTAGATCAGGGAACAGGACGGTCCAACAGACAGACGTTATTCTCCTGAAGAAGTCCTTCGTCAGGCGGCGCTGTGAACTGGAGCGTTGTCCTGTTAAGATCCAGTCACTACCAGACAGACCAGGTCCTCGGTCAGAGGACGCCTGCTGCATCGTCTCCACACCGCCAGCTGCCGTCTGACGCCCTGAACAACCTGAAGCTCCGTCGGTCCACTGAAGGAAAAGCACCCGGATCAAGATGGAGCCTCGTCCACTGTGCCCCGTGGAAAACATCTCCAGTGGATCTCCTGGTCATGCCAGTAACGCTGGAAGCCATCAGGACCGTCCAGGTTACATTTTTTCTCATCAGAGGATAAAACTCTCTTCCTCCTGTCAGTGTCCCATGTTTGATGCTCCCTTACAAAGGTCAAATGGGCCAGATTGTGTTGGGGAGGAGACGTGGCCTTCGAAGACGTTTTTTGTTCAAGTCCTCTCTTGCTGATGGCGTCTTCTGGTCATTGGGCTGCAGTCAGAATCAGTAACAGCCTTAATTTGGGTCGAGGATCAGCCTGAGACTTCATGGACAGCCCGTCGGATCCTCCGGCTCGGCGCAGGTGAAAGTTTTTTGCCACTTGATTTTTTGTCTCATAACCTTCAGGATCTTTTAAGAAGTTTAAAATGACCGTCTTACTGTGTCCAGCCTCGGCAGCGATGGATCGCTGTGAGAGGCCTTGATTGTGCAGCTCAACCATCCTGTCATTTTCAAAGACAGAAAGCCTTTCTGCCGTTGACATCAGGAGGTCATGACAGTGTGAATGCCTGAATGAAAATGACATGAAAGCCAGATTTTTGCAGATTTTTACTTTTTAGGGCTATGGTTTCAATAAATTGTCTACTGTCTTTTTTGTCTCTTGCTCTGTTTCTTCTTTTTGCATTTTGAAGCTCTTCTTAAAACCTGGTTACGATCCACCAGTGCAAAATGCATATTCTTGTAATTTTTCCCCCGGTCTTAAGATTTTGTTTGGAGTGTAAATGAATTACACTTTAGAAGGTTTAGCCGTGAACAGTGTCTGAGGCCAGCCTGTTTAGTTCAGAATCATCCTTATAAACAAACTGGATAGCCTGGGGAGGCGTTCAAGGTCATCAGGTGCGTTTGGTTCCCGTCCGGAGGGTTGAGACACACAAACACACAGACTGCTTCAGGGTGTGTTTGGTGTTGTTGTGTCTGTGTCCTGAGGCGGGTGGAGTCAGGTGTCAGGAGAAGATGTGATATAATAGAATTAAAAACATGTACCATTTATTCATTTATTAGGTGAGTAGATGGAAAGAAAATTAAGTTGTCACTATTAGAAAAAAAAAAAAATCAGTTAATTGTTTAAACATGGGCGGTGGTTAGCACCCTCGCCTCACAGCAAGAGCGTGGGTTTTCTCCAGGTACTCCGGCTTCCTCCCACAGTCCAAACACATGCTTTTAGGTTAATTAATGACTGTAATTTGCCCGTAGGTGTGAATGTGAGCATGAATGGTTGTCTGTCTATATGTGCCTGCGATGGACTCACCCAATGCCAGCTGGGATAGGGTGAGTCCATATACATAATAATAATAATACAGTAATATAATATATATTATTCTGCATAATTAACTTTTGAATGCAGGATTTGTACTTGGTGGTGTTAAAGGTAGTAAAAGGTCTGAATACTTTTGATTTCTTTTCCATCAAGTTTATTGTTAAAGCAGCATTGCAACCAGAAAAGACGTCTAGCAAAATTTAGCTGAAAAGTTTTAGAGATTATAACCCGTATTTTCAACATATATTATTATATTTATTTAAAGAGTGAAGCTGATAGTCTGATTGGTCTGATCTGGTGTCTGAATTTCTGGTGGGCAGTAAATGTCACGTAGAGGTTGTTATTAGGAAAGCTGCTGCGTTACAAAGTAGGCAGCCTGAGGGAAGGTGGTTTAACATGTGTACAGTAAGTGGATATTAATTTGGACCCATAATCCCTTGCAGCAAGTCACACTCTCTCAGGTTACCGATGTGTGCGTGTGTGTGTGTGTGTGTGTGTGTGTGTGTGTGTGTGTGTGTGCGACCGTCATGATCTCCTGCTGAGCTCTGAGCTACATCCAGATTTAAATAGACTCAGTCAGGTCCGGGGTTGTCTCCACCAGTTGAATCTCATTTAGTTTGGATCCAGATTATCCTCCATCACCACCACGTCACCCTCCACCAGCTCAGAGGAGACGTTCACTGACTCAGCAGCAACTCAGGACAAAGTGTCTCTCAACATCAGGGCTGCAGTAGTCCCGGATTACTCAAGATGGAAACCTTCCATGGCAATTAATGGGAATTTGAATGGGAAATAATGGGAATAAAATGGAAATATAGGAGTTATTTGCTCAGACTGTATTTATCATGTCATATGCAGATATAAACGAACATTTTACTAGATCATAAGCAGACAATAATACAATAATCTGACAGATAAATCAATTAACTGATGGCATGTTACAACAAGTTATTGCTCATTTTTTGTGCATTTGCAGCAACATTTCAATTTGTGCTCGTTGGGTGCATACAGCCGTTTCAAAATAAACTTCCATCTTCACCGGAAACGACTTGGTTAAGTTTAGACAACAAAATTATTTTGTTAGTTTTAGGAAAAGATTATTTGGGTTTACATAACGATGGAAGTGGTGTAATTTATGTGTGGAAGTTATGTGATAAATAAGTCCATGTTTTGTCTTATGACTGACTGTTCACTGAGCCCCACACTCTTCTTCTTACACTGGCTGATACCGTTGAAATTTTTTTGCATTTTTCAAAAACTATGTGTGAGAAATGTTTTATATCTTTAAATCCAGACAACACAGCAGAGTGACAAACATTCCTCTGTTTGAATTGACAGCTGTGGAGGAGGAAGTGACTCAGTATTAGATTAATCTCCAAAATAAACTCCATGTTGTTTACCAAGCTCCACCCACTCTGTCGCCGGTCAGCCAATCAGAGTGTTAGAGAGCCAGGAGGAGTACAGGTGAGTAGTAGTAGTAGTAGTAGTAGTAGTAGTAGTAGTGGTGATGCAGCTGCTGCGCACTGTAGCTGGAAAAACCTCAATTTCTTCTGTTGTTACTCTAATAACTGTCTGTTCCATTAACTATAACTGTTAAATAAAATAAATAATAGCTATACTGATAATTACAATAATAATTACCATTTCATTGTTTGTTAACTCTAAAATAACTATTAACTTTTCCACCATGGTGAGAAAACTTCATGTGCAAAATCAGTGGAGAGCCCACTAAATAATGAATTAGCTTTTAGTTCGTGCTCATCCCACACTGCAGGACTGCTGCATTATGGGTAGAATCCTCCAACCAGCCGCCCTTGAGCCAGGCAGCGGCTGCTGCTGCAGAGAGCTGCTCTGACCACTTAGCCTGTTAGCTTCACGCTAAAGCTTCTATAATTAGCAGCCGCGTCCTTCCTGCTAATCTCCCCTGCTGCCTAATATGGAGCACAGCTGCTCCAATCACATGGATGCTCCTCGTTACCATGACGAGCTAATTATCTCGTCAGTGACAGGAGAGAATGAGAGAAAATGTGCAGGTGTGATCATCTAACACACAGGCTAGTTAATGTTTGTTAAAGTCAGTTAATTGATGAGTTTATCAGCAGAAATGAATTGTTTTACAACATATTTGTGATTTTGTTTGTGATTTTGGTTAGCTAAATGCTAACATCAGCACGCTAATAATGACAATGCCAATATGCTTAGCAGGTAGGCCTTTAATGTTTAGCATGATCACATCTTAGTTTAGTAATGCTAATATTAGCTAATTAGTTAAGTACAGTTGGGGCTGAATGTCAGCTTTGCAGGTTATTTGTCATAAACCAAAGTATTGTACAAATTAAATGAAAAGTTAATGGATCATCAAAGTTATTACAATGATGACATTTCACTCAAAACCATGTCAACCTCATGGTGGCCTTCGAGGAAAAATCAGGGGATCACATTAGAAATTAATTAAAAATCTTAGTTGAGTTTTTACTTCCGTTTTTTTTTTTTTAAGTTATTTTTATCGAATGACATCCTGTGTGTGTTGGATTCAGCGCCTTCGGTTGTCTTCTTTACTAATTTAAACGGTGCTATTTGCATCTCACTGAATCACTGGTTGTCTTGACGACGTGCCTTGCGATGCTTCCTGGCTCCTTGTTACAGAGCTGTGATGTCACATCCTCCTCTTCCTGCTTGACGCTGCATTCATTAGCACCTGAGAGTGAGCCTGTGTGTTGTCATGGTAACCTCTGTCTAATCCTGGATTTCTATTGAGAACAATTTGGAGATAAATTTAATTAATATTAGAATACATATTCTTCTGCATAAACAGCACATTTACTTTTGGTATTTTAGGTAAGGTATATTTTGTTGGTGATACTTTAAAATATATGTATTTTCACAGTAAAAAGTTAAATATCTGAATACTTCCACCTCTCTCAACAAGTATAGTAACAGTATTGGAGTGTAGATCAATTAACTAATATCTAACTAATATTTTAGCATTGAGCTTATTTTTATACTACTCCAATATCTATCTCATTAATATGAGAAAAGTGTCTTGTAATTATATATATCATTTTTAAGGTGGTAATGGTATTTTATATTAATATTCTCTTTTTTTCTCACTTTTTTGATTGTTAACATATGGACGCTAACATTAGCTAGCAAGCTAACAGTTGGTATCCATGTTTGACTGAACTTAATCGAACATTTTTTATACCCTGGTCATGACATAAACTGTATTTTATAAATACTTCAAATGACAAATGGAAATCACACTAATGTCAGGTAGCTAGTGTAAGCTAACATAACATTTTTAGCTAATGTTTTAAAGTTACCAAGCTAACATAATGTTATGTGACCTTGTTAGGTAAATGTTGAAATATTAATTAAATTAAATTCAAAGTGGCTTAATTAGCATTCAGGTTTTGTTGCCAAAGAAACTAAAATATTAGCTTGATAGCTAAAAACATCATAATGTTAGCTTATTAGTTAAAAACGGTGTAACCTTAGCTTCGTAGCTAAAAATTTAACCATAGCTTGGTAGCTCAGCTAAAAATGTTGTAACATTAGCTTGTTAGCTAAAAACGATGTAATGTTAGCTTGGTGTCTAAAACATTGTAACATTAGCTTGGTAGCTTTAAAGGTCGTAACCTTAGTTTGGTGGCTAAGCTAAAAACATTGTATCGTTAGCATGTTAGCTAAAAGTGTTGTACTCTTAGCTTGGTAGCTAAAAACACTGTAACATTGCTTGGTAGCTAAAAACACTGTAACCACAACTTGGTAGCTAAGCTAAAACATTATAATGTTGCTTTGTTAACTAAAAATGTCGTAACCTTACTTGGTAGCTAAAACATAATGTTAGCTTGGTAGCTTAGCTAAAAACATTAAGGTCGCTTGTTAGCTAAACAGATTGCAATGTTAGCTATGTGGCTAAAAATGTAACTGTAACTTGGTAGCTGAGCTAAAATCATTGTAATGCTAGCTTGTTAGATAAAACTGCTGTAACTTAGTTTGGTAGCTGAAAACTTTGTAATGTTAACTTGTTAGCAAAAACTTCCATAACCTTAGCTTACTGGCTAAAACCTTGTAATGTTAGCTTGGCACCTCAAATCATTATAACCATAGCTTCGTAGCTGAGCCAGAAATTGTGACATTAGCTTGTTAGCTAGAAACGTTGTAACTGTAGCTTGGTAGCTAAGGTAAAAACATTGTGACGTTAGCCTATTAGCTAAAAACCTTCCCCCTCTTCCCTGTGCATTTATTTTATACACTGACTCAGTGAAAGAATATGTAAAGATGAACAATAAAATTGTTTTATTAATAATAATAATAATAATTTTTCCACCACAATAAAATTTAACAAAGGCTCACTAGAAAAGTGTCAACTGTGTTCTGTACAGTAGATACAGTACATTGTAAAACTGGCTGCGGCGTGGCACAGCAGCCCCCCCCCCCCCCCCCCCCCAATTTCTCAATTTCTATTCAAACATTTTTCCACATTATTTACAGATAAAATCCACAATAAAACTCAGCTGGCAAACGTCACAGAAATACAGCGCAGCTTCACGCTAAGAGCGGCTAACGGAGACCTCCCGATAGAAGCGAAAACAAGCTAGTAGGCTACCTGGCTAGTAATGAGCTAGCAGGCTAGCTAGGCTACAGGTGCTTTCACACGAATGCTACCAAGAGGTCAGTTAAACCAGACTTCATGTTCCTGTGTGACCGCAGCCTGTTAATAATAAACTTTTTATAAAACAAAACACTATCACATGTTCTCCTTCCATCCTTATTGTGAAAGGCAGATTAACTTGTTGCCCTTCTATCCACTTACTTCCTGCTTTCTTTCTGTCTCACTTTCTACCTGTCTGTCTGTTTCAGCAGCTAGCTTCAGCTAGCTTTGTAAAGGAATGCACTTTGGTAGATTCAACCAAATGCCCTGGGTGTTAGTCACAACAATGACAATGGTAATAATCATAATAACAATGATAACTGAGCAGTCTGAGGTACCAACGTAAAAAAAAAAAATAAACTGAGCTGGGGATGCACCGATTTGTCGACTGAACGTTGGTATCGGCCAATATTTGCCTTGACTGTTAAAAAAATTACGTCCATGTGGGTACATTGTATTCTGTATGTAAAACAAAAGGTGAGAAATAGCCCTATTTATGTTTCTAATCACACTTAGATAAGGTCTGTCAAAGTTAATACAATAATAATGCAAATTTGTAATGCTGTATTAGCTAATGTTAGCATGCTAACATGCTAAACCATGACGGTGAACATGGAACACATTATACCTGCAAAACATCAGCATATTAGCATTGTCATTGTTAGCATGCTGATGTTAGCATTTAGCTCAAAGCACCTTTGTGCCAAGTCTTATATCTTATGTATACTTTCATTTTATACATACTTTTTACCTTGCCTATTCCTGCTTCACAAAAATAATGTTTTTGTTGGAGTAAGTACTGAAACAGTCTTTTCATTGAGTACGTAGTTGAATAGCAGCTAAAAAGATAAATAAAAGACAAAAGATAGTGTAATGAAGGGCTGAGTGACTTTAAACATTTTGTATAATCAATATTTCTTTGTTTCCCTGGCACAAAAGGGGAAATAAATAACAAAATCAAATTAAATGACAAAACATTGGTATCGACTACATTGTTATTTTAAACATTGGTATCGGCCCAGAATTTCACAATCGGTGCATCCCCAAAAACAACGCTTCAAAACCACATTAATGCTAACAGCTAGCAGGTCTAAACTTGCTATGTGCTACTAGCTGTCAGTTAGCGGTAGGCTAGTGTTAGCGTCACTATAGAGAAAACAAACGTCAGTGCAGCAGCTAGCGGCTGGACGCTAGCGGTTGATCGGCTAGTGTTAGCTTAGCCCTGTCGTCAGCAGGCGTCGTCGCCACTCCGTCCCCGAGGCGACAGTTGGCTGATATGTGTCTGTACATTGTGCAGCCATGTTTTACCCCCCCGACCCCACTCACACCAACACCCACACACACCTGATGTCAGTGTTAATCAGTTTAAAGCTAAAGTTTGTCTTTTGTGGTGGGAATGGGCTTCCATAAAAAAGCTCCCTTTAGCAGCTGCTATTCATGCTGCATTAGAGGCAGCTGGGATAATTAAGTATCCAGCCTCCTGCTAATAAAAGGTACATTAGAGAGCACTGAAACATGTATTTCTTGATGTACTTTTGTACATCAGCCGACACAAAGTGTTGGCACAACCAACCTTATAAACGTTACTGACTTGAACACATTTTAGAGCTATTTCTCTGCAGTTTTCCTTGAATATTTTACTTTTTTTCAAATACATATTTAATATATTTTTTCTTTAAATGATCTATTGTTTTACACAGGACCAATTTTTCCTAATTTTTTTTATAAATTTTAACAAACGTGGGTTATTTTAATCCCACTGTACTCCATGGTCACACTTTGGGGGGGGTGTTGGGTGAGGTCAGAGGTCACAGGGTGTCACATGGTGTCTTTGGGCTTCACTGAAACAAACCAGGAGCCAATCATCACGCAGACTTTGGCCGCCAAAACTTAGTCTTTTATGACATCATTGTGAGTCGCACCAAAAGACTCTAGATTTCACTGTAAGTGTGTATGTGTGTGTGTGTGTGTTGGGTGGGCGTGGTCACCATGGCGATGAGATACTGAAGGCACAAAGTTACGACTCTCAGCACTCTAAAAAAAATTTAAAAAACACAACCAACCAACCGATCAAATCCTTAGAAAACAAACAAATAAACATCAGAGAGGACCATCAGGTAGTGTCTGTGTGTTTTACATCGTCGGTTCCTTCTGTGCATCACAGCGGCGGCGCCACATGTGCTACAGTACATCATGGTTCCTCCTCGTCCTCCTCCTTTTCCCAGTATGACTTCCTGTGGGTGCGTTCAGGTACAGTTGTGTTTTTTGTGTTTGAGGGAACAAGCTTTAAGGAAACCCTCTCTTAACATTGACACACACACACACACACACACACACACACACACACACACACACACACACACACACACACACACCGCTACATACAACACACACACATTCAAGTATACGGTATGAACTGCACATCATAGTAAATATGTAGGTTAATAAATATTAAATTGTAGTAAATAAATAACTCCCCTCCCCCTCCCCGATCACACTGATAGATCCATTTGATCAATATATTACCAGTCAGTCTGAGACATTATTGTAACTGGTTATGTTTATGTGTTGAATCATTTCAACTCTTTCTACTGTTGTACACACTGTGTACTTGTACTACTAGTTTGATAACATCCAGACCCAGTCACACCAGGAAGTGGCATGTGATGTTGGCGATAAAGCTGGATATACTGGCTTCTCCAGTTCAGGATCACAGGAAACTGGAGCGTATCCCAGCATGCACTGAGCAAGACGCAGGCAACTGTAACTAATAACGGTGGTGGATGGAAATGTTCTTTTGCTAGTTTTGGTTAAAATTTGCGCTACATTTGGTTGGAAACCTGGCCGCTACTAAGCACCTTAACACATAAAAACATTTCATTTCATTGCAGGACGCGACTCCTCTGGTGGCTAAAAGAAGTTTGTATAGAAGTCTCTATTACCTCAGTAAACACTGTAAACATCAGTTTATGGTCTCAATCGCTAGTTTCAAGTCTTCTTCAATACAGCAGGATGTTCATTCAGTAAATTATGGTCCATTTAGAGTCAGATAGACCATAAAGCAGGGGATGCTGTAGGGCGGAGCTACCTTGTAGTTGACAGGTCGCTACCACAGCGCTGTCCAGTCTGGGCACTGTCTGTGTTTTCGTCTTAGACCTCTAACCCTTTCACAGTGAGTTTACAGTTCATGAAAGTTAACTGGAACATTTTGGATGCCAAAAAATGTCTGAGCATTTGGCTGTACTTAGCTCCACCCTCTCATGTTAATTTCTGGTTGCAAAAAAAACAGATGGCGATGGCCAAAAACCAAGATGGCGAGAGCGAGAAACCAAGATGGCAATGGCTAAAAAACAAAATGGTGACAGCTAAAAACCAAGATAGCGATGGCAAAAAACCAAGATGGCGACAGCTAAAAAACAGAATGGCGATGGCCAAAAACCAAGAAGGTGATGGCCAAAAAAAAGGATGGCGACAGACAAAAACCAACATACCAGAGGCCAAAACCTAGTTGGCTATGGCAAAAAAACAAGATGGCGACGGCCAAAATGCGAACTCAAGGTTTCATCACCACACACCACAAACCAATAGGTGGCTTCACAGTGACTACATCCACTTCTTACATACAGTCTACGAACACAACTGACTGCAACACAAACTGATGTGACTGGACCTCTTTTTGAATCTTCTTATGTGTTTAGATGTGTTTTAATGGATATGTTTGGTGTCTAAATTCTCCCAGAAGTGTTCATGACTTTGAGAGAAACCCTGAATTGAAACCGGAGCACCGTCACAATCAGTGACATGCTAACTTCGCGTTAGCTACACAGATTCTAGCTCTGTGACTGTAGATTCTGACGACGTTGCTCACGTGGCTTTTGTTCCAAATAAAATCACTATTTCTTGTCTGACTCTTCGCCCTCAGCTCAAGCCTTGTTTGATTATTCAGTTAAAATCTTGGCTCTCTGTTTAAACTCCTACATGTGAGAAAAAACCTGCCAGTTTAACCCAGATGGACGCATCTCAATTCAAACAGCCGACCTCTTCATGTAGTCCTATATGTTAGGTACCTTCAGACTCAAGTTGTCTATAAGGCCACACAAAGGCTCCATATGGACATTAGCTCTGTGCGCTATGTCGCCTTTTCCTCTGTTCAAACAAATACTGCTCTTATAGAAGATATGTATTTGGCATTTTGTGATTTCTGTGCGTCTGAGTTTTATTAGAGCGCTAACATATTTTTCTTGACAATTTTTACAATTTTTTTTTCATTTAACAACAATTCATAAAAGTGATAATTTAAAGTGGCTCTAAATATTGTCCTTAAAATGATCGTGATGATCAGAAGTCACCTACCATATTGTTACTTCTGCAGATATGACTGGTCAAATATATTAACATGATATCCTAGATCAGAAAGAATTCACCTGGTTTAGCTAACTAAATACTAGCCTGCGGTTTTTAGGTTGTACTGCAGCCACAGTTTAGTTTTCCAGACTTTGGTTGCTAACACTCCCATTGTTTTGTTTTCATATGAGAGCCCTTTGATTTTTACTGATATATAACTCATCCATAAAAGCTGCCTTTAGGCCCTGACCAGAGTTTAGCATTTTAGCAGGCTGTTGTGTTTTGGGGGTTTTGCGTTGCTGATGGGCATACATTTTTCTGCTCTTTGCATTTTTGCACCCTGAACACCTCAAGTTGAAAACTCAGCATGGAAACAGGAAGCAAATTAAAGCGCTAGGTTGTTTTCATTCATTTATACTGTACTACTAACAATTATGGAGTGTACAGTTCATAGTTTGTGCAAAGCTAACATTAGCACTTGTTAGCTTAGCAACAAAATAAAAAAGGTGCAGCAAACGGCAAAACATGCTCTATCTGATCAGGGCCTCACTCCAAAGAGACTAGAGGAAACTCTGACAACAGCCTCTCTCTGCCATTTTGCATCCTTAATAACTAGATTTGGTTGATCAAATAGGGAACAAAATGATGTGAAGTAACCCAAACTCCCTTCTCTTCCTGTGAACCTTCAGAAAACACTTAAAATCTCTAAATCTGTGCTTCATAAGGCTGGGCAGTGGAGAGCTAACAGGCTATGGCTAAAGAACAGGCTAAGGCTAGCCACCAGACACTGCCAAAACAAGGCAAACAGTAAGCCAGCTATAGCTAGCTGACTGATTTAAAATTTGTCAAATAGGTAGCAAAGAGACACCTAAACACAAACAAGTAGCCAACAACTAACCAGTAGTTATTAGCCAGTTAACAGTTAGCCAGCTGACAGGCACAAAGCTAGCATGGTAACAAGGGCTAGCTACAGCTAGCTAAGAAGATTAGCTAGCTAACAGGTAGATGGTTCAGTTAGGATTATTTATGCTCACCAATGTTCCTCAAACTGATATGAGACAAAAATTAGCAAGCTAATTGTTGCGTTTTTGCAGCTGTACTTTAGTATTACAAGGATATATCACACTTGTTTGTCAGTAAACCATATGAACATATTGTCTGCAGATATAACCGTGTAAGACTAAGATCATAAAAAGTCGTTTTTGGTGTTAATAAATCAGCTAAATCGATTCTGTGGTAAAAACATAAAAAAGCCTTGTTCCCTCCGTCAGCACCATGTTTTCTGATGTGCTTGGAGCTACAGAGTGATGTTCTGATTGTCTGAGCAGCCCCACCATTATTTTAAACCTGCACGGTCACTTCCTGTTTTGCTGCTCATAACGAGGAGTCTGAATGCACCCTTCTTTATCCGTAAAGTTTCAGTTCGGCGTTCTGCACGTTTTAACACCCCAACGCTAAGTGTCTGTGACTGTCCTGAACGCACTCCCAGCAACGCTATTGAGGACCAGCGTGACAAAAAACCCAAAAAAACACTCCGCAAAACTGGACAAACCAGTTTGACTTCTGGTTGCTCACCAGCACAGTTTGACAGCCCCCACCACAGCGAGCGGGGTGCATTCACTCTCAGCTGACCAGCTTGGGCAGCACCGTCCGAGGCTGGATGTTTCCATTGGCATCTGTGATTGCTGCCAAGTTAGTCCTAGTTTTGGAGGAGGAGGACGTGGTGGTTGAGGAGGTGGTGGCAAGCTTGGAGATGGAAGTGATGGCGCCGTCGGTGGTGGTAGTGCTCCGTTTGGAGGAGGAGGTCTTTTCCCCACTGGTGGTTCCCGTTGGCGGTTTGGGGAGTCGCCTCCTCAGCCACGGGTGACGCAGTGCCTGGCTGGGCGTCATCCTCAGCGCCGGGTCCCACTCCAGACACTGCTTGAGGAAGTCCAGGAATAGCGGGTCGTCGCAGCCCTTCAGCGCCGCGCTCCAGTCTTTGCTGCCCGGTGCGCCGCGTACCTTCCCTCGCCGCGAGCGGCCGCCGTTCAGCACGGCGCTGCCGTCAGGCAGCGTGGTGACGGCACAGTACCGCGGGTAGCCTTTGGATGACACAAAGTTCTTGGCTCTCTTGGAGGCGTCGAGGAGCTTCTGGCTGGGCATGCCCAGGAGTTCGATGATGCAAGCCAGCTGGTCGGCTTCGTCTTCGCCTGGCAATAGCGGGTAACCGGTCAGCAGCTCGGCCAGGATGCAGCCCAGAGACCACATGTCGATGGGCATCCCGTACCTGGAGCCTGGACGGCAAAGATTCACCAGTCAAGATCTGGATTCATCAAAACGATCTGCTAATAAACACCTTACCTTCCTGCCAATCAGCGTTCAGACTGATGGGCTGATTTACTATCTTCCCTACATTTCTGTAACATTAGTCAGTTTTACTGTTGCTGCATTTATTCATGATTTGAGAGTCGTTCTTACCTAGAATGACCTCTGGCGCTCTGTAGAACCTGGACTGGATGTAGGTGTAAACTCTCTGATGTTCATAACAGCTAGAACCAAAATCTATGACCTGGAGACGGAAACAGACAATGAGGATGGACCAAGACCCCGATCAGTGTTTTAGCAGCCTGGGGGGCTTTTTGTGATTGTTTTCATCAGGACTGGGATGATACACCTCCATATTCATATTATCACCATACTTGGGTGCAGATTCGATATGTGTATGTATTATGATTTATAGTGATTTTTAACTTTTTTAACACTAGATCATGGGGAAGAGCTGAATAAGACACTTCTAGGGACTTTTACTTTGGAAAATCTCTAAATGAATCCAGTAAAAACTTTGATTTTCAGCATGTATGTAGTCAGAGATGTCCTGAAGTCAAATATATCAGGAATAAAGACATTTCCTCCTGGCACAAGATGCCAAGAAAGTGGACGACTACGGTTCTCTATTTCCATCACAGGACCTTCAGTCCTGTAGCAAAAGAGTGCCGTCACGTTTTAGAGTTTTGGCATCGACTTGGCACCGAAGTACGGGTTTTTGTTTCATCCCTACAAGCAACAACAACAAAAACACTCAAGACAAAACAAACAAGTCTTTAGTGCCACGACCATTTTTGCGTCCTACCTTGATGCCGCTGCGTCCCTGCTGCTTGAGTAAAATGTTCTCGGGCTTGAGGTCGCAGTGGATGATGCGGTTCTTGTGCAGCGAGTCCAGACACTGCAGGATGGAGTGGGCGAACTTCCTGACCAGCGGGAGGCTGAAGCCCTGGAACTTGTTCTTCTTGATGAGCTCGTACAGGTTCATGCTGAGCAGCTCGAAGGTCATGCAGATGTGGTTGCGGAAGGTGAAGTTCTCCAGCATGTGGATGACGTTCATGCTCGAGTCCTTGTCCTGCTTCCTAAGGTGCTCCAGGATGCGGATCTCCTCCGCCGCCTGCCGGTGGAAGCGCTTCTCATTGCGGACCATCTTCAGAGCCACATGGGTCTGCGTCTTGTGGTCGAAGGCCTTCACCACCTGCAGGAGAACGAGACGCTTTCATTAATCTCAGATGGTTCTGACTAAGACGCCCTGACGTCACACATCTGTTCCCTTCCAGCTGGTTTAAAGGGACAGTCCACATGTTTCTCAAGTGGTTGTATGAGCTACTTCTCCACAGTCAGTACATGGAGTTTAGCGAAACAGGCAGGAGTGCCAGCGCTGGAACTGAAGCCATTATAGCGCTCTCTTCAAAGCCACCAGACTCTATTCACTAAAACAGTCATTTTACCTCTCAGACCACAGGAGCTGATATATAGATCAGTTAGCTAGTTTGTGTTACTGCGTGTCTTTGGTGAATCTGGAACTACTCCTTTAAAACACCAAAGTCGCACAATAACACAAACTAATAATCTAATAAGTTAGTAATAGAGAGGCTAATAATTAGTCTATCGACAGACCATTACACAACAATTTAGCTAAAAATGCTAAATATTTGCACTTTTCTTTCAAATACTTTTGAATTTTGGGAAGTTGGTTCAACAACAAACAATTGCAAGACATCACCTTCAGCTTTAAGGGCATTTTTCACTATTAGTTTACATTTAACAGAATAGTCAATTAACCCAAGAAAACAATCAACATATCAGGTAAATGTGGGCTATACTGTAAACAAAGATGGCTAATATTGAGGTTTTTTTTTTTCTTATTAAATCCTATTTTTATTTTTTAAATTTAAATGATTATTTTTTAATCCTAACCCTTTTTTAAATAAAACATTTTTAACTTATTAAATGTTATTTTTATCATTAATTGTATTTTTTTTAAAATCCATAAACACTTTGTCAACTGAAAATTTAAAACATTAAAATGTATATCAGTATTGTGATATAAACTCTGCCAGAAGATTTTATCACCAACAGCAGCTTTAAAACATAAAACATTCACTGTTTACTTTTACATTTTGTTTGTGAAAGTAGAAACAAAGAGGTAAAACTCTGCTGCCGCCACACTGTAGTACTACTAGTACAGCACTAGTAGTACATCAGTGGTAGTACTGTTACCTGTCCGAAGCTGCCCTTGCCGATGACCTTCAGGACTTCGTAGCGGTAGGCGATGTGGTCGTGTGGAACGTGGATGTAGGATCCCTGATCGTCGTCGTAGCCGCCATTGTTGGCTCCACCCATGACCCCCGACCTCTTCTTAGCATTCGGACCGACAAAATACACTGAGGAGGAAGAAGAGCGTGATCACGATGAAGGTTATCGATCAGGGTATTGGTCTGTTAGCAGTTTAATCCGGCTCACCTTCGGGGTAGCTGAACACCTCGTGGTGCTCCAGCGACGACATCTTGGACATGAACTGCTTCATGGCCTGCTCCGGGGACAAGGAGGCGGGCTTCGGCTTGCCGTCCGTCGACTTGTTGGAGGTGGCGCTGCCCTGGCGGCAGTGGTGGGGGGGCTCCGTGGCCGAGGTCTGGCGGTCCGGCAGCGGCAGGCCGGGCCGGGTGGAGCCGAGAGGAGCCAGGCCGTTGGGCTGGGAGGTCAGAACCGGACGCTTGTTGGTGTTCTCCTCGTACAGCTGGGTGACGTGGACCTGCGACTGGGACGACAGCTGGACGGCGTCCGACATGGCGGCTTTAGAGCCTCCCTGAGGGGAGACGACACGGGACACAGTTCAGTGAGGAGGAGGAACAAGGAGGAGGAGCTGCAACTCATGAGTTCAATGAGGAGGAAGAGGAAGAACAGAAGAAGAGAGGAGGAGGAGGAGGATGAACAGGATAATAGAGGAAAAGGAGGAGCTGCAACCTATGAGTTCAATGAGGAGGAAGAGGAAGAACAGAAGAAGAGAGGAGGAGGAGGAGGATGAACAGGATAATAGAGGAAAAGGAGGAGGAATATAGTTAATGAGGAGGAAGAGGAAGAAAGAAGAAGAGAGGAGGAGGAGGAGGATGAACAGGAGAAGAGAGGAGGAGGAGGAGGATGAACAGGAGAAGAGAGGAAGAGGAGGAGGATGAACAGGAGAAGAGAGGAGGAGGAGGAGGATGAACAGGAGAAGAGAGGAAAAGGAGGAGGAGGAGCTGCAACCTATAAGTTCAATGAGGAGGAGGAGGAGTAGGAAGAGGAGTAGGAAGAACAGAAGAAGAGAGGAGGAGGAAGAGAAGGAGGATGAACAGGAGAAAAGAGGAGGAGGAGGAGAGGAGGAAACAGGAGAAAAGAGGAGAGACGTGAGGCAAATATGTGGAAATCACTTTTCATGAATGTTAAAAAGAAAACTGTTAAATCTCATATGTCGAGTTGTTCCTGAACACAACACCATTAACATCCACTAATTAATCATTAGTTGAAGAACTCGTCATCTCTCATTACCGACAGCAGACAGACAACAGCTGTCAGTCACTACCTGTCGCCATGGAGACCAACCAGCACACCTGGGCCTTTCACACAGCTGAGCTGGTTCACTGAACACACACACACACACATACACACACACACACACACACACACACACACACACACACACACAGTTCAAAGACCTGTTTGTGTGTCTGATCAGGATGAAGGTTCAAAACAAGGAAGTGAGTCAGCACATGAAATAGAAACAATAACACACACAGACACACACACACACACACACACACACACACACACACACACAGAAGCATGTTGTCTCTCTGGCTAATGATAATCTCTAATGATGATCTCCCCTATTGATTAATCTAACGAGTCCTTTCTAAATAAAATAAATAAATAATTGAAAATATTATCTAAATAATAAATATTACATTATATATATATATATATACATAAACTTTTAGTCCATGAATTAATTAAAAAAACATGACTGCAGAGCGCCCTTACTACCACCAGCAGACATGATTACAGTTTTATTTATTTAATAACCATAATAAATAAATACATAAATAAAATGTAAATATTAATTAAAATAAAACATATATAAAATAATATTGAATTATAATAATAATCGGTTACAAAGAAAAAATTAGCAGAAACTAGACACAACAACAGAATAAAATACAAACAACAGATGGATCATATAAATAAAAATACCAGAGGATAAAATAAAGTAACAATGAAAACAACATGTCCAGGGAGATAAAATGATAAAACCAGCAATATATTAAATATTCATAAATGCTTTCCTGTTAACAAATGTTTTAAACATGTATAATAATTAAATATTAGGCTGATTAAGGGGAGTGCTGCAGTAGATCACACAGTAAAAGTCAGCTAGTAACTACGTTCAGAATATAATTAATTGATAATTCATATCAGGATATCAGCTCTGACTGCATTTGCTTTATAATAATTAATGCTAAATTCATTTCCTGAGGGGAATAATGAAAATCTTACCACGATTATTAATAGTACTACTACTATTACTAATACCACTGTAACTACAACTGCAGTACAACTACTGGAAGTAGTACTACCTGGAAGTTCCAATAAATCAATAACTATAAACCTACAGGAGACTGCTAATGCTAACAGTCACTGTGGAGCTAATGGAGTAAAAACATGCTGCATCAGTTCCTTCATACCATTAGTCCTCTGTGTGTGTGTGTGTGTGTGTGTGTGTGTGTGTGTGTGTGTGTGTGTGTGTGTGTGTGTGTGTGTGTGTGTCCTTCACACCAGCCTATAAACCAATCAGCTGTTTAAAGCGTCCTGGAGCAGAGCGCTATTATTAGCCGCGAGAGGCTCCAGCTGAGAGCTGCTGCTCTGTGCTTCACAGAGCTAAAAACATGCTAACACGCTAACATGCTATCTGCAGCTGTGGTTCAGGAATGAGTCCTAAAACACAGAAATCAGCATGTTCGCGCTTCCTGTTCCCTCCTCTCTGTTTTTAGTTAGCTGTCTGAAATAAGGTCTGTTCATGTGACCGCGGTGTGGTTAGTTTATAGCCTAACGTTTTTGCTTCTGGTGACTACATTCACGCTACAAAAATAAAGTGGTGTTCGTTTGTGGAGATTATCTTGCTGAACAAAACATGTAAATATCATAAATGTGTGTTTGCCACAGAGATTATTTTCTGCAGTAAAACCCAGTGAAACAATCCCATTAGCTGATATCACGCTCACATTCACACCTACGGGACGTTCAGAGTCAACAGTTAACCTGCATGTCTTTGGACTGTGGGAGGAAACCGGAGAACCTGGAGAAAACCCACACTAACAGGGAGAACATGCAGACTCCACACAGAAGAGCCCCAAGCCGGATTCAAACCTGCTACCGTTGGCTGTGAGGCCTAAGTGCTAACCACTGTGCAGCCCCTCGTGTCAAACCAAGAACATAAAAATAATAAAATACACTTAGAAGAGTTTATTGATTCTATCTGATCAAAGAAAAGGTGAACCGGCTCAATACTTGATGCCATCAGTCAGTCTGGACTCTAAAGATATCGAGGTTTAATCCCAGAAGTTATTGTGTGAGTGTTCACACTACTACGCCCACTACAGTAAAATATGATCAATCAGAGGCTATCAGCCCGCCAACGACACGCTGAAGCAGTGAACTGAGTGGGTGTGAGTTCGTACCGTCAGGGCGTTGTGGTTGCTGTTGCGAAGTCGCGGCAACGCGACAGGCGACGTTGTCTGAGAGCCACTGTGACCCGGAGAGTAGACCGACTCGCCCACTTTGCCTGAGAATAAAAGAAAAGCAGAGTTATTATAGTCTATAAGAGAGCGTTTTAATGGCGTCAGTTTCTTTGGTGGCTAAAACACGTTTTGCTGCTTTACCTTGCTGTCAGACCGCTCTTCCTGACAGAGCTCTGTTGCTGTTCACATTATTCATAAACTTATTGGCTGGTTTTCAATTTCTTTAGGTGACTAAAACATGCCACCAGACTCCATTCACAAAAACAGTCATTTAACCTCTCAGAACACAGAGGAGATTATTGAACAGAGGAGGTGATTAGCAGCAGCAGTTGGCTCTGGAGCTAACAGTCCTCTGTCATCAGAGCGGGGGTTGCCAGGTTTGACGAGCAGACTACATGACAAACTATCAACCTTTCAGAGTACAGGATGTGTCGATGCCTCCCTTCAACATGCCAAGGATCACATGACGCGACCGCCACGAAAAAAGCTCGTCGTTATGTAACACGCATATCAGGAACACACGCCCAAAATACTGTAAAGTGGGAAGAGAGATTCAATCAGGGATGGATTAGATATGATTAGACTGAACACACACTGTCTGACAGATATTACAGGTATTTCAAAGATCCTTTTAAAGCACAATTTCCTGTGACTGGCCTAACGCACACCTGTGTAATAACCACGGTGTCACCTGTCAGATGATTCGGTGAACTTGGCAAAGGAAAGGTGCTCACTAACGGCGAAATACGCCTTTTATGCACATATGAAGTGCATTATGTTTTACAGGTGTACCTAATAAAGTGGCCACTGACTGAACCGCCGTTGGACCGGACTGACCCGGGCCAGGTGGCTGCTGGTCCTGCAGGCTGACCCAGTCTAAGGAGGATGAAGGTTTTATTTTAGACTGATAATCCTCGGTGACTACACCTCTCTCTCTCTGCAGCTTCACCTCCTCTGATGACAACAGCAGCGGGGCCAAAGGTCAGAGGTCACGGCGGACCACGATCTTAATAGTGAGTGTTGTACTTTGACCCGCTTTTCCTTCCTTATCAGCTTCAGTCGGAGGTTTCTGCCTCAGTATCGCCACTAAAGCACAGTCTGGTGAGGACACTACAGCCTATAGCCTTGTTTTTCAGCTTTAAATAAAGGAGTATAATAAAAGTACATTATCCCAGTTCTTAACACCACATTGACTGTTGTGTTATCTCTTGATAGATGTCAAATAGTATATGGATATCAGCTGCAATTAATGCTTATTTTAGTTAATGCCTCCCATCCACTAGAAGACTTTAAAAAGTCTGACACCCTCTCACATCTAAAGACAATGTGTCTCGTCTCTTGTAGCGTCACTAGACTCGGGCACAAAGCCACCGGCAACGCCAGCAGCTGCTAACGTAGCACAAACATACTGTCAGACAATCGCTATCGTTAATCTGGACAGACACTCAGCTGACAACCTGCTAAACTAAACTAAATGTGCCGTGGAGACGTGTGGCTGCATGTCTGTGACAGTGAACGCAGCACCGTGACTGCTACAGTAACTCTGCTGACGGTGAACTGGAGACAGTGAACGCAGCACCGTGGCTGCTACGGTAACTCTCCTGGATGTTGAACTGGAGACAGTGAACGCAGCACCGTGGCTGCTACAGTAACTCTGCTGACGGTGAACTGGAGACAGTGCATGCAGCACCGTGGCTGCTACAGTAACTCTGCTGACGGTGCACTGGAGACAGTGAATGCAGCACCGTGGCTGCTACAGTGACTCGCCTGACGGTGAACCGGAGACAGTGAACGCAGCACCGTGGCTGCTACAGTAACTCTGCTGACGGTGAACTGGAGACAGTGCATGCAGCACCGTGGCTGCTACAGTAACTCTGCTGACGGTGAACTGGAGACAGTGAACGCAGCACCGTGGCTGCTACAGTGACTCGCCTGACGGTGAACCGGAGACAGTGAACGCAGCACCGTGGCTGCTACAGTGACTCTCCTGACGGTGAACCGGAGACAGTGAACGCAGCACCGTGGCTGCTACAGTGACTCTCCTGACGGTGAACCGGAGACAGTGAACGCAGCACTGTGGCTGCTACAGTAACTCTCCTGGTGGTGAACCGGAGACAGTGAACGCAGCACTGTGGCTGCTACAGTAACTCTCCTGGTGGTGAACCGGAGACAGTGAACGCAATAATAAACAGATCAAAATGATGCCGAACTAACAACATAATGATGCCAATTTGTAAAACGTCTGAATTGATGTTTTATCAGGTCTGTCTGCAAAACGACAAGCAAACACTTTTTAAAATGCTTGTTTTCTAAATGGAGTTTGGATCGATCAGTGCCAGGCTACGCGGCTGCTCCATCAACAGCGAACCTAACGATTTGGCTGCATTGACTCTGTATGTGGTCACGCTGTGGGAAAAGCTTGCTTCACGCTTGGATGTGTCCTGAGATGATTGGTCACCGTCCTCCGATCAGGATGTCAAAGCTGCAGAGCGAATGAATGGAAACCGTCCCAGACCAGCGTCCAGCTCTGTTGGTGCAGGTTAAAGCAGACAGATGGTCTCTGCCGCTGCTCGCTGCCTCTAATCTGAACGCTCGCTGTAATCCTGCTAATGAGGCGCTGCAGACTGCCAGCTCGCCGACAAACTACTAACAATACAGACTGTAATGAGCTGCTTAAACTGCAGCAGCAGCACAAACAACTCTAATGCATCTGCACCGGAACCCTGATCAATACAGCTGTATATTCCAGCTCCTCAGATTCAGGTTTTTACTGCTTTTCTCTGTTTAAACTGTTTTAAACTGAATATCTTTTTATCGTTTATATGTTGGTCTGACTAAACCAACACTATAAATTAACTGTAATGAGCATCTTTGACTATTTTCAAACATCTTATCGACCAAACTAATCAATTAATGAAGGATTAATGGCAAATGAAATCATGAATCATTAGTTGCAGCCTTAAAATGCTGTTTTCAGCCTTGCAAATATGGAGATTGTCTGCTTTTCTCTGTTTTATATCATATTGACAAACTAGAATGGACTTTTTTTACTATTTTATTCTGACAGGATTAATCAGTTAATAGAGAAAATAATCAGCAGATTAATCAGTAATGTAATATTAAATTAACACTGACAATAAAATCTGTTGTACAACCATTGGAATAAATCTAATGACTACAGCTGCAACGATTAATTGATTAGGGGTCAACTGTTAAATTAACCATCAACTATTCTGACAATCAGTTATTGTATTTCTAGTCTAAATGACGTAGGTTGCTGCACTAGAAGTATTTAAAAAAATACTTGATTGTATCACAGTAAAAAATGAACATGAGGATTATAAAGTGATCAAATATTTTGCATGTAAAACCTTAAATAGAAACTTTGAGTGTAGAATAAATGTAGTGGAATAAAAAGTACAATTTTTCCAATTTTTACCTCTTAATGTAGTAGAAAAACGTTAAGTAGTACAAAATGTAATACTCAAGTACCTCAGTACTGTACTTACTGTAAGTACAGTACTGAGGTAAAAGCTGAGTAGCTGCAATCAGAGAATTCAAACTTTTTTCCTGATAAATTACTCAAATTGATTATCAAAATAGTTAAATGATTAATTTAATAGTTGACAACTAATCGATTAATCGATTGCTGCTCTACAGCATTTTCTGACATTTTTGCATGAAAAATGAATCATTAAAATAGTTGATTATTTTAGTGTCAATCAACTAATCAATTAGTGGACTGAATTGACTGATTTTTACCTGATTTTCACATTGATGTGATGTAAAAATGTACCTTGATTTTTCAGCAGTTTCAGTCACTGAAAAAGACAAAAACAGATTTTTTTTTTCGGATATTAAATACAAACAGTTTCTCTCCATTATTTTCCAGAAACTGTGTTATGATATATTGTAAAATTATGGAAGATTTTACACGAGTTGCTCAATCCTCGTCACTTTTAATGGATTCATTTATTAGTCGTTTGGTTTATAAAATATCAGAAAATGGTGAAAAATGTGGATCACAGTCCGAGATGATGTCTCGTTTTGTTCAGTAGTTCAGTCAGATATTCAGTTTACTGTCATAGAGGAAAATATTCACATTTAACAAGCTGCAATCAGACAATTTAGACTTTGTGCTTAAAACCGATCAAAATAGCTGAATAGCTGACAACTAATCGATTAATAATTGCAGCTCCGTAACAAACAACCAGTAAAGCATTTGTAGTTCCTCCAGTAAAATCCTCCTAACGTCAGCCTAAAACCATCCAGTGTCTGTCCAGTGGGAGCTCCTCAGCTCTCCAGTATGCTGGACTGGTATCGTCCCAGCGGTCCACACTGGAGATCACATCCAGTGTCCCTCGCTGCCAACCTGACAGATGCACGCTAACAGAGTGGAAACGCAGCATGCTGAAAGTGAACATGACACCGAGCTGGAAATGCCAGAGCGCCGGCGAGCTCGCCAGGCATGCTGCTCGACAGGACGGGTGGGAAAAAAATCTGCAGCAACGTGACCGCACACATGCAGCGTGGCGACGCTCGGCGAGGTCACAAACTCACTGAGTACAGAACAACTAAGTTTAGTTAGCGTACAGTAGCAACTACTGGCTCCAACAGCAGGCGGAGTTTACATTTAGTAGAAGTAGTCGTCTAAAGGCCTCAGTATGCTTCAGATTAAAGGGTCCATCTGCGCTCTTTTCCTGGTTTTTCATATGGAAACTCAGCCATTAGCAGACAGCAGGGACATACGTTAGCAAAATAAGCTAATCAATAAGGTCATGAATAATGTGAATGAGTCAAACTTAATTGTGTTTGTTTGTGTTTAGCTGATTTTTTATCAATCTTTTCTGATAGGAAACTGAAGCAGCTGTATCGCTCTCTTCAAAGCCACCAGACTCCATTCACAAAACCAGTAATTTTACCTCTGTAGAACCTCTGTATGTTTACTCCTGCACTTTGAGAGGAATGATTGATCACCGATTGATGACTGACTTTTTGAATGGAGTCTGGTGGCTTTGAAGAGAGCGATATAACGGCTTCAGTTGCCCGTCGTAAAGGGCTGTTCAACGGCAATGAAAACGTCTGTGGACGGGAGCAGCAGAAAAAATTATTTTAGACAAGGCCATGTGCGTATATCGTACGATAAGTCAATAACGTAAAAGTGATCAAGATCATTTCCTATATCGTACAATAAGTTTACATCGGAAAAATGATTGAGGTCATCCAACATCGTATGATAAGTTGATAAGGTACAAATGTTTGAGGTCATGTCTACATATCATCAATAAACTGAACAAGGTCATGTCCATATATCGTGTAAATTATGTAATATAAAAATTATGTGATATATACAAACTATAATGTAAATATAGCGATTATAATGTAAACACAGGCGACTACCAAAGGTTATCAGGTAGCCATGTGACCACCGCTCCCTCACTCATGGTGCTATCAGTGTTGTAGTTTAAAGTGGTTATCGTAGCACAGGATCCTCCGTTAGCCTCGCGGTTACTGTTTGCTCGATGCAGTCTATGTACACAGAGGCAAAAAAATTAAAATCTAACTCACAGACATCTTTTCAAACATTACGTAACAGGCTTATACAGTATTTGTAAATGAGCTCGACAAATATTACTGTTATTATAATACCGCCAGTGTGCAGACTACTGTTATGTAATTACAAATATTAGCACTATGAGCTCACTGTTAGCTTGCTGGGTACTGGCAATACTGCAGTATATTTTGGGCTGTAATTTGCTTGAGTCCAACATCAGGACTGCGCCGTTAGCAACGGTCTGTTTTAAATGCTGCCTTCAAATGAGGTGGTGTTTACCGTGTTCACCAGGAGGGTTCAAACCCCGTCCCTCATGTTGAAAGCTCTCACTTCATGATTTGTGACGTGTTTGTTGACGTGAGAAATGGTGGAGGCCATGGAAGGTAATTTATCGGTATGTAATAAGTTAATATATTGTAATTTTAGTTGTGTGCTGTAATTCTTCATAATTGTAAAATATGTCTCAGGAAAATGTTGATATTGCCAACGGCCATTATGCCTCTCTATTTCCTGCATCATGTTCCCCACTAGCTAGCTGCTAAACTGTTAACTGTAACCAAATAAACATTATATAATCACAGTAGAGTACGGGATAACGTACAGCCAGCTGGTCATTGTTGTGAAATAAACCCCAGCAGGTCCTTCATCAGTCATTTCACAAAAACACTAGCTGTTCATTTGTTTCACTTATTACACAGCTACTTACTCAAGAAATCAATAATCTGACACAAAAACAGTCCGTCAGAATCCGACATCGGGACTGTGCCCCTAGCAACGGTCTGTTATACATAGCAACAGTCTGTTACAAAGAAATAACAGAACACAGAATGTGATTGACCAATCAGAATCAAGTATTCAACAAAGCAGAGTAGTAAATTATAATAAATCATGATAAAGTTTTATAAATACCCATCACTAACCAGCGCTTCCAGTGGTTTAAATGGAGTTAATAACGTTGTAAAACAACATTTCATATTAATGTATAACCTAACAATAGCTCGTTAACAGCTACGCAAACAAAGGCACCAACCAATCACCACGAGTTACGCCTCAATACAACAACATGGAGGCTCTGTAGTCCCAACCAGGTTAACTTTATTTCTACTTTAAACCTTGACAAAGCACTTCCTTTCTTACTTACTTTTCACAATAAAAGCCCTATACATATAACATTGGAAGGCATTTCGCATTTTCGTGTTTATCCGTCAGGACCTCGGTGGTGTAAAGGTCTTAAATTTGCCTATAACAAACATGAAACCATGTAAGCACCTTTTACAGTATGTTCGCTCAATAATATCATACTGTGGTTTCTGATTATATATGATGATATGGCTAAACGACAACTAGCCAGTTTACGTTTATGTTACGATAAATCCTAATAATATTGAAGTAGACATTACCGTTCCTGAAAGCTCTTCTGGTGGTTTAGATATCGCTGTACAATAACATTAATAACAGAACAGCTGGAGAGTATTAACCTGACAACATTAGCATGTTTGTCAAGCTACTACATTAAAATAAGGCGTTTTTAACTACTGACAACTACAATAAATACATAACCATGACTTTAAAAACAGAAACCAGCTGAGCTGAACCTGTAGTATTATTACCTGTATTATTATTTCTGTCTGCCGAGCTGGAGGCCAGAAATGACCCAGTAACCGAAGTGACCCACAGATACTGACGGTAAAACCGGTAACTACACCGGACACCAGCACACAGAGCAGCGAGACCACCGATGGGTGTCTGCCCGGCAGTAATCACGGTAGTAACCCGCTTATAAAGGCGTTATATATCGATAATAAACAGGCGGGGGACACTCAGGGAAGCCTGCTCGTACTGTCACCTCTCATCTGTTAGCTCGCTAGCTAAAAATAAACCCGACAGACGTCCGGAGCTCGTTTTATCGGCTTAGTTTCACCGGTAACAGCTTCATCTCTGGCTGCCATTTTATTTACATTAACGTTAAGCTGCAGGTACTTTAATATCTCATGAATAATGACTTTGTGTCCAGTTAGCTAGCAGAGCTTTCAGCCCTTCCCTCAGCTGTTTTTATCCGCTTCTGACGGACTACGGTCACATCTACGCGACACCCAGCGGAGGTAGTGAGAAGCGGGGATCAGCGGTGTGTCCCCGCCACGGTGGCCGGGCTCAGGCGCCCTCGGGCCGGCTACAGAGGCTGTGCTCACCCGTCGGGAGGACCGAGGTTCCGGGCTTCTTGGTTAACATGGCGGCCGCTCCTCTCCTCTGGACACAGACGGACGGGGACAGGACGCCTCCTCTTCCTCCATCTGCAGCTCCTCCTCTTCCTCCTCCCCACTCCTCCTCTTTCTAGTCCCCCTCTTCACTTCACACTCCTCTTCCTTCTTAAATTCACTGTTTCCAACCTGCAGCTCCTCCTCTTCCTCCTCCCTACTCCTCCTCTTTCTCATCCCCTCTTCCTCCTTAAATTCACTGTTTCCAACCTGCAGCTCCTCCTCTTCCTCCTCCTCTTCCTCCTCCTCCCCACTCCTCCTCTTTCTAATCCCCCTCTTCACTTCCCTCCTCTTCCTCCTTAAATTCACTGTTTCCAACCTGCAGCTCCTCCTCTTCCTCCTCCCTACTCCTCCTCTTTTTAATCCCCCCTTCCTCTTTTAAATTCACTGTTTCCAACCTGCAGTTCTTCCTCTTCCACCCTCCTCTTCCTCCTCCTCCCCTCCCTCCTCCTCCTCTTTCTCTCCCCTCTTCCTCCTTAAATTCACTGTTTCCAACTGAGCTCCTCCTCTTCCTCCTCTCTCCCTTTCTCATCCCCTCTTCCTCCTTAAATTCACTGTTTCCAACCTGCAGCTCCTCCTCTTCCTCCTCCTCTTCCCCTCCTCCCTACTCCTCCTCTTTCTCATCCCCTCTTCCTCCTTAAATTCACTGTTTCCAACCTGCAGCTCCTCCTCTTCCTCCTCCTCTTCCCCCCCCCCCCTCCTCCTCCTCTTTCTCATCCCCTCTTCCTCCTTAAATCCTGTTTCCAACCTGCAGCTCCTCCTCTTCCTCCTCCCTACTCCTCCTCTTCCTCCTCCCTACTCCTCCTCTTTCTCATCCCCTCTTCACTTCACAGTTTTCAACATGCTGTACCTCCCCCTCCTCCTCTTCCTCTTTTCTTTACGCAAAGTTTTGTTTTATAATGAAGAAATAAATAAATAAATAATTAATTAATTAATAAATAATAACTTGTTACACTCAAACAAATAGTCCAGCTCGTGGCGCCTCGTTCCATGTGACAGACCTGATTCCACGGTGGAGAGGAGGTCGTGCTGGACTGGTTCTGTTTGGCATGGACTGGAGGACGTGCTGGACTGGTTCTGTTTGTTGTGGACTGGAGGACGTGCTGGACTGGTTCTGTTTGTTTATCGTGGACTGGAGGTCGTGCTGGACTGGTTCTGTTTGTTTGTTGTGGACTGGAGGATGTGCTGGACTGGTTCTGTTTGTTGTGGACTGGAGGACGTGCTGGACTGGTTCTGTTTGTTGTGGACTGGAGGACGTGCTGGACTGGTTCTGTTTGTTGTGGACTGGAGGACGTGCTGGACTGGTTCTGTTTGTTTATCGTGGACTGGAGGTCGTGCTGGACTGGTTCTGTTTGTTTGTTGTGGACTGGAGGATGTGCTGGACTGGTTCTGTTTGTTTGTGGACTGGAGGACGTGCTGGACTGGTTCTGTTTGTTGTGGACTGGGGGACGTGCTGGACTGGTTCTGTTTGTTGTGGACTGGAGGACGTGCTGGACTGGTTCTGTTTGTTTATCGTGGACTGGAGGTCGTGCTGGACTGGTTCTGTTTGTTTGTTGTGGACCGGAGGTCGTGCTGGACTGGTTCTGTTTGTTTATCGTGGACTGGAGGTCGTGCTGGACTGGTTCTGTTTGTTGTGGACTGGAGGATGTGCTGGACTGGTTCTGTTTGTCATGGACTGGAGGACGTGCTGGACTGGTTCTGTTTGTTGTGGACTGGAGGACGTGCTGGACTGGTTCTGTTTGTCATGGACTGGAGGACGTGCTGGACTGGTTCTGTTTGGCGTGGACTGGAGGACGTGCTGGACTGGTTCTGTTTGTTTATCGTGGACTGGAGGTCGTGCTGGACTGGTTCTGTTTGTTGTGGACTGGAGGATGTGCTGGACTGGTTCTGTTTGTTGTGGACTGGAGGACGTGCTGGACTGGTTCTGTTTGTTTAGCGTGGACTGGAGGACGTGCTGGACTGGTTCTGTTTGTTTATCGTGGACTGGAGGACGTGCTGGACTGGTTCTGTTTGTTTGTTGTGGACTGGAGGACGTGCTGGACTGGTTCTGTTTGTTTGTCGTGGACTGGAGGACGTGCTGGACTGGTTCTGTTTGTTTGTTGTGGACTGGAGGACGTGCTGGACTGGTTCTGTTTGTTTGTTGTGGACTGGAGGACGTGCTGGACTGGTTCTGTTTGGCGTGGACTGGAGGACGTGCTGGACTGGTTCTGTCTCTCTGGGACTCTGAGACGCCGACTGACACCATCCTGGACTCACTTGATCTTTTGATTTCTCTGCACACTTTCTGTGAATTTCTCCACTGTGGGACCAATAAAGGAATGTCTTATCTTATCTTATCTTATCTTATCTTAAAAGTCTCTGCGATATGGATCGTCAGTAATGTGACTCTGTCCAGATGACTTCTATTGCAGGTCTGTCCATCCTGGAGGAGGATCCCTCCTCTGTTGAAGGGTTTTTTATCCGATGTGAGGGTCGTTCTGTGAAGGACAGACGGCGTCGTATCCTGTACAGACTGTAAAGCCCAGAGGCAAAATTGTGATTTTGAGCTATACAATTATATATTTATAATGTGTCATAAATTTCTATTTTCTGTTCTGTTCACGTCTTCATTCATGTATTTATTTTTATATTTTTATCTTTTTACTTATTTATTTTTATATATGTTTTATGTATTTTTTGCATTTATTTATTATTTAATTATTCATTTTTGGATTAGTTTTTATTTATTTTATGTTTATTTATTTATTTACTAATGCACAATTTATTTATTCTCCCAAACATATTTATTTCTGTATTCTTTTCGTTTTACATTTCTTTATGCATTTGTGCCTCACTATGCAAATGAGGGTCACATTTCATCAATTAGTGGCCACATTTATTTTTTTATACCATTTTGCTCTATTTAATTACTTTTATTAATAAATATAATGTTTATTTATTTATCATGTTGTTTATTTATTTACTCGTTTATATCTGACAGGTTCCATCCTCCATTTCAGGGTTGTTGCTACCTTGGTTGTGGCTAATGGGGATCCCTCATGTCGTTTCACGACCTCCTCAGTGAAAAGTTTCTGAACGCTCTGAGTTCGCGACTTGTGACGTGTTTGCTGACGTTGTGAGAAATGGCGGAGGCCATGGAAGTTCATTTATCGCTGCATAATGACTGATTATATTGCAGTTTTAGTCGTATATTGTAATTCTTCATAATGTGAGATAAATGCTGATATTCTCAACCACCTCGTCTTTCTCCTCTGTCATTATGTCTTTACATTTCCTTCATTATATTACTCCCTTGCTAGCTCGCTAAACTGTTAGCGTCTGTGTCTTCTGGTTACTTAGCAACGGCGTTCTTCACGACTTAACCACCTAAATGCCACGTACGTTGCTAACTCCAATGTTGTAAACACAAAGTCACGAGTTTCATCTGAAGGCACCAAAACGCTGCAACAGGAAATAAACTGGGACACACTGACAATGTTTAAGATTAAAACAGAGAAACTGTGTAAACAGTGTCCATTTGTGACATCACAAAGTTACAGAGCTCCTGAAAACTTGTTTTAAACAGTTTCTGAATACAGGCTGTTATATTTCACTGTGGAGTGAGCGTTTTAATATTTTTTACAGCATTTATATGCAGTAGGTGAGCTTGATAATAAACATGAAAATCTTACTTTTTACTATATGGCACCTTGAGATGAAAATTGAGATTTTTATTAACAGTTTTCTACAAGTACTTCTAGCATTTTAAATAAGCAGTTTGACAAAAATCAGCAGCATTTTGCAGAGCTTTCAACCTGAAAAAGTAATAACGTTAATCGAACTGCAGGAAACCATGGCGACAACACTGATGCTTCACACAACCATAATTATAAAAGCGTAGAGATGAAATCCTATTTCCTGTTAATTAATCCTATTACTCACCAGGCTGGGCAGAATGAACACCAGAGTCCCAGTAAACAGTGAAAGGTGGTCCAGCTGCAGCAGAGCAGACTGCTGCTCCTCATCCACTGTTTTCCATATGAGGACATGATCAATGACTGTTTATCTGGCTGCCGGGAGACCAGCAGCACCTTTACACCACAGAGCCTCCTCGGCGGTGTCGCTTCCGGGGTGTTGTGTTGACAATAAAGTTTGTTCAATCATTGTGTGTGTGTGTGGTTTCAGGTTTCACAGCTTTTAGTTAAATTACAGACTTACGTAACGCTACACACACACACACACACACACACAGAGAGACACCAGCAGAATAACTAACACAGCAGAGTAAACAACACAACATCACCACGCCTTCTTTTTCAATGTTTTATTGTTCAGGTAAAACAACAACAAGTTTTACTGAGTCATTGGATGACTTTGGACTTTTTACATCAGCTCATGTTCCTGACTTGAGATGGTTTTACTTTATGGACCCTGACAAAATAAAAAAAAGACGAGAAAACTAAAAAATGACTCAAAAAATAAATAAATGTTATTAAAAATAAATGTTTAATTTTAAAATAATACAAAAAAAATAATAAAAATAATACAAAATTATAATAATAAAATTATAATAATTAAAATAATACAAATAATCTTTTCAAATGAACAGAAAGTAAGTACAGAAATAAATAATAGGGAAAATTACACTGAAGAGTAAATAAATAAGGTTTAAAGAAAGGCAAAGGGAAAGTCATGGGGAGATAGATAGATAGATAGATAGAGAGATAGATAGATGATAGATAGATAGATAGATAGAGAGAGAGAGAGATAGATAGATAGATAGAGAGATAGATAGATGGATAGATGATAGATAGAGAGAGAGATAGATAGATAGATAAACAGACAGATGGATATAAAGATAGATAGACAGACATAGATAGATAGAGAGATCATAGATAGATAGATATAGATAGATAGATAGATATACAGAAGACAGATGGACAGGTTGATAGATAGATTGATAGAGAGATACAGATAGATATAGATAGATAGATACACAGACAGACAGATGGACAGATAGATTGATAGAGAGATCATAGATAAACAGACAGATGGATAGATAGACACATAGATAGATAGATAGATATAGATAGATCGATGGATAGATAGATTTATAGGTAGATAGATAGGATTATTTATGCTTTTAGCTGGCTCCAGAACAAGAGACTTTACTGTTGTACTGTTGTAGTATTTTAACCGAATAATTATTGTTAATTTAATGCCTAAATGAAGGATCTTTAAGGACTAAATCAACCTCCTGTCGTTTAGATGAAACTAGGCTCCCATCTAGCGGTTTGGCTGCGCTATTAACCACCCACTGAGGATTTTATTGTGAAAAACAAAGCCAACCGGAAGTCGTACCTTCGCCTCGAGACTGGCGCCGGCTTCAAGAAGGTCCAAGATGGCGGCTGGACGAGGGGAGTTCTTACCGAGTTTCTTGGAGGGTTTGTGGAGGAGCCCCGTCCAGCCGTGGCCCCGGGGGGCTCCGGTAAGACGGCATCCGGGTCCGGGCGAAAGACAGTCGGGTCCCGGTACCGTCAGGAGAGAGCTAACGGGCGGAAAGAGGAGGAAGAGACGGCCGAAGGCGGCACCGAGCCCGGTTAGCGGGAACGGCTACAGGTGACAGGGCGGAGGGCGGAGAGCACCGGGGGCGGAGAGCACCGGGGGCCTCACCGACGCTTTATTTATATTCCAGTTTAATATATATATTTATGTTTCACTCAGTTACCCAGAACCCGGAGCTACAGCATGTTTTCATCACATGAAGACTTCTCCGTCCAAGGAGAACCTCCTGGAAGGGTAAGCTAGCTAACTCTATATAATACTACTGTATCTATATAATACCTCAGTGATGCACCGAGCAGTACTACAATACTTCAGAATATAATACCTCAGTGATGCACCGAGCAGTACTCCAGATCTACTCCAGAATATAATACCTCAGTGATGCACCGAGCAGTACTCCAGTACTCCAGAATATAATACCTCAGTGATGCACACCGAGCAGTACTACAGTACTTCAGAATATAATACCTCAGTGATGCACCGAGCAGTACTACAATACTTCAGAATATAATACCTCAGTGATGCACCGAGCAGTACTACAATACTTCAGAATATAATACCTCAGTGATGCACCGAGCAGTACTACAATACTTCAGAATATAATACCTCAGTGATGCACCGAGCAGTACTACAATACTCCAGAATATGATACTTCAGTGATGCACCGAGCAGTACTACAGTACTCCAGAATATAATACTTCAGTGATGCACACCGAGCAGTACTACAGTACTTCAGAATATAATACCTCAGTGATGCACACCGAGCAGTACTACAGTACTTCAGAATATAATACCTCAGTGATGCACCGAGCAGTACTACAGTACTCCAGAATATAATACTTCAGTGATGCCACCGAGCAGTACTACAGTACTCCAGAATATAATATTTCAGTGATGCACTGAGCAGTACTACAGTACTTCAGAATATAATACTTCAGTGATGCACTGAGCAGTACTACAGTACTCCAGAATATAATACTTCAGTGATGCACACCGAGCAGTAGCTACAGTACTTCAGAATATAATACCTCAGTGATGTACCGAGCAGTACTACAGTACTTCAGAATATAATACTTCAGTGATGACACCGAGCAGTACTACAGTACTTCAGAATATAATACCTCAGTGATGCACCGAGCAGAAAGGATACCTACAGTACTTCAGAATATAATACTTCAGTGATCTTGCACACCGAGCAGTACTACAGTACTTCAGAATATAATACTTCAGTGATGCACCGAGCAGTACGACAGTACTCCAGAATATAATACCTCAGTGATGCACCGAGCAGTACTACAGTACCCGAATAATACTTCCCGGGACTACAGACCCGGAAAAAATACCCGGCCCGCCGCGGCTCGTCTCAGAATATAATACCTCAGTGATGCACCGAGCAGTACTCCAGTACTCCAGAATATAATACTTCAGTGATGCACCGAGCAGTACTACAGTACTCCAGAATATAATACTTCAGTGATGCACCGAGCAGTACTACAGTACTTCAGAATATAATACTTCAGTGATGCACACCGAGCAGTACTACAGTACTCCAGAATATAATACTTCAGTGATGCACCGAGCAGTACTACAGTACTTCAGAATATAATACCTCAGTGATGCACACCGAGCAGTACGACAGTACTCCAGAATATAATACCTCAGTGATGCACCGAGCAGTACTACAGTACTTCAGAATATAATACTTCAGTGATGCACCGAGCAGTAGTACAGTACTTCAGAATATAATACTTCAGTGATGCACCGAGCAGTACTACAGTACTCCAGAATATAATACGCTCAGTTAATACTCATTGATGCACCGAGCAGTACTACAGTACTCCAGAATATAATACTTCAGTGATGCACACTGAGCAGTACTACAGTACTCCAGAATATAATACCTCAGTGATGCACCGAGCAGTACTACAATACTTCAGAATATAATACTTCAGTGATGCACCGAGCAGTACTACAGTACTCCAGAATATAATACCTCATTGATGACACCGAGCAGTACTACAGTACTCCAGAATATAATACTTCAGTGATGACACCGAGCAGTACTACAGTACTCCAGAATATAATATCTCAGTGATGCACCGAGCAGTACTACAGTACTCCAGAATATAATACTTCAGTGATGCACCGAGCAGTAGTACAGTACTTCAGAATATAATACTTCAGTGTTGCACCGAGCAGTACTACAGTACTTCAGAATATAATACTTCAGTGATGCACCGAGCAGTACTACAGTACTTCAGAATATAATACTTCAGTACACATAAATCTACAAATATCCTGCCACAGTTTACACATAAACATTTGTGAAACACGGATATCAGTTTCAGAGGGAATCTCATAAGACGAAGCTTAAATCAACACATTAGTGATTTTTTGTTTGTTTGGACAAACTGTTTATATGAAGTTATTGCAGGTGAAACAGAAACAGTATTACAGGTTTAAAAGAAGGGTATTTATGTTTTATACCTGTCATGATTATAAATAGTAAATAAATATATATGTTATGAAATATAGCAAGAAATAATATGAAAATTAAATGTAGAGATTAATTAACTGCTAAATGTGAGAGAAATGTGTTGGTTTAAATTCATTTTTTAAAATGTATTAATATTTGTATTAATTTTCTCATTTTACTCTAATGTTTCATTTTCCCATTTGTTAACATATTTATTTCTGCATTGATATTTATTAAGTTTTAAAGTTATTTATCCATCCACAACTTTCCCTTTACATGCCACATTTATTCCCCCAAACTTATTCATTTCTGCATGCTTTTCTTTTATATATATATATATATATATATATATATATATATATATATATATATATATATATATATATATATATATATATTTACTGTTTTGTTTATTTATGCCTATTATTTATATCTGGCATTTATAAATGTATTTATTTTGCATTTATTTTTTTCAGCATTATTTTCTTTTTCATTTATTTCTTTATTTTCCATTATTTTTTTTTATTTATTTTGTCTTTATTTATACATTTTAAATTTTGTATTTATTTGTGTATTTATGTATTTATTCATGATTTTCCCCTTTGCATTTCACCTCTTATATATTCCCCCAAACTTATTTATTTCTGTATTCTTTTCTTTATGCATTTCTGCATCATTATGCAAATGAGGATCACATTTTATCAATTAATTTATGGCTACATTTGTAATTATTATTACTTTTACTGCGTATTTATTAAATCATTTTAGGCAGGTTCTGTCCACAGTAAACCACAGTACCACCGTAGTTTCACTATTTAGCTGAACCACCATTAACCGTTACAAATTTTAACTTGCTGTATGTGTAATACTAATACGCTGACTATAAGCATGTATATATACTGTATATACTGTACATGTAGCGGTGTCATGATATAAAAACCTAAAAACTTTACCTGTAACAGCATATTTCTACACTGTGGTATTGTTGTAACTTCAGTAAAAGATCTGAGTACTTTTCTTCACTGATTTTCTGACTGAATGATTCATTATTTGTTGGTCTGCTAATTGAACTTCAGGTGTGTTGTGTCAGAGACTGACGGTAGGAACATAATAGATGCGTAGTGCTCACTGTGATGCTGTATAAAGATGATGAAGACGGCTGCAGGTGTGGCTACCTGAACGTCCTCACCGTTTCCTCTGTCGCCTCCAGCTTCTTTTTCTGTTTGAGCTCTTGTTCTTCGCAGTGAAGCCTTCTTGCTTTTTCTTCAGGCTGCCATTTGAGATTCTCATTAAGATTCTGTCATACCTGGACGCCACCTCGCTGTCCTGCATGAGCCACGTCAGCAAGCGCTTCTACCAGCTCGCCAACGACGAGTAAGTCTGACAGAGTGTTTTAGTCCACCGTCATAATGGTCCTGCCCACTCACTCCTCTCTGAACCTCATTTTACTGTAAATGGTACGTAGCTGAAGTCAGTTTCGACCTTCTTTCACCGCAGTGTCACATGGCAAAGGGTTTACATGTCACAATTTGGGAGCCAAGCATGGAGGCCGAAGTCGGCGGCGGGCGATGCGTCGCCGAAGGTCGACCCGGTGGAGGTGGAGGAGCAGTCGGCGGGCTACTGGAAGAAGATGTACTTCAGGACGGTGGCCGGACAGGATTTGAACAAGTGGAGGAAAACGATGAGAGACGTCAGCCCTTACACCGGTTTACCCAAGCTGACAGAGTGGGTCCTCAGGTACGACAGGGAGTCCGGTAGGGATGGCAAAACTAACCCTGTATGAATCACAGTGTATTTATTCATCTTTTCAGGATTTTCTTTAACGCCCAAATTCATATAATTATTTGAGTTTATGTGTAGGGAGGACAGAATCTGCCAAAAATAAATAAATTAATAACTCGATAAATATGTTAAATATATTAAATGCAGCAGAAATGATATTAGAAATAAATGTAGCCATTAATTAATTGCTAATCTATGACCCTCATTTGCATAATGAGGCAGAAATGCATGAAGAAAAAAATACAGGAATAAATGCGAAGGGAAAATTGTGCAGAAATAAATGAATGAATGATTAAATAAATAAATGCATACATACATTTAGAAATAAATAGAAAATAAATAAGTAATAAAATAGTGTATAAATAAACAGATAATGCAAAAATTAGACTTTTAATAATACTTTTAATATTGTTTTGCTACATTTAATAACATTAAGTTATTGAGTCATGTATTTATATATATTTTTGATTTTGGTTCTGTCCTGTTAGAATTTGCATTTAACAACATGATTTTATGTATCGAGTCATTTATTTATTTATTTTTGATTTAGGAAAACACTAAATATTAGTGACATCATCTATTTTTTTTTTTTTCCAGGAAGTTGGACGTGAGCTGGGAGCTGACGGTATGTGGTTATTCGGGGCAGCAGATGACGATGGAGCAGAGCCGAGCGTACTTCTTCGAGACCTCCGTGATCCTCCACTGGAGTGGAGGACGCTTCCCCAACTACCGTCAGATCAGAAGCATCCAGCTGTACGGAGTCAGGAAGGAGACGCCGACGAGCCCCAAAGCCAGGATGTAAGACACACGGTGCCCGAAACTGCTAAAATAATACACAAATATACAATTATAGAAATAAATTACTCCTTAAATAAATAGCTGACATCAAATATAGCATAAATATTAAAAGTAAATGTCGTCATTAATAGAGAAAATGTGACGAGTTGATATTTCTGCTTGTCTTCTAGTTTATTTAAATTTGTATTAATGCCCTTAATTTTTTATTTTTTTTACATTTAAATGTATTAATTTAGCATTTATTAATTATTTGGCATTTGTTTTTTAAAATAATATTTTCTATTAATTTTTGAATGTATTTATTTCATTTCACCCCTTATTTATTCCCCCAAACTTATTGTCTGTATTATTTTCTGTACGCATTTCTACATCATTATGCAAATGAGGCTCACATTTTATCAATTAATGGCTCCATTTATTTTTAATATGTTTGCTATATTTAAAGATTTATTTGTGTATATTTCTCTTTTACTTTGCTTAAGATACTTATTTATCTTTGTATATTTTTTGTATTCCATTATTTATTTTTATTTATTTGTTTATTTTTGCATTATTTATTCATTTATTTTTTTATTTATTGTATATTTATTTCTTAATGTATGGATTTATTTATTTTTATTTTTAAATGTATATATATTTATGTATTTACTTATTATATTTAATTAATTTAATATTTAGTGAATGTATAAATTTATTTATTTATGCATGATTTTCTCTTTGCATTTCAGCCCTTATTTAATCCCTCAGTTGTGTTATATATTTTATATATATATATTTTTTTATATATACATATATATACATTTGATTGCACATCTCTTCTCTATGAGGGTCACATTTTTATCAATTAATGAATTAATGTCCACATTTGTTTTTGGTAGGATTTTTGCTGTATTTAATGACATTTATCTATCTATCTATCTATTTATTTATGCATGTATGTATTTATTTAGTCATTTATTAATTTATGTATGTATTTATTTATTTATTACTTAGGCAGGTTCTGTCCTCCATACATCCCTCCACCACCACAGTTTCACCACTCCTTCCTCTTCCTCTCCATCAGGCCTGGCTGGCGCTCTCTGATCCTAAAGCTGGAGGTGAAGACTCGCCCAGGCTGGATTATTGGCAAAGACAGCCTCGTCACGATGAGGCAGCTGCAGCCCGGCTTCATCGTGGCCACCTGGAGGGTGAGCGCTCATCACGCTGTCTAATGGCTGAATCCTTTAATCAGATAGAAATAGTCGTCCTTTAATGACTGACATATCGGGTATCTCTCTCTTTTAATGTGAACACAAAAGTATAAAAGTAAAATGTGTGTGTAGGGTGCGGACAGTGTCGCCTTCATCATGGTCACCCTGCACTTCCACAAGCTGGTGGAGAAAAGTCTGCTGGGATCTCCAGTCTGGTAGGTTCACCTCTCATTAAAGGCCGGATCCATCTGCCATCTGGTCTGTCCACTCAGCCGCTAGCAAGAAGCCGTGGTTAGCACAGTAAGATAATCAATAAGGTTCTGAATAATGCGAACGCTACAGCTAGCTGAGTCAAAGAAAGCTGTGCAGGAAACAACTGAAATTAGTAGTTTGGATTCTTTGAAGTGAGGCAAAATGACTGTTTTTGTGAGTGGAGTTTGGTGGCTTTGAAGAGAGCGATATGACGGAGTCCGTTTCCTGTCAGAAAGGCCGGTCTGACGGCGAGGGAAGCAGCTGTGGACGGGAGCGGCAGAAACATTTCAGCCTCCTGCAAAAAAAATCTGTGTCAGTTTAAAGTGGAAATAGCTGAAAAGTTTATACTTCCATGTTCTGCGAGGTAAAATGGCAGTTTTATGAATTAAGTCTGGTCTTGAAGACAGCGATATAACAGCTTCAGTTCAGCAGTGGCAGAAAAAAAAACGTATTTTAGCCACCTTAAAAAAAACAAAATGCTATAATTGGAATATGTTCACCACTTTACCTCGCTGTCAGACAGCGTTTTCTGACGGGGAACTGAAACTGTTGTATCGCTGTCTTCAAAACACCAGACTCCATTCACAAAAACAGTAATTTTACTTGGCAGAACATCTAGCTGCATCCACCGGTGTCTTTGTAGAGTAACTGGGTTTGGGTATCAGCCGATACAGAGTCTGTAGGATTAAGTGAAGTTGACACCTCCCTCTGCTGGTCACGACACATCACTACAGATTTATTAACCCACCTCTTTTTATTAAAATGCCAATAATGGAGTTAATCAGTATATCCATTAAAGGGTTACATTCAGGATAAAATCAGAAAATATTGAGAAAATACTTGTTTTTTATCTAATCCAAATGCAGGATTTCTAATTATTTAAGGGCAAATTTAATCTTTTAAAATAAACATTTGAGAGCTTAAATAAAAGTAAATGTCAAATTCAGTCTTACGTACTGTAAATTTATTTGTATTTTTTATTATTTATTATGACAAACACAACTGGAGGGTGCAGCAAAGATGCAGATGATGTGTTGAGCATTTAACAATAAAAAGCTTGAGTTGATGTTAAAAGTAAATGTACTGATTAGATCAGTGATTCCCAAATAAATACTTCACATTTAAATGAAGTTGAATCAGTTCAGTTAGACTTTCATGAGCTTTGTTTTAGTCTGATGTTTTGCGTTTTATCTGGTTGTGATCGTCTCTGAAGTGTTTGTGGCTTCCTGCAGCCCGTACTCCGAGCCGGTGGACCGTCCTCCCGTGGACACATCGGACTCAGAGTTTGGTCTCCACTGCTACTCTCTACACTTCGTCCTGCACAACACCGGCACTGAGATGATGTCGGGAAACTTCTACCGGCTCTCCTGTCGCACAGGTAATCTGATTACAGGTTGTAATCTGATTATATAATGCAATCTATGCAAAAGGTAATCTGATCACATGTAAAGTATGTTTGATACAAGCAGAGGTTCATTATCAATATATCATGACCACATTAATAAATATTTATTAAATGAACAACTGGAACTGCCTGTTGTGGGTCGTGTGGTAAATAACTAATATTTGTTGCGTTGCTGCGTTCAGTTCAGATCCAGAACGGACTGTTGGAGCTGAAGGTCATCGACAGGACCGACCTGCTGCAGCACAGACCGCTGTCCGGGAAAGTCAAGCTGCCCTGGAAGAGCGAGACTCTGGAGGGCTCAGTGGAGGTACGTCTGTCCGACACCGCAAGGACACGACAGACACACTTAACCGGTCGAGGCAGGTTGTTGGAAGGTGTTATTTCACCAATCGCTTCTCTTTTATTTAAACATTAATCCAGTTTACTGTTAGAAGTTTGGCTCTTTCTTACTGAAACACTCAAGGGACTTGGTTTCCTTGGTTTAAAATGGTCAGCTCTCAATGAGGTACCACCATCTGACCATCAAACAATAGAAATTAGAATAATAATAATAATTTAGAAAGAAAATTATATTTTGTAGTTAGTCTGTGCGGTAAATATGAAGCTACAGCCAGCAGACACTTAGCTAGTTAGTAAGGCTGAGATGACACCCATCCACCGATTCCTACGAGATTAGACAGAAGATAACACTGTTAGGGCAGTGATGACTCCTCGACTACAGCTGAGCCAAAGCAGATAGAAATAACACAAAGCTCATAGATCGTACAGAGGTTTTAGTCCAGATAGGACCAGGAGGACTCTCTGGACACTGGGATACCCAAAGTGTCCAGATGGGTTTTCTAGCTCCTGAATCTGTCTCTAAAATCCTCCACATTAACCCCTGGATCATCACATCTACCACTGCACACAGTATAAAATCAACTGTATAAGTTTGACTCCAAATGGAGAAGTTTTATTATTGTGACGAAATATGATCAAAACTGAACAAATAGCAAATAAGATCAAAAACAATCTAAATAAGAACAAAAAATTATCAAAAATCAAGTATGTACATTCAATATGAAAGCAGTAAAAAATATTATAAATTATTAATATATACAATTCTCGTGTGTTGATTTTGTAGCTAACATGTTGCTGTTGTAGCTTTAAGGCCTCATCTTTTAGAAATTATTCAGAGAAAAGACCAAGTTTTTATCAGGGTTCCTGTGGGGTCATAAAAAGTCCCAAAAAATCTAAAATCCATTAACCCAAAATAAGGCCTCAAAATGTCTTAAAATGCTTTAGGTCTTAAAAATGTATTAATGTTATTTCAAAAGAAATTCATTATGTTGCTCTCAGCTGCAGGTCGGAATAAAACTGAAGTGGAACCAAAAGGGAACAGCTGTTCTCCCCGGATAGATTTATCAGAGCACACCCAGGTCACGCTCAGTCAACCGGAGTGTGTGATTATTGGTGGAGAAACCTCACGGAAAGCGAAAAGCTGAGTCAAACTTAAGGTCAGAGCGCTAAAACCGGGTAAAAGACAGGTAGATGCTACTTCAGGTAGCTCTGGTTAGAGAACGGTGAGTTTAGAGCGTTTGAAGCCCGCTGCAAGAAAACCTTGAAACTTGGCACATTGGGCGTCATGTCTTTGGAGTCAGAAAAACATAAAGCTAACAAGCAAACGGCTGCAATCAGTCAGTATTGATCCATGTCGCGATCTATCAACTCTAATCGACCTCCAGACTTTACACTCAGTAACGAAGCATCAGTCACAGAGCAGCAACGACCGTATTGATGTTCAGTTTTCATTCTTATCCTGTATGGATGTGAAGAAGGTCTTAAATTGCATCCATAGTGGTCTTTTAAAAAGTCTTAGGAAGTCTTAAATGTGACTTGTTGAAACCTGCAGACGCAGCTTAGCTGAAGTCGCTAGCTGACGGTTGTTTTTCACGCCGCGTAGAACTGCTGCATCATGTCGCTGACTCTGCTGGACGAGTTCCAGAAACCCTTCTGGTGCGTCAGCTCGTTCGTTTCCATGACGAGGGCGAAGAGGCGGGTGTCGTTCGACTACGACGGCGAGCACTTCCTGATGTTTTTCCAGAACCCGGAGGGTCGGGTGAAGATGAAGCTGGTCTGGCTGACCGAGCAGAAGCAGTTCTTCCTCATCAGCCTCGCCGTCTACGTTCCTGTTTTCAAAGTCAACAAGCATTTCGGCCGAGCGTACTGAAGCTGAACTGGACCGCTTCCTGAATTTTTCCAGTTGTAGACAGAATGTCATACT
The DNA here is from genome assembly GCA_947000775.1 of Pterois miles. NCBI lineage: Eukaryota > Metazoa > Chordata > Actinopteri > Perciformes > Scorpaenidae > Pterois > Pterois miles. The sequence continues at coordinate 2,203,452 of CAMQGK010000549.1, forward strand.
TTATAGTTTTTGTTATGTATTGTACAAAACTACTCTGAAACACTTTATAGTAACCATCATTTACAAATGGTCATTCCACAGTTAACAATGAAATTACAATTAATGGTTACTAATTATTAATAATGCTACAGTTTACGTTTAACAGTTTATTGTTGCACACGTAACAGTATCTGTTAATGATTATTTGTAAACTTTAAAGAATTTGTTTGTAAAACATCCATAAATATTCCGATAACATTGGTTTTGTAAACCGTCTGTAAATATTTCAGATATTTGTAACATTGGTTTGTAAACCGTCTGTAAATATTTCAGATATTTGTAACATTGGTTTTAAACCGTCTGTAAATATTTCAAGATATTTGTAACATTGGTTTGTAAACCGTCTGTAAATATTTCAGATATTTGTAACATTGGTTTGTAAACCGTCTGTTAGTATTTCATAGATATTTGTAACATTGGTTTGTAAACCGTCTGTAAATATTTCAGATATTTGTAACATTGGTTTTGTAAACCGTCTGAAAATAATACATAGATGTTTGTAACACTTAAGTAATGGTTTGTAAAATGTCTAGAAACATTATTTGGATGCTATTACAATGTTGCAGCTGTTGATTGTAATACTTTGTTAAATAGTTTATTAATACTTTGTAAATCGTCGATAAACATGATTTATATAGATAGTTAATACTTTATTAAGTTAATGGTTAATAATTGTTTTCTGGTCCTATCTATGCAATGTTTGCAGATGTTTTACAAACAATTTCTTAAAAGTTTACAAATCATTTGGTAATTATTAACAAATAATATAATATATATATATAATGTGTGTAAACTCAATAGATTACTAATATATAACAGAATGTAACTAATGATAGAATGACAAATTATAGTATTATAATTAGTAAATATTAATCTTTTCATTGTTAGCAGTAAAATTATTAAACGGTGAAATTGTTGACTGACTGTAATTAACTGATCTATTTGTTTATAAATGATGGTTATATGTGAGGAGTGATTACAGGCTGATGCTGTTGAAGCTTCACAACAAAATAATTTATTAGTTCACAATACAAGAAGACGTGGATAAGGCTGTTACACTAGAATAAACGTACAAAATCTCATATGTATACGATTATATTGAATTTCAGTTTTTACTGCATGTATATGTATTAATTTCTATTAGTTTGTTCAAAAGCGAGTCTGAAAACAAAGAGAACTGATGTTACTCTGAGAAGTTTGTACATTTTTCAGTAGAAACAGTTCAGGAAGTTATTTTAGTTTCATGTGACGAATACATTGCTGTTTAAAATGTCTTCATTTGTTATGTTTTGATGGTTTGGATGGTCGAACACTTTCAAAGCTGGATCACGTTTTAATGAAACCAAAATTAAGCCGAATATTAGTTGTGCGTTATTATCATTTAATGTTATCTGGAACGATGACCAGCTGCAGAGTGAGAAAACGATTGTAATGATCCATTTTATGTTTGGTATAAATTGTTTTCCCTGTTAAAGGGCGTGTGCATCATGTGTTTTAGTTTAGGACTTAAGGTATTTGTGTTTGGAGGGTACATGGAGAAATTAAAGCTCACCTGTTAGGAGACGTAGTAATGGTGCACTAAATACACGAAGGAAAATATCACCTACCAAACATTTAGATTTAAAGTGATAAAGTTGTCAGAGCGACGCAGTAGTAGCCACACTGTGGGGAGACAAAATCTGAGATTTTCAGAATAAAGTCATAGTATTACAAGAAAAAAGTCATTTCCTGCTGTCCTGATACTGATGATAATAATAACTGATGATAATGTGGAGCTGATGAGACGACAGATGAAGTGAAACCTAAACTAAAGCAGAACATCACAAGATGCTCCACGTTCCTCATTTTCACACTATTGACCCTCTGAGAACTCGTCAGATTACTACTTATTACTACTACTACTACTACTATGACTTTGTTCTCAGAATATTAAGGCGTTTTTCTTATAAACTTACAACTTTATTCTCATAACATTACGACTTTTTTCTCAAACTTAAGACTTATTCTCATCTTACAACTGTTGTTTCTCGTAAATTTGACTTTATTCTCAGAATATTATGACTTTTTCTCGTAAATTTATGACTTTATTCTCATAAAATTACAACTATTTTGACTTTATTCTTGAACTCTGAGATAGATTTCTTCCCAATACGCCGTCATCTTCTGGGAAAACAAATGCTGGATCTAATCATTGTGACAGATCTGAGAGATGAGCTTCAGTCATGGTTATTAGTACCAGAGAGTTTTTGAAGCAGTTTTGTGAGTTTTTACAGCGTTTTCTCTGAAACACCTGCCTACTGCGGCAAAAAAGGATTTAAAAGACCTTTTAAAAATCACCTGTGTGACTTGATCAGACAAATTACAAGAGGTTAGTCATTTTCACGATGGTTTTCAGTGACTCTTATGCTACTGTGAAGACTGCGTCTTAGATGGCGAGTCATTAAATCTACTTACAGCATTTAATTATGGCCTGACAATAAATAAAAATAAATAAATAAAATATTAGTTATTTCAATTTTCAGTTTTCCCTTTTAATTCTGTGGTGATCCTCCACAGATGTAAACAATATGTGCATAATGATGCATAAATAAATAATTCCAGGATTCCTTCGAACGTAGGAGGATGATCAATACAATCAATCTAACACTCGGTATATGAAGCTGAAATGTGTTCCCAGATGATGTTTGTGGTGCTCGGTGTCGGAGACGTGGATGTTTCTAAACCTTTTGGTTTAGGACAGGAGACAGGAGACGATGGCTACCCATACAAGAGACTCCAAAGTATTCAGAGAGAGGTCAGCAGATTCTGGGAGAGGTGATGCCAGCTGGCTGGTCCTAATCTGGAGATGTGGTTTGGCGAGTGGTCAGTGTCAATACTGATGGCAAAGGCATCGTAAGAGATGTACATGTGAGAACCTTTCCCAGCTACCCTGTCTCACTTACCAAGCCAATCAGAGGAGGAGCCATGAAACCTAACAGTGATGGAATCAGGAAACTCTCATCAAAAACTCCTGCAACACTTCATCGGGATGTCAGGCGCCTTGTTATCGTACTTCCTGTCACAGAACAGTAAGAGGCCTAGAAGAATGGTGTGACCTCCTGGTTTAGAAAACCAAGAGCTCAAGTGGGAGGTGTTGAGATGAATATCAGAGAAAGAAAAACCCTTTGATCAAGCAGCTCATCTCATCACTACTACAAGTCCCAGAATGCATCACTGAGCAGAGCAGGCTGCTAATCACTGAAGTAAGGGCACCTGGGAGGAAGGCAGCTCTCTGCCCTGGAAATGAAACACCTGGACCAGGTGATTCAGCACATGGCTCCTCCCAAACACATCACTGGTATTGTTGAAACCTTGATTTGATGATATTTGATGGTAGTGATATTTGTGTTTGTTCATGAATTACTTATTTGTTTGAATTCAAACTGGCAATTACTCCCTCACTTTGTGCATCTTGTAAATGTTCGTATAAATTACAGAGAACATACATTTTTCTCTGAAGTGTAGGAATTGTTTGTTGCTCAATTGGCTGCATGTATTTCAGTTTGGATTTGTTTTAGGAAAAGCTCTTTTTAAGTTGTTTGTTAAAAAATAAATTAAAAATTAAAAAGAAAAAATAAGTGCTTGGTCACACATTTTGCAGAAAGTAATATGTAAATATATATATGCAAATGTTGATTTAAAAATGTTTAACTATTAACACTTTATGGTTAAATAGTCAGGCTAAAACAATTAAATAGTTAGGTTGAAACAATAAAATATTTAAGTTAAAACAATTAAATTGTTAAGTTAAAACAATTGAATAGTTAAAAACAGTTAGAATAGTCATTGATTGATTAATTTCTGTCCTTTATGATTGATTTCTATCTTTCATACTGACTGATGCACTGTAAAAAATACTCCACTAAGAAGTTTGATTGCGGAGGATACTCTTGGGTTTAGTTTGATCTGTAACTATTTTTGATTAATCGATTGATCATTTTGGTCTATTTGTAAGCAAAAATATCAAACTTGTGGATGTTTTAGTTTGTTTTATGATTGACTTGTGACTAATTTGTTTGTTTTGTCTTGATTGGTTTTCAGCCTGATGGAATCCAACCAATCAAATCGTCAAAGAAAATAAAAATAAAGATTGAGTTGGAGGTGAAGAGTTGTTCTACCAGTTCAACCAGGTCATTTCCAGTCGGGCAGGAGCTGAAACAGAGCCGATAACTTGACAAAAGTCCAGCGATGTCATTAACCCTTAAAACCGCAAATAAATTCATGTTAGTTTCTTCAGACTGAGTTTGGGGGAAATGTACGATGTGGCTGTTGTGATGGCTGCGTCCGGCTCGCATCTCGGAGACGGTCACTGTTTACCGTTGCCATGGCGACTAGAAAGCCGGATCGCTATGAGGCAGCGATCAGAGGAAGTCCGGCTTATATACTACGGCTGATATAGGAGTCTGCTTTGTTTACCGCTTCAACATCTCGTTGAAAAGAACACTGACCACCGCAGGACTCGCTGCTCTCCACTGTTTACTTCCTTGAATTCTGTCGCACTAAATATACGCGATCTCGGCGCGATGACGTCATCAGAAAGCAGCGGTTGAAAGAATTCAGAGACTTATTGTACTTTAAAAGTGTTGGTATCACATAAAATGCACACATTTACTTGTATTTAGTTTTAAACATCTCTCAGCCAAAAAGCTTCATTATATGTCCTGTTTGATGCAGGAAGAGACAAGAGCCGTTATCTGCGTCCATCAGCAGGCTGTCCTCTGATGTCCTCTGTCTGAGAGACTGATGTCCTCTGATGTCCTCTGTCTGAGGGACTGATGTCCTCTGATGTCCTCTGTCTGAGGGACTGATGTCCTCTGTCTGAGAGACTGATGTCCTCTGATGTCCTCTGTCTGAGGGACTGATGTCCTCTGTCCTCTGTCTGAGGGACTGATGTCCTCTGATGTCCTCTGTCTGAGGGACTGATGTCCTCTGTCTGAGGGACTGATGTCCTCTGATGTCCTCTGTCTGAGGGACTGGTGTCCTCTGTCTGAGAGACTGATGTCCTCTGTCTGAGGGACTGATGTCCTCTGCTGAGGGACTGTCCTCTGATGTCCTCTGTCTGAGGGACTGATGTCCTCTGTCTGAGAGACTGATGTCCTCTGTCCTCTGTCTGAGGGACTGATGTCCTCCGTCTGAGGGACTGATGTCCTCTGTCTGAGGGACTGATGTCCTCTGATGTCCTCTGTCTGAGGGACTGATGTCCGGCTCAGCTTGTTACAACTAGCGCTCACTTTTGGTGATACTCCCTCTTGTGGCGGTTTTGGGGCAACGCAGCTTACTAACCCACAAAGAAAACATTTAAATCTGGCCTTTTTCACAGGAAAAGAAACACACAATAATTAAAACAACAGTTGTGGCCATACATTTGTAGGTGTCACACGAGCATATTGTGTACACGACTTCCCGTCTTGTAAACATGGTAAACACGAGCTCATTTGAAGGCACCGTCTGTGACCTGATGTGGATGTCAGTGGATGTGGTTTTTGGCTGTTGCCATCTTGGTTTTTGGTCGTTGCCATCTTGGTTTTTGGTCGTTGCCATCTTGGTTTTTGGCCGTTGCCATCTTGGGTTTTGGCCGTTGTCATCTTGGTTTTTGGTCGTTGCCATCTTGGTTTTTGGCCGTTGCCATCTTGGTTTTTGGTCGTTGCCATCTTGGTTTTTGGTCGTTGTCATCTTGGGTTTTGGTCGTTGCCATCTTGGTTTTTGGCCATTGCCATCTTGGTTTTTGGTCGTTGCCATCTTGGTTTTTGGTCGTTGCCATCTTGGTTTTTGGCCGTTGCCATCTTGGTTTTTGGTCGTTCATTTTGGTTTTTGCCATCTTGGTTTTTGGTCGTTGCCATCTTGGGTTTTGGCCGTTGTCATCTTGGTTTTTGGCCGTTGTCATCTTGGTTTTTGGTCGTTGTCATCTTGGTTTTGGTCGTTGTCATCTTGGTATTTGTTGATAAAGTCTCTGTGACCAGATGTGGATGTGAATGATCACCTTTATTGATCTTATGAAGGTGTCAAACTGATGTGATACACCTGTGGACTGTTGAGTCACCTGAGGCTACCTGTCACATTGTCAGACCATCTCCCACTGCAGTTAAAATGGAAATTAAATATTTGAAAGATTATTAATATTACAGTTGACTGCAGTGAGCAACATGTTCTACTGTGCGGTGGACATTTGCATTAAATTGTAGACTGGTAAAAATGTGTTTTTGTGATAATCAGTGCAACAATAAATCATGAAACACAATTTTTTAAATTCTGCTCTCAGCAATTAATGATATGATCTTATGAAACTCTTTTTCTTTATCACCATTTGGTTTTATGTCCGTTGCCAAGGTGATGTTTCTCTGGCTCTACCCGGCAGGGAGAGGAGGTCGTGTTGTGGCTGTATCAGTTTGGTGATGCCAGGAAGCTGCTTGACATCCTCCTGGATCCTCCTTCTCACATATGTTGACATTATATGTATTATTTTTTTCATATGGATTGTCTCTGTTGTATTTCTAGGTTTAGGAGAAGATTGTAGTTTGGCTTAAAATAACTCGTATCACAACTTAAGAACTTCATAAGATCAATAAAGGTGATCATTCACATCCACATCAGGTCACAGAGACTTTATCAACAAAACCAAGATGGCAACGACCAAAAACCAAGATGGCAAAAAAACCAAGATGGCAACGACCAAAAACCAAGATGGCAACGGCCAAAAACCAAGATGGCAACGGCCAAAAACCAAGATGGCAACGACCAAAAACCAAGATGGCAACGACCAAAAACCAAGATGGCAACGACCAAAAACCAAGATGGCAACGGCCAAAAACCACATCCACTGACATCCACATCAGGTCGCAGATGGTGCCTTCAAATGAGCTCGTGTTTACCATGTTTACAAGACGGGAAGTCGTGTACACAATATGCTCGTGTGACACCTACAAATGTATGGCCTCAATTATTGTTTTAATTATTGTGTGTTTCTTTTCCTGTGAAAAAGGCCAGATTTAAATGTTTTCTTTGTGGGTTAGTAAGCTGCGTTGCCCCAAAACCGCCACAAGAGGGAGTATCACCAAAAGTGAGCGCTAGTTGTAACAAGCTGAGCCGGACATCAGTCCCTCAGACAGAGGACATCAGTCCCTCAGACAGAGGACATCAGAGGACATCAGTCCCTCAGACAGAGGACATCAGTCCCTCAGACAGAGGACATCAGAGGACATCAGTCCCTCAGACAGAGGACATCAGAGGACATCAGTCCCTCAGACAGAGGACATCAGTCCCTCAGACAGAGGACATCAGAGGACATCAGTCCCTCAGACAGAGGACATCAGTCCCTCAGACAGAGGACATCAGAGGACATCAGTCTCTCAGACAGAGGACATCAGTCCCTCAGACAGAGGACATCAGTCCCTCAGACAGAGGACATCAGTCCCTCAGACAGAGGACATCAGAGGACATCAGTCCCTCAGACAGAGGACAGCCTGCTGATGGACGCAGATAACGGCTCTTGTCTCTTCCTGCACCAAACAGGACATATAATGAAGCTTTTTGGCTGAGAGATGTTTAAAACTAAATACAAGTAAATGTGTGCATTTTATGTGATACCAACACTTTTAAAGTACAATAAGTCTCTGAATTCTTTCGACCGCTGCTTTCTGATGACGTCATCGCGCCGAGATCGCGTATATTTAGTGCGACAGAATTCAAGGAAGTAAACAGTGGAGAGCAGCGAGTCCTGCGGTGGTCAGTGTTCTTTTCAACGAGATGCTGAAGCGGTAAACAAAGCAGACTCCTATATCAGCCGTAGTATATAAGCCGGACTAACTCTGATCGCTGCCTCATAGCGATCCGGCTTTCTAGTCGCCATGGCAACGGTAAACAGTGACCGTCTCCGAGATGCGAGCCGGACGCAGCCATCACAACAGCCACATCGTACATTTCCCCCAAACTCAGTCTGAAGAAACTAACATGAATTTATTTGCGGTTTTAAGGGCTGCTGACACCGCTGGACCCGACTGAACTGTGTGTCTCGGGAACAGAAGGCTGCGAGTTTCTGGGAGCTTTTGTTCCAAAGTTACAGGCAAAAATGTGAACCCAGTATATGTGAACCCAGTAAATGTGAACCCAGTAAATGTGAACCCAGTATATGTGAACCCAGTATATGTGACCCCAGTATATGTGAACCCAGTATATGTGAACCCAGTATATGTGACCCCAGTATATGTGAACCCAGTATATGTGAACCCAGTATATGTGACCCCAGTATATGTGACCCCAGTATATGTGAACCCAGTATATGTGAACCCAGTATATGTGAACCCAGTAAATGTGACCCCAGTAAATGTGAACCCAGTAAATGTGAACCCAGTATATGTGAACCCAGTATATGTGACCCCAGTATATGTGAACCCAGTATATGTGACCCCAGTATATGTGAACCCAGTAAATGTGAACCCAGTAAATGTGAACCCAGTATATGTGAACCCAGTATATGTGACCCCAGTATATGTGACCCCAGTAAATGTGAACCCAGTATATGTGACCCCAGTAAATGTGAACCCAGTATATGTGACCCCAGTATATGTGAACCCAGTAAATGTGACCCCAGTAAATGTGACCCCAGTAAATGTGAACCCAGTATATGTGAACCCAGTATATGTGAACCCAGTATATGTGAACCCAGTATATGTGAACCCAGTATATTTGACCCCAGTATATGTGACCCCAGTATATGTGACCCCAGTAAATGTGACCCCAGTATATGTGAACCCAGTATATGTGAACCCAGTATATGTGAACCCAGTATATGTGAACCCAGTAAATGTGAACCCAGTAAATGTGACCCCAGTAAATGTGAACCCAGTAAATGTGAACCCAGTATATGTGAACCCAGTATATGTGAACCCAGTATATGTGACCCCAGTATATGTGAACCCAGTAAATGTGAACCCAGTAAATGTGAACCCAGTAAATGTGAACCCAGTATATGTGACCCCAGTATATGTGACCCCAGTAAATGTGAACCCAGTATATGTGACCCCAGTAAATGTGAACCCAGTATATATGACCCCAGTATATGTGACCCCAGTATATGTGAACCCAGTAAATGTGACCCCAGTAAATGTGAACCCAGTAAATGTGACCCCAGTAAATGTGAACCCAGTAAATGTGAACCCAGTATATGTGAACCCAGTATATGTGAACCCAGTATATTTGACCCCAGTAAATGTGAACCCAGTATATGTGAACCCAGTATATGTGAACCCAGTATATGTGAACCCAGTATATGTGAACCCAGTAAATGTGAACCCAGTATATGTGAACCCAGTATATTTGACCCCAGTATATGTGACCCCAGTATATGTGACCCCAGTATATGTGAACCCAGTATATGTGACCCCAGTATATGTGAACCCAGTAAATGTGAACCCAGTACATGTGACCCCAGTATATGTGAACCCAGTATATGTGTATGTAGACTGGGTCCCCCTTGGTTCTTTAGTTGTGCAAGGGGACTTTTAACTGTGAGGGACAAGCTCAAATGATAATCTTCATTTTTACTTCACATACTTCTACAGCAGTTCATGAACGGTTAGTCAGTGATGCTGGACACCGAGTGGAGCAGTCTGGCCTGCAAGAACCTGGCATGAATCAATAATTGATTACTGCACTTCACCTTTGTCATTCCTGGTGTTTATTATGAGATTGTGAATTTCCCCACTGTGGGACCAATAAAGGAATATCTTATCTTATCTTATCTTAACTGGGAGGTCAGAGGTCGGCTGCTGATCAGGAGCACATTAGGTGTTCTAGGGCGAACTCGCAAAGGATTGTGGCCGCTGATGGCGCCATGAATTGTGCATCATTTGCAAACCTCTGTCTGCGCCGTCTGAAGTAGAAGTACACATTATCTAGTATACAGTTGAGTAAGTTATTTTGGGGTGCAATGAATTAAACTGTCAAAGTTAATAATAAGGCGTTAACACAAATTTGTATTTAACCCATTAACACAACTTGAGATCGTATTAAACTAGAAATCTTTACCTTACCTTAGCACATTTAACATGGGAGGTCGGATCCACGCTGACCCTCCACCCTTTAATACTTTCTGAGGTTTGTTTTGGTTGACAGACGCTGAACGGCTATGACGGCACGCTACTCAGACTACCACAATAAAAGCGGTAACTTCCTTCTACCGCCACATAGACTCAGATGAAGCAAATATATCAATCCTGGCCTTAAAAAAAAACTGTTTTAAAACCATTAAAGAAAATTGCGATAGGTGAATCAATTTTTTCCCACCCCTTGTCTTGAGGACACCGGTGCCTTTCAAATCACTGTCTTTCAGAGGCTGTTGGAGGCTAAAACCTGATCAGTCGATCAGTACTGACCAGGCCTGACGCAGTCAGATGAAGACAACATTACTCAGTTACTCCAGAAGGTGTATACGAACACCGAGGTATGCCAGCATTAAGAAAGTAGTTTGTTTGAGCATCACCAGCTGGACAAACCCTGAGTCTGGATTTAGATTAAAGCTGAGTTTAAGCCAGCTGGACTGGAGGCTCAGCGGTGTCTGATGTGATGCTGGATACAAACACTGAACACTGTCCTCATGTGACTGTAGCTGACTGTCCAGCCAATAAAAACACTGATTGTCGTAGTGTTGTAGTTTCACACAGCTGCCACTAGATGGTAACAGAGTCATATTTCACTGATTGTACCTTTAAGGGAGGAAAATGCAAATGAGGCATTATCTAATGCGGACTTTGACAACGCAGATCAATCTGTAAAAAATGAACCTTATTGGCAGATAAGTATTTAGTCCTCATATTAATATGGGAGTGGACAAATATGCTGCTTTATGCAAATGTATACATGGATTTATTATGGTAAATCAATAACAACACTAATCAATGACAGATATTGTCCAGAAACCCTCCCAGGTTCTGACTTTAGTGTCAACAATCTGCTCCAATCAGAACATGGCAAACTGCAGCCCAACAGGCAACAACAGCTGTCAGTGTGTCAGAGTGCTGACTTGACTAGGACTTGATCCAGACTGACTGGGACTATCATAAAGTGGGCATGTCTGTAAAGGGGAGACTGGTGGGGACCCAGAGAACCCATTTACATCCACACATCTGGAGGTCAGAGGTCAATGGACCCCTTTGGAGATGGACATGAGATTTTCCTCACAGAAATTTAGCATGAATAAGTCCGACCTGGTCGGTGCTGATGATCCATCAGGTTTAACAGCTTCAGATGAGACCAGGATGATAGTAACAGTGAAACAGTCACAGTTTTAATACTTTAACTACAGTTACTGATTGTTGACTTTTACTTTCACAGTGCAGTAGTAGTATTTCAGTACTTTTGCTGCAGTGACTGAGCTGAATACTGAGGAGAATACTGTCCTTGCCTGAGGCTCGGCGGATTTTGTGGACTTTCATCTCAAGAATCTGAAGAATTTGAAAGATCACACCCTCCTCCCTTTCTTGACATTTCTTTCAAGTCTCCACAACCGTTTGGGGCAAATCTGTGCTGGTTTCGAGGTCCGCGGGCTCAACCGGGTTCATCTGTGTCGTAGGAAACGAGGACGCTAGGACACGAGAGAAGGTGGTGAAGAAGGAAGGAAGGTAGGGAAGGAATAATATGGTGGAGCATTAAGGGCCACGAGGGGAAAAATGGGAGAATAAAGTCATATTATTACGAGAATAAAGTTGTGACTTTACGAAACTAAACTTATGACTTTATTCTCATAATATTACAACTTTTTTCTCTTGAACTTCAGACTTTATTCTCTTAAAATTATGCCTTTATTTTCTCTTAAACTTCAGACTTTATTCTCTTAAAATTAGGACTTTATTTTCTCTTAAACTTCAGACTTTATTCTCTTAAAATTATGCCTTTATTTTCTCTTAAACTTCAGACTTTATTCTCTTAAAATCAGGACTTTATTTTCTCTTAAACTTCAGACTTTATTCTCTTAATATTAGGACTTTATTCTCTTAATATTAGGACTTTATTCTCTTAATATTAGGACTTTATTTTCTCTTAAACTTCAGACTTTATTCTCTTAAAATTAGGACTTTATTTTCTCTTAAACTTCAGACTTTATTCTCTTAATATTAGGACTTTATTCTCTTAATATTAGGACTTTATTCTCTTAATATTAGGACTTTATTTTCTCTTAAACTTCAGACTTTATTCTCTTAATATTAGGACTTTATTTTCTCTTAAACTTCAGACTTTGTTCTCTTAATATTAGGGCTTTATTCTCTTAATATTAGGACTTTATTTTCTCTTAAACTTCAGACTTTGTTCTCTTAATATTAGGACTTTATTCTCTTAATATTAGGACTTTATTCTCTTAATATGAGGACTTTATTTTCTCTTAAACTTCAGACTTTATTCTCTTAATATTAGGACTTTATTTTCTCTTAAACTTCAGACTTTATTCTCTTAATATTAGGACTTTATTTTCTCTTAAACTTCAGACTTTGTTCTCTTAATATTAGGACTTTATTCTCTTAATATTAGGACTTTATTTTCTCTTAAACTTCAGACTTTATTCTCTTAATATTAGGACTTTATTTTCTCTTAAACTTCAGACTTTATTCTCTTAATATTAGGACTTTATTTTCTCTTAAACTTCAGACTTTATTCTCTTAATATTAGGACTTTATTTTCTCTTAAACTTCAGACTTTATTCTCTTAATATTAGGACTTTGTTCTCTTAATATTAGGACTTTATTCTCTTTAATATTAGGACTTTATTCTCTTAAACTTCAGACTTTATTCTCTTAATATTAGGACTTTGTTCTCTTAATATTAGGACTTTATTCTCTTAATATTAGGACTTTATTTTCTCTTAAACTTCAGACTTTATTCTCTTAATATTAGGACTTTGTTCTCTTAATATTAGGACTTTATTCTCTTAATATTAGGACTTTATTTTCTCTTAAACTTCAGACTTTATTCTCTTAATATTAGGACTTTATTCTCTTAAACTTCAGACTTATTATTACCACGTTGCTGCTGAAATCTCAGGTTTCTTAGAGCCTACAGAGGACGCCCGGTGGAGGAAGAAAAGGAGGGAACATGACGGGGAGGTGTAGGAGGGAGGACTGAAGGGAGGCGCCCTCTGTGCTGAGGGAAACAGGTGGAGCTGGTCCGGTGACCTCCTCCTTCAGTCTGTTCACAGCGAGTCGCAGACGACGAAGGAATCAAGACATTAACACCATGGCTGTGAATAAATGCATCAAATTCCTGCTCTTCTTCTTCAACCTCCTCTTCTGGGTGAGACGACAGTCATTTAAGATATTAATATACATTACCTCAAACTTCTTAACTTTATGGTTGATCACTGGCTGCTGAATCAGGTCGTTTTTAGAGATTATGTGTGTTTAAATCAAATTAATCTAAGAGTTTATTTGTTTTTTAAATACATTATTGTGATGCAGGAGTCAGTGGTTATGTTTTATTGGAGGTTTAGACTAAATGACAGATTATTAGGAAGTTTTACCACGTTTTTCAGCTGGTTCTGGGGCGTTTGTTTGAGGGTAACAGGTGTTTCTACTCCTCTCTTTTATCTGAACTTTAGTTTTGAGTTTCAGATTCAGTTGTAGTTTATTTTGTGTTTTAGTGCTGTTGGAGGCTGACATTTAACTTTAAACTCAACTAAATGACAGATTGTGACGATGTTTTACTGTTTTGGGGCGTTAAGTTAAACACTTTTCACTCTTTTATATGTGAACTTTACTTTCTTTCTCTTTTATTTATGTTTTATGAAAGTTAGTTGTTCATACGTACCGATCTCTTTATCATCCATCCACCCATCTATCCATCCATCCATCTATCCATCCACCCACCCATCCATCCATCCATCCACCCATCTATCCATCCATCCATCCACCCACCCATCTATCCATCCATCCACCCATCTATCCATCCATCCATCCACCCACCCATCTATCCATCCATCCACCCACCACCCATCCATCCATCCACCCATCTATCCATCCATCCATCCACCCACCCATCTATCCATCCATCCATCCACCCACCCATCTATCCATCCATCCACCCACCACCCATCCATCCACCCACCCATCTATCCATCCATCCACCCACCCACCCATCCATCCATCCATCTATCCATCCATCCATCCATCCATCCTTCTCTGACTCTTTTCAGTTTCTCCATTCAGTTGTTCAGTGTTGAATCAGTGTTTAACAGGTTGTATCGTCTCATTATTATCCCGACTTCTATGAACAAACACTTGCTGGGTTTCAGGGTGTGTCTGACTGTCTGACTGACTGACTGTCTGTCTGTCTCTCTGTCTGTCTCTCTGTCTGTCTGTCTGTCTGTCTGACTCATGTTACACAGTTAAATTTTAACCATTGAGTGAACTCAGCGATGCGTTGCTTCATGTTTCTGTATGTGCTCAGATTGTCTGCTGGGAGTTTCCCAGTGAAACCACACGGTCTGCGCTGGTTAATCTGTAGCTCCACTCAGTCATTGTGTTGCCCAATAACAACACCTGCTAACGTAGCACAAACATACTCTGTTTGTCAGACAATCACTGTCGTTTATCCAGACACTCAGCTGAAAACCTGCTACACTCAACTAAATGTGGTGGAGACTTTTACTAGGAAAGTGGCTGCATGTCTGTGACAATGAACGCAGCACCGCGGCTGTTACAGTAACTCTACTGACTGGAGACAGTGAATGCAGCACCGCGGCTGTTACAGTAACTCTCCTGACTGGAGACAGTGAACGCAGCACCGCGGCTGCTACAGTAACTCTCCTGACTGGAGACAGTGAACGCAGCACCGCGGCTGCTACAGTAACTCTCCTGACGGTGAACTGGAGACAGTGAACGCAGCAACGTGGCTGTTACAGTAACTCTCCTGACTGGAGACAGTGAACGCAGCACCGCGGCTGCTACAGTAACTCTCCTGACTGGAAACAGTGAACGCAGCACCGCGGCTGCTACAGTAACTCTCCTGACGGTGAACTGGAGACAGTGAACGCAGCAACGCGGCTGCTACAGTAACTCTCCTGACGGTGAACTGGAGACAGTGAACGCAGCACCGCGGCTGTTACAGTAACTCTCCTGACTGGAGACAGTGAACGCAGCACCGCGGCTGCTACAGTAACTCTCCTGACTGGAGACAGTGAACGCAGCACCGCGGCTGCAACAGTAACTCTCCTGACGGTGAACTGGGGACAGTGAACGCAGCACCGTGGCTGCTATAGTAACTCTCCTGACTGGAGACAGTGAACGCAGCCCCGCGGCTGCAACAGTAACTCTCCTGACGGTGAACTGGAGACAGTGAACGCAGCAACGCGGCTGCTACAGTAACTCTCCTGACGGTGAACTGGAGACAGTGAACGCAGCACCGCGGCTGTTACAGTAACTCTCCTGACTGGAGACAGTGAACGCAGCACCGCGGCTGCAACAGTAACTCTCCTGACGGTGAACTGGGGACAGTGAACGCAGCACCGTGGCTGCTACAGTAACTCTCCTGACTGTGAACTGGGGACAGTGAACGCAGCACCGCGGCTGCAACAGTAACTCTCCTGACGGTGAACTGGAGACAGTGAACACAGCACCGCGGCTGCAACAGTAACTCTCCTGACGGTGAACTGGAGACAGTGAACACAGCACCGTGGCTGCTACAGTAACTCTCCTGATGGTGAACTGGAGACAGTGAACGCAGCACCGCGGCTGCTACAGTAACTCTCCTGACGGTGAACTGGGGACAGTGAACGCAGCACCGCGGCTGCAGCACCGTTGCTGCTACAGTAACTCTCCTGACGGTGAACTGGAGACAGTGAACGCAGCACCGCGGCTGCTACAGTAACTCTCAGACGGTGAACTGGGGACAGTGAACGCAGCACCGTGGCTGCTATAGTAACTCTCCTGACTGGAGACAGTGAACGCAGCCCCGCGGCTGCAACAGTAACTCTCCTGACGGTGAACTGGAGACAGTGAACGCAGCAACACGGCTGCTACAGTAACTCTCCTGACGGTGAACTGGAGACAGTGAACGCAGCACCGCGGCTGTTACAGTAACTCTCCTGACTGGAGACAGTGAACGCAGCACCGCGGCTGCTACAGTAACTCTCCTGACTGGAGACAGTGAACGCAGCACCGCGGCTGCAACAGTAACTCTCCTGACTGGAGACAGTGAACGCAGCACCGCGGCTGCAACAGTAACTCTCCTGACGGTGAACTGGGGACAGTGAACGCAGCACCGCGGCTGCAACAGTAACTCTCCTGACGGTGAACTGGAGACAGTGAACACAGCACCGCGGCTGCAACAGTAACTCTCCTGACGGTGAACTGGAGACAGTGAACACAGCACCGCGGCTGCTACAGTAACTCTCCTGACGGTGAACTGGAGACAGTGAACGCAGCACCGCGGCTGCTACAGTAACTCTCCTGACGGTGAACTGGGGACAGTGAACGCAGCACCGCGGCTGCAGCACCGTTGCTGCTACAGTAACTCTCCTGACGGTGAACTGGAGACAGTGAACGCAGCACCGCGGCTGCTACAGTAACTCTCCTGAAGGTGAACTGGAGACAGTGAACGCAGCACCGCGGCTGCTACAGTAACTCTCCTGACGGTGAACTGTTGACTCAGTGGTCTGCTGGGCTCATCTACTGCAGCTGGAGCTCTGCTGCATGTGAGGCACAAATCTTGTCAGTTAACGGTTAATAATCGGTTAACGAGGTTCGGTTATCGGTTAAGAACATTTTTCAAAATTAGCATCCCTAGTCACTAACAAGTTGTCCTGATTTTCACCACAGTTATAATACAGAGCCAGCACCGCACACTGCTACAGAGAGTGATGCCAAACGCTGTCAGACATCAATTACATCCAGAGACGACAGATGTGCTGCTTTAATGTAGTTAGTTTATTTAGTTTAGGTTGGTTTTGAACCCCTGAAGCCTCTGTACTGGGTACACATCAAGCATGTCATTTTAATGAATTATTCTACTCGGTTCCTTCTGTGCATCAACAGACAGCGTCTCCATCCTGGACAAAGTTTGGTCTGAACCCCACAGTTTTATTTATAATAACCTGAGACAAAACAAGTTGAAAAATAACGTAGGCCCAGAAAACAATACGTTTCATCTGAGGGAAACTCTCCACAGGACTCCCGAACTGCCAGTGTGTCATGACGGGGATAGTCCTGTGATTTAAGGGGGTGATAGTCCTGATTATCATGGCCTCCAATGCAGCCACCTATAATAATACCTTCTCCTGATCCCACCCTGTACTCGAATGTACCACAGTTAGCCATCCTGATGAAAAATGGTGCCTGTATATTAGCATGTGCCCGAACCCTGATAACAATCGTTGGCCCATCGATCGCATCGCTCTTCAAACGTGACGGAAATACCGTGAACAAATCGAAGGGCCTGTGTTTAAAATAAGCCTCTGCTGGGTGAACGTCAGTCCGGCTGCCTGCTGAGGGTATTTCAGTCCTTCTCCCGTGTTCCCAGAAGTGACGTAAAAGTCGATGTTAACTCGATTCTAACCACTCAGAGGACGTGATGTGCTCACCTAATGATGATGGCGATGATGGAGAGGGCGGGGCAGGCTTCGGATTTACTGTGAAGTTTCTAACTAGTGGCTCTGCTGCTGTAGCTTTCAGTTGCTAAGTGATGTTTCCCTTCTGCTGAGATGGAGAATTTTATTTCCCATAGACTTCAATGTAATTTAACATATGTTTATGTCATCATTTTGACAAGTCTGAATGCATACATCCTTCATTATACAAACATTTGTTTCATACACGTTTAATAGTTATTTTGTGATCTTGCCTGAACCTGAATGTTGGCTTAATAAATGAAGGTTGATCGCCGTCGTGTCTCTTCAGTCTTCGTCCATCCAACACAGCGGCTGATATCACTGATCCAGACATCTCTACAGATCTGACTGAATCCCGTCAGGCTCAGTGTTGTCTGGAAAAAACCAACTGATCTGTAGGCTGAGATTCATCACTGCAGCAGCCTCCCTCTCAAGCTAACGTTAGCTAGCCATGCTAGTCATTGTCATTTAATCGTTTAGCTCACTGACAGTTAATATTCACGCATCATATGAGCCTCAGATGTCAGTGTGAAAGCTTCAGTTAACCTGCTACACGACAGCTTTTCACCATTTTCACCTGTGACAGACGCCATGCTGGTCTGGTCTATAGCTTGGAGCCATGACGCCATGCTGGTCTGGTCTATAGCTTGGAGCCATGACGCCATGCTGGTCTGGTCTATAGCTTGGAGCCATGACGCCATGCTGGTCTGGTCTATAGCTTGGAGCCATGACGCCATGCTGGTCTGGTCTAAAGCTTGGAGCCATGACGCCATGCTGGTCTGGTCTAAAGCTTGGAGCCATGACGCCATGCTGGTCTGGTCTATAGCTTGGAGCCACAAAGGCCGTCTATTAGATCTTTTTGAGGACATGGCAGGAGAACAGATCAGAAATCAGTCCTTTTGGATTTATTGTTGGTTCATCCAACTACACAACAGCTCTTCAGCATAACGTTAT
The DNA here is from genome assembly GCA_947000775.1 of Pterois miles. Lineage (NCBI taxonomy): Eukaryota > Metazoa > Chordata > Actinopteri > Perciformes > Scorpaenidae > Pterois > Pterois miles. The sequence goes on from CAMQGK010000549.1 coordinate 2,222,071, forward strand.
TACTGTTAGTGGTTTGTTTAAAGTAAAAAAAGTTTGGAGACATGCTTCATCTTCTTCTGTTTCCTCTGTTATGAGGGACACGGGATTGGTTTCCCCCAAAAGCCGGAAGGGGGCGTGGTCACGCGAGCCTATCTGGATGATGTATTGAGAGTTGAGCTGCGTGAAATGTTTGTAATCAGCGTTTATGTTGATATTTTTCTTTCAATAATAAAGATTCTAACAGAGATAGAAACGCTATAATTCAGACACCAGATATTTTATTTACATTTGAAATTGTTGTCACACATCAAACTTTTGTGGGAGATTACTTATTAGATTATTATTAATCCCCTGTGATGGACGGGCGACCTGTCCAGGGTGAACCCCACCGTCGTCCAATGCCAGCTGGGATCGGCTCCAGCCCCCCCGTGGCCTCTAACGGGATAAGTGGTTGACGATGGATGGATTATTATTAATCTTATTATTATTTTTGTCATATTTACGGCCTCTGTGCCTCTGCTGTGGTTTCTGTGGCTGAACTCTTGACAGAAAAATCTGCCACAAACATCTGGACATCCTGCTAAATAGCAGTACTTTTGCGGCCTTTGATGGAAGAGAAATAACCAATTATTATAAAATATAAAAATAAAGTGCAGGGCATTTATTATTTATATGAATAAACATTCTTTATTTTATTATTATCATTGCTATTATTATTATTATTATTATTATTTACTTGATGGTTCTATTATTATTACTATTAGTATTTATTTTATTTTTCTATTATTATTATCATTATTATTATATTATCATTATTTATATTATTGTTGCTGTTGTTATTATCAATATTATTATTATTGCATTCTGAAATTATTTCTCATTTTATTAACTGAATTAGTATGATTGAATGTTTGTACTTTTTTTTAATTTAAACAAACGCTCTATAACGTATATTGTCAACACAGCTCGTTGTATACCTGATTTAATTAAAGGTTAAAAAAAACCCTTGGCCAGCCAAAGAACGTTTACTGCCAAGAAGATTAAGTCAGTTGTTTGTTCCATTTCAACATCAGCGCCTAGAAACAGAGTTACGCTTCCGCCATTTTGGATGGAAAGTGACTTCCGGGCGCCAGTATAACGTTTCCATACAAACTGAGTTATTACCATTCTATTATTATTTATCGATAAAATATAATTAATAATAAACCAAAGTGACTGCAGCGGCTACTTTCAAAAAACAAAACAAAACAAAACAAACAAAAAAAAACCACCGGAGATTTCTCTCCTTCCGTCGACAGTCTTTGGCTGTGCGACTTTGGCCTTCCAAGCTGGGAGCGCTTGCTGCATATTACGGGCTGCTCCGGGGTGAAACTAAACAGAAAGAGCTGGGACGTTGCTGTATTATGTAGCCACCGAGGTAAGTAAAACAAGCACACCCAACAACAGGTGCAGGAAGTTGATAAATTTACCAGTTAAGCTGCGGTCTCTGTTTGGCGAACGAAGCTAACGGACACTTACGACGGATTTTACGTGATGCTATTCACAATTTGGCTTAATTAAAGGAAAACCTGTGGGATTATTTTAATCGATGGACCCTTACGGAGTAATTGAATGTAGACAGTCAAGACGTGGACACAGTATTCGCACTTTATGAAAGGTAAGGAGTCGCCTTTTTCCGCCGTTGCTCTTGTTTACGAAGCCGACGGATGTTATTCCGAAATCTGTTCCCCTGTTGAATAGTGTTTCCCTCCTGCTGTTAAAATGATAGCGGAATTATGCGTAGTGGTTTCCGAAATATGAACTGGACGTTTGCTTTATGGACAATCTAACCGACCTAACCGTGTATAACGTGTCTTCGTAGACAAGAGTTTAAACATTTATATCGGTATGCGTGATGCTCGTGTAGAGTTAGCTAACGTTAGCTTAGAGCTACCTAACATCGGTTTAGAGCTAGCTAACGTTATCTTGGAGCTACCTAACATCGGTTTAGAGCTAGCTAACGTTATCTTGGAGCTACCTAACATCGGCTTAGAGCTAGCTAACTTTATCTTGGAGCTACCTAACATCGGTTTAGAGCTAGCTAACGTTATCTTAGACCTACCTAACATCGGTTTAGATCTAGCTAACGTTAATTTAGAGCTACCTAACATCGGCTTGGCTGCTCGTTTTGGCTCCTAACATCGGTTTAGAGCTAGTAACGTTATCTTAGACCTACCTAACATCGGTTTAGATCTAGCTAACGTTAATTTAGAGCTACCTAACATCGGCTTAGAGCTACCTAACATTATCTTAGACCTACCTAACTTCGGTTTAGACCTAGCTAACATTATATTAGAGCTACCTAACATCGGTTTAGAGCTAGCTAACGTTAGTTTAGAGCTACCTAACATCAGTTTAGAGCTACCCAAAGTTATCTTAGAGCTACCTAACATCGGCTTAGAGCTACCTAACGTTATCTTAGACCTACCTAACATCGGTTTAGAGCTAGCTAACGTTAATTTAGAGCTACCTAACATCGGTTTAGAGCTAGCTAACATTATCTTAGAGCTACCTAACATCGGTTTAGAGCTACCTAACATTATCTTAGACCTACCTAACATCGGTTTAGACCTAGCTAACATTATATTAGAGCTACCTAACATTGGTTTAGAGCTAGCTAACATTATCTTAGAGCTACCTAACATCGGTTTAGAGCTAGCCAAAGTTATCTTAGAGCTACCTAACATCGGCTTAGAGCTACCTAACGTCGGTTTAGAGCTAGCTAACGTTAGTTTAGAGCTACCTAACATCGGTTTAGAGCTAGCCAAAGTTATCTTAGAGCTACCTAACATCGGCTTAGAGCTACCTAACGTTATCTTAGACCTACCTAACATCGGTTTAGAGCTAGCCAAAGTTATCTTAGAGCTACCTAACATCGGCTTAGAGCTACCTAACGTTATCTTAGACCTACCTAACGTCGGTTTAGAGCTAGGTAACATTATTTTAGAGCTACCTAACATTGGTTTAGAGCTAGCTAACGTTAGCTTAGAGCTACCTAACATCGGTTTAGAGCTAGCTAAAGTTAGCTTAAGTTGGCAAAATCTTGTTATTGCTATTGTTGGCAAAATCAAAACAATCAGCAGACAGAACAACACGTAATGTAACGTAATCGTTTGTGTGTCGATGATTTGTCACAGAGGTACCATTTACTCGACTAATACTTTGTACTTGGATTAAATAATATCTCAGAGATAGATACAGCAGTTTAACTGTTAGATCAAACTAAACAACCTGCTATGACATTAAATATAGTGGGTACATGTTCCATCCATCGTCAACCGCTTTTCCCGTTAGGGGTGGGGGGCTGGAGCCGATCCCAGCTGTCATTGGGTGAAGGCGGGGTTCACCCTGGACAGGTCGCCAGTCCATCGCAGGGCACATAGAGACAGACAACATAGAGACAGACAACCATTCACGCTCACGCAATTTAGAGTCATCAATTAACCTAAACAGCATGTCGGTGGGAGGAAGCCGGAGTACCCGGAGAAAACGCACGCTTGCATGGATACACACAGAAGAGTCCCAAGCCCGGATTCGAACCTGTCCAATTAACCTCCAGACAGCGTTCGGAGCTCCACCTCCACTAAAACTGAGCTGATCTGGACTTTACACTCGGTAATGAAGCATCAGTCATATAGCAGCAACAACCATATTGATGTTCCACTTTTCTGTCATATCTTTAGTACTTTCTTGCCTGCATGGATGTGAAGAAGGTCTTATATTGCATTCATCATGGTTTTATAAAAGTCTTAAAAAGTCTTAAATTTGACTTGTTGAAACCTGCAGCTACCCTGTAAGTGGTCACGTCTCCAGTCTGATCTCGAGTGCACAACTGATAGGTATGTGGTTTGTTTACAGTACACACGTGTAGTAAACGTAATGCTTGTTGTTTGGACATGGCAGGCATGGCTGGCATGTTTTATTTCCCCATTTGAGAATCAGTCCGACCACCATGTGGTCCAGTCTGGTTCATATATTGATGTTAAATGACTGTCTGTGGTAGAAATAGAGTCTGACTCTACTGTAATACCTGTTGATCCAGAGAGACCTCAACCAGAGCCCAAACCCTGTGGGTTGTGTTTCACAGGCTCAGTGGGCTCATGACTCAATACACCTGCCTGTTAGCTGTGTGTGTGTGTGTGTGTGTGTGTGTGTGTGTGTGTGTGTGTGTGTGTGTGTGTGTGTGTGTGTGTGTGTGTGTGTGTGTGTGTGTGGGTGTGGGTGTGTGTGTGTGTGTGTGTGTGTGTGTGTGTGTGTGTGTGTGTGTGTGTAATGTCACTGTCTGATCTGATAGACTTACTACCAATCCAGTGGACCAGTGTGTGTCTCAGTTTCACAGAGACTCATTACTACTGTGTTACAGTAGTCCTCTGCCTGTGAGTCACAGGCTGAGGGTACTCTGCCTGTGAGTCACAGCCGCCCCCCCTCTCTTCTCAACAGACAGAATGAGCACCCCGTTATTATTATTATTATTATTATTATTATTATTATTCACATCACAACATCACAGTATTTATTAGCTATATATTATTAGCTATATCCCAAGAAGGTGGAATAGGTTGTGTGCAGTTTTATTATTATTATTGTTGTTGTTATTGTTATTATTAACAACAACAACAACAACAATAATAATAACAATAATAGGATCCAGCAGGGACATAAAGGTTCAGATATTATCTGTACATGTTAGTGATTAGATGAACTGATCAACTACAGTATAATCCCAGTTTAATGTAACCGTGATCAATTTCAGAATAATCCCAGTTTAATGTAACCCTGATCAATTTCAGAATAATCCCAGTTTAATGTAACCCTGATCAATTTCAGAATAATCCCAGTGTAATGTAAACCTGATCAACTACAGTATAATCCCAGTTTAATGTAACCGTGATCAATTTCAGAATAATCCCAGTTTAATGTAACCCTGATCAATTTCAGAATAATCCCAGTTTAATGTAACCCTGATCAATTTCAGAATAATCCCAGTGTAATGTAAACCTGATCAACTACAGTATAATCCCAGTTTAATGTTATCCCAATCGACAGCAATCACGATTAACTGAAATCCTGATCAGTTATAATCCAGATCAACTGTAATCCCAATCAACTGTTCTAATAATTAATAAGAATCCAAATATTTTTTATCCTGGTCTGTTGTAACCCTGTTCTGTTGCCTTGGTCGGTTGTAACCCTGGTCTGTTGTAACCCTGTTCGGTTGTAACCCTGGTCGGTTGTACCTTGGTCGGTTGTAACCCTGGTCTGTTGTAACCCTGGTCTGTTGTAACCCTGTTCGGTTGTAACCTTGGTCGGTTGTAACCCTGGTCTGTTGTAACCCTGGTCGGTTGTAACCCTGGTCGGTTGTAACCCTGGTCTGTTGTAACCCTGGTCTGTTGTAACCCTGGTCGGTTGTAACCCTGGTCGGTTGTAACCCTGGTCTGTTGTAACCCTGTTCGGTTGTCCTTGGTCGGTTGTAACCCTGGTCGGTTGTAACCCTGGTCGGTTGTAACCCTGGTCTGTTGTAACCCTGGTCTGTTGTAACCCTGGTCTGTTGTAACCCTGTTCGGTTGCCTTGGTCGGTTGTAACCTTGGTCTGTTGTAACCCTGGTCGGTTGTAACCCTGGTCTGTTGTAACCTTGGTCTGTTGTAACCCTGGTCGGTTGTAACCCTGGTCGGTTGTAACCCTGGTCGGTTGTAACCCTGGTCTGTTGTAACCCTGGTCTGTTGTAACCCTGTTCGGTTGCCTTGGTCGGTTGTAACCTTGGTCTGTTGTAACCCTGGTCTGTTGTAACCCTGGTCGGTTGTAACCCTGGTCTGTTGTAACCCTGGTCGGTTGTAACCCTGGTCTGTAATCACTCCCTCTGATCCTGGTTCAGAGCCAGCGTGCTGCGGTGAGCTCAGAGGGTGTGTTTGTTTTTCAGACCTGCTGAGGGTTGTGATGCTATGTTGCTCTGCAGGTTTGAGTGTGTTCATGTTGCTGTTACGGTGACGCAGGTTTGAATCCTCCGCTTCAGCTCTGTACATGTGGAGGAGAAACAAAGACCTGCAACTCTCTGCAGAGGCTTTACACTGAATGTTTGTAACCCTGTAACCTTTAAATGAAAACACCGGCTTTGTTTGGGGGTGTTTCTTTTTGGGCTGATTATTTTCTCCATGAATCAATTGATTGATAGTACAGATGGTGAGAAATGTTCATGACAGTGGCACCTTCACTGTTTGTTTAGTCCAAACCTCGACATTATTGCTAATATATTAACATCACAACAACAGAATCTGTTGGTCTCCATCTTTCTATTGATCAGCACAGGGCCAGTTATTATGATGACTCTCAGTCATCTAAACTGACATAATGACCATCATAACCGTCAAAAATATCTTATAGATGCTGAAGTCTGATGCTGGAGTAAGTGTTTAGACATGGTGACAGACAAGATTATATCTCATTAGTTGTCGCTGCAGTTTTTGGATTGATGCCATTTGTCACACAGATTTGGTGCTAAATTTAACATTTTTTTTTTACCACTGGAGAATTAATAAAAATGGTTAATAATCCCTCCAAAATACCACATTAAGACACCAAGACCTTGATGAACACCATAGAAAAAGACATGCTGGGATTTGGGATCAAAAACTTTTGATATTCGGAGATTTCTACAGGAATTGTGTTTTTCAGCGACTAGATGTTGAGAGCTTGTGTAGTGTAAACTGCTCAGAAACCCCCTTATAATCAGTGTAGCTAGGAAAGACATCCATCCTCTGAATGCTCTAGGTCTCTAGTTACCAGGATGTAGTAGTTGTAGTAGTAGTAGTCGTAGTAGTAGTAGTGGTAGTGATAGTAGTAGGCCTCTAGTTTGTGGCTGTAAAGTCTCATGAGGCTTTGAATATCCTAGAGGTCACCACTGGTCATTTTGTACAGGAAAGACAAGTTTCAAAAAATGGTCTCACTGCAATGAAATGTCTCAGATTTACACTGAGACCCAGTTTATGGGATTCAACACTGTTTATGGACCCAGTATGCAGAAATACACAGATACACCATTGTAGAATAGGAGATAATAACACATTTCTACTGCATGCAGAGGAGGGGAAGCAGACGAAGAGGTTGTCTTTTAAATCTGTTGTGGATCCAGTTTGATCCTGACCAGTTGGAGCAGTTTTTGTTACCTTTAAACTCTTTATTTTATGAGGGCTGACGTATCCACAACAAACCCAGTGTGGGCAGACTGGTGGTTTTCCCTCCGGCAGTTTCCACTAGCAGGCTTTATTTGTCGTTCAAACAATCAGTACTGAAACCGTCTTTCCTGCTGACGCCCAGAACCCGGTTTGCTTCCCTTCAGTGTTTTTTTTGTTTTTGTGCTCGAAGATCAGATAATAGATGTGGCTACAGTGGATATAGTGCAGATGTTTGGGTCAGGTTTCCTGAAGTATAAAAATAATCAAAGCAGCTCCGTCTACTTTCTGTTTACTTTAGCAAACAGCCAGAAAGTACAGTAGGTCAAACAGTAATGTGATCGCTCCTGAAAATGAGGTTTTAGGATTATTTTCTTTGTTTAATTAGCTTTAGCTCTTTTAGCTAGCAGCATGGCTTAAAGTAGAGACATTCCAATACCTGAACTTGTGCTATCGGTCAATACCGAGTACCAATCCGATACCAGCGCAATAAAATATATGTATATATAGTAAAACCCTGTGTAAAACATGAACAAACACATGCAGAGAATGAATGCAGTTTGTTTTAATATTCAGCTTTACTTGTTGGATTTTACCCTGTGAAATATTGCCAATGACTTCACGACATCTCTGACTACATACATGCTGAAAATCAAACATTTTTACTGGATTCCTTTAGACATTTTTCAAAGTAAAAGTCCCTGTAAGTGTGTGATTCAACTTGTCCTCATGGTCTAACGTTAAAAAAAGTTAACAAAAACACAATATTGAATCACAGTACTTGTACAATCGCAATACAAACTGAATCAGCACCTGAGTATGGTGGTAGTATTGAATCAGGAGATCGGTGTGTCCTCCCAGCCTAGGCTGGTGAATTTAGGGCGGTATCGGACGTATTTCCGATACTGTTATTGGTATTGGAACAACCCTACTTATGTGTATTTATTAGTGATAAAAACAGATTAATATATTAATAATGTAACACTGAGAAAGGAACCATTCTGCACAATGAGTACTATTAGTTCTAATCCTTCAATCTGTAAGTTTGCTGAAGTAATATTTTGAATTTCGGGCTTTTGCAATTCAATGTTACGATTTATTCTTCTTTAGTATATGTTGTGTGTATGCTGTTCCCTTTGTCAACACCTTATTTTGAAAGCCAGACGTGTCTACTTCCTCTAACTCCTCCAAGGTGGTCTCTAGCTCTCCGTCAGCTCCGTTCTCTTTATCCATCCATGGTCAGCTCCATCGGGGCCGTCTGAATGCATTTAACATAAATGTCAGTATATGGCGCTCTACAGTCGTAGCGTCGGCCCGTCGGACCACGGAGACGAGAGCGACGGCCGGCCGGACCGCACGTTACCGCTGTACGATGACGTTTCCCGTCCGTGACGGAGTTAGCGTGCAGCTTTAGCCGTGATGTCTAGCTCTGCTTTTCCAAAGTGTTTCCCTCCTTTACTGGATGTGTAGTGTTTACAAGGCTGGATTTAACATGGAGGGTGGAGGTCAGATCCACGCCCACCCTCCACCCTTTAATACTTTCTGAGGTTTGTTCTGGTTGACGGATACCGAACGGATATGACGTCACCTTACTCAGACTACCACAATAAAAGCGGTAACTTAATTCTCCCTCCACATAGACTCAGATGAAGCAGATATATCGATTCTGGCTTTAAAAAAATATTTTAAAATGAGAAAAACAACGACAGCTTAGTTAGTAGTAAGTAGTTAGCAGCACTAGCTCCAAAAGTCGCTGAATCTAGAGAGAAAATCAGCTGACAGTCCGACCCTCAGGCCTCCCTCCATCGACTCGCCTCCATTATCATCATGAACATAAACAACGGCACGTCATGACGATTTCAGCTCATAACAAGAAAGTGTTTCTAAAATACGTTACCAACCCTAGCCTGAAGTCAAATAACTGCAGCACTTTACTCAGTTATTTGACTTCAGGCTGGAGTTGGTCTGCTGAAGCCTGAACCCTGCTGTAGGTGTGACTACCTGGTCGGGCTGTTATTTATTCAGCCTTCTTGAATAAGAGCAGCTCAGGTGTGACTACCTGGTCGGGCTGTTATTTATTCAGCCTTCCTGAATAAGAGCAGCTCAGGTGTGACTACCTGGTCGGGCTGTTATTTATTCAGCCTTCCTGAATAAGAGCAGCTCAGGGTGTGGCGCTACCACATGTATGAGGGTGTGTTTGTGAGTGCTACTATTGTGAGCACAGAGGTCACGTCCTCTTTTTGTTTGTAACGTCTCTTTCCGCTCATTCACACGTCGAATGAATCATCCATTTTTTGAGTTTATTTATAGTATAAAAAAATATCATTCAGAAACGTTATTTACGTATGTACATTCAATTAAAACACTGTGGTCACCTCATATCTGTACAGAGACCGGACCGAACTAGATGACGTTACGTTGCTGCATCGCCTATCACTGATCATCATCACTGATCCAGCCAAACTCCATTCACAAAACAAGCAATTTAAAAGTGGTTTGCTTCTCATGTTGTGGACAGACCTGATTAAGCATCAATTCTTCTGACATATCTGAGACTTCAACGAGTACAGAGCAGCTACAGTGGTTATTTCCCCCATGGATGACAGAGGAAAGAAAAGGTGTTGTTTTTAGCTTTTATTTGGAGCTCAGGCTGGAACAGAGTATTATATTTCTGTATTTTTTTGTCCATTTCATCACGTGAATGTGTAACAATCCGCTCTGTTTGTCTTCATCTCAACGCTGTGGTCGCTGTGTTTCTGGTTTCTGGTTTCTGGTTTGTAGTTTCCTGCCTGTCTTCTCACTGACAGCTCAGATGATGAAATATTGATGGAAGATAATTAGTGTTGCATAATACATGTCTCTACTCAGTCCTAAACCCTGCCCACGAAGCCTCTCCATGTAGTCCTCAGAGTCCTGATCCAGATCCCTGATTCTGAGGATCAGCTGCTTGTTCACCGCGACTTCATGTACTAAATAAGGTCCAAAAGCATTCAGATTTTCTTCGACATGAGTTTTAATTTAATTAAGTTGCTAAAAACAATATACTTACCTTGTTTAGAGAGTATGGAGACGTTAGAGCTCACCTGGAAGAAAACATTAATGTTTTAGTCCTTTTAGTCCTAGTTTAATATGTAGTGGTGCGCTTCAGCCTCTTGTGGTCGAAATGAGTATTACAGGAAGAAAACAATAAAGCTGTTCTCACAGATGGAAAAAGAAAGACGGTAAACTAGTAAAATAATCTCGGCAAAACTTATTTTTCCAGCTGTTTCACGGATGAAAATAAAAATTTAAGGAACTTAGATTACTTAATTAATTAATTAATTGGTAAAGTACTGACGCTAAATTAATAAATAAATACATTATGAAATAAAAAACTGTTTAAAGAAAAACTTAAGGAACTTGAAGATAATCCTGACATTTTTTATTTTATTTTTTTCCAGCTGTTTCACGGATGAAAATAAAAATTTAAGCTACTTTATTAACTTTATTGTGGCAGAATTTATTGGTAAAAATAGTGATGCTAAGTTTAAAAAAATACAATTTTTATTGAATAAAAAACAATTTAAAGAAAGATTTAAGGAACTTCTTTTTCCTTTTTTTTCACCTGGAAAAACTTATTTTTCCAAGTGTTTCACAGATAAAAATGAAAAATTTAAGAAACTTAGAGAGATTATCCTGGCCCTTATTCATAAAAGCAGTGATGCTAAGTTAAAAAAACATAAAATATTTATGAATTAAAAACATAACATTCATTGTTGTTAATATAATTTGTTAATGTCTTGTCCATTTCTGAGATGTTTTCAAAGTATCCCACTGTAAATATGGTAAATATCTAGAATACATACATGGAAGTAATACTAGTACTGGTAGTACAGCTAATTTCATAGTAACATCTTGACATATGTTGGTGTATTACTTGTGTAATAACAGTACAGGATTTATATTTTTCTTTTACCATGAAGTGACATCTCGTGAACCGTTTGGTAGAGGCCTGTATTAAACCAACTGTGGGGTGTTTTAAAAAAAACAAACATTTGGGAAAAATATTTCCATTATTTGTTTTATGTAATCTTGAATCAATTACTGCTGGATCCATGCACATGTTGTATTTAGGATTAATATCTCTCTCTCTCTCTCTCTCTCTCTCTCTCCCCCCCCCCCCTCTCTTTTCCCTCCCTCCCTCCCTCCCTCCAGATTAGTGGCTGTATCATCCTCGGAGTCTCCATCTACCTGAAAGTCAGCAACAATGGAAACAAGGTGAGACTGATGTCACCAGTGTTTTGGTCAGAAGATCAATGAATCAGCTCATACGTTAAAATATAGGGATAAATAATAACATAAGAACTTGTGGTAGACAAAAAAACATACTAAACTATTATAAACAGGAATGTGTGTGTGTGTGTGTATATATATATATATATATCTGGTTGTTATATTCAGTTTATATATATATATCACGTTATATATATATAGTGTTATATATATATATATATATATATATATATATATATATATATATATATATACACACGTATATATAATATACATATATATATATACACACACATAAATGTATACATATATATACACACACACACACACATATATGTATACATATATATATACACACACACACACACACACACACATATATATGATAAAAAACATATATATACACACACACACACATATATATATATATATATATATATATACACACACACACACACATAGAGAGAGAGAGAGAATAAATACGTAAATTGCCAAGAATAAATATCACAAGATAAATAAAAAAGCAAATTAAAGCAGAAATAATTTGCCTCATTTTATCAGTTAATTAAAGAATACATTTCTCTTTAATATTGTTTTTGCTCCATTTAATGAGATATTAATTTATTAAGTCATTTATTTATTGATCCATTTATTTTGACGTGTCCCGCCCTCCATAAATTAGAGCCAATCACACAAGCCAGATGTTGTTTCTGTTTCCAGTGTAAAATACTGATTTCCTGTCTCGTGCCAGATCTTAAATAAAACGGTTCCGGCCATCGACCTGATGATCGCCATCGGGGTGATCATCATGGTGCTGGGCTTCCTGGGCTGCTGTGGAGCCATCAGAGAGAACCGCTGCATGCTGCTGATGGTGGGAAGCATGCATCTGATTTATTTCATTTTACGACATACTATACTAGGAATTTTTGGCTTTTTCTACATACTTTATGATATACTTAAGACTTTTTGTGACATACTTTAATGACTTTGTACATACTATATGAATTTTATGACCCTTTTCTTAATGACTTTTATGATATCTTTGACTTTTTCTACATACTTGACTATGACTTTTGATGTTATGACTTTTGTTTTTGACATACTATGACTTTTTTACCATATGACATTTTCTGGCTTTTTAGACATACTATACTGACTTTTTATTAGCATATGACTTACTATACTTCGACTTTGTCTGACTCTTTCATGATGTACTATATTATGAAAAATGTCATAGTATGGAGTTGGGAGACATAATTTCAACTATAACTGTTGGTATTTGGTATTTTTTGTTTGGTATTTAGAGATCACTTCAGTCAACATAATGCTGAGAAAATCAACCCTGCTTTTCTCTTCCTCCTCTGCTCCCTCAGTTCTTCATCAGCCTCCTCGTCATCTTCATCCTCCTGCTGGCGTTGGGCATCCTGGGAGCCGTGAAAGAGAAGGAGGTAAAACAGGAAGTGATGCTGTCCTCGCGTCACCTGTGCTCTCAGACTTCATGTGCATTCATTTGTTTGTGTGCAGGTGAAGGACTGGGTGATGGAGCACCTGGAGAAGTTCACCCCACTGTCGGAGCAACCAGATAATGTGAAGAAAGACATTGAGCAACTGCAGAAGGAGGTAACACACGACTTCCTCATCATGTCGCCACAGAGACAGAAACACAAGAACACACGGTCACAGGAAACTTTAATACGTTCCTTCAAAATCATAGTTTGAGTTGTTAAAAGTGAAATAATTAGCAGGTAGAAAATATATTGAGAGCAGGAAAGTTTCATCTCAGTGATTTTATTTGAGGTTACAAATCAGCAATCTGTCAGAATGATTTATCAAAATTACAGGTCCTACGTTAAATGTCCAGTCAGTGACATTAATTTAAAAATCTTCTCACTGCATGACCCTGTAAGATGGCAAACATCTCATTTGTAGGTCCATAACTGTACTGTGGAAAATGGCACAAGCAAAAAGTAACCCATAAATATTATCTCAAATAAAACAATGTTTAAATCATAAGTTTATGAAAGAAGGAAAAATACATATAATTGTCCAGATGCATATATTTTTACATTCAACATCAAGAAAGACAAATAGAAATCACACTGGACCGAGTTGGATAACAGACCTAAAAACGTCAGGACCAACTCAACAGCTCGCATTTAATAATCGAAAGCGGGATTATTTAAAGGAACGTAATTACGTGAATGCCGCAGGTTATTTGTAAAAAGCACCTCCAGTAAAAACTGAGCTGATCTGGACTTTACACCCGGTAATGAAGCATCAGTCACATGGCAACAACGACCAGACTGAGGTTCCAGTTTGCTTTCATAGCCTTAGTACTCTTTCATAGTGGTCTTATAAAGTCTTAAATACGTCTAGTTGAAACCTGGAAAGATTTAAGGCTCCATATAACAATTTTCATTATTATCGAATCTTTTTGTCTATAAATCTATCTCTCTGTGAAAAATATACTCATATTGCATGTTTTTATTTGATCAGACCAACAATCAAAAACACATTTTCAGCTGCATCTAACAGAGAAAAGTAGCAAATCCTCACAATTAAAGTGGCTGGAAGTGGAGCACATTTCCTTTTAAAAATCACAATTATTTACTCCAAGTAGTGGTAATTTTTCTTGCTCTAAGCTGCTTAATGTTCAGTCTGGTGTGTTGTTGTCTCCTCCTCTCAGCTGAAGTGTTGTGGTATCACGAAAGGACCGGCAGACTGGACCTCGGTTCCCGACTCGTGCCGCTGCAACGCCACCGAGGCGGGCTGCGAGTCCTCGGCCGTCTACACCACGGTGAGACCGGAGCTCCACAGGGGCTGAGCTGTGTGGACCAGGTCATGGTTCTGAAGATGTAGACACTTAATCTGAATTAATGTACACCATTCCAGTCCATTTCACCGTGTGCCGATGTGTGATGATGCCCTGCTCTCCTCCCGCAGCCCTGCGCCACCCAGGTCATCAAACTGATGGAGAAACACATGGAGGTGGTGCTGGGAATCGCCTTCGCCATTGCCATCCTGCTGGTGAGCAAACAAACAAACGCACTTTAATTTACCACCAGAAGTAGTTGTACAAATAGGTCCTGGAGCTGCAACCGATGCACATTTTAACATTCAATAAGCAAAACATTTAAAAAGTATATATGGTTAATTACTAAAGTTATATGTATATTTCCATTTCATACTCTACTCTACTACATCTGACAGCTTTAGTTGTTTTGCAGAGGACATGTACTTGAGTATTTCCATTTTAGACTTTCTTATCAACACACAGACCTCGTGGTAAAGGAGGTATATTTTGTAGTAATCTAAGTGTTACTACACAGAGATAGAGAGAGACAGATAGTGACAGGCAAAGAGAGAGATGGAGAGAGACAGTGACTCCGTCTCTCTCTCTCTCTCTGTTTCTCCATCTCTCTCACTGTCTGTCTCTGAGAAAGAGATAGTGACAGAGAGAAAGAGAGAGACAGATAGATGGACAGAGAAAAACAGAGTGAGAAAGATAGACACAGACAGAAAGATAGAGAGAGAAGGAGAGAGAAATAGACAAACAGAGAGAGTGAGAGAGAGAGACAGACAGAGACACACAGAAAGACAGAGAGAGACTGACAGAGAGAGAGAGAGAGAGAGAGAGAGAGACAGTCAGTCAGTTGCAGGCAGAATACATCATTAAAACTACAAGGTCCTAGACATGAATCAACCTTTAATAGTCTAGAGAGTCTAATTAGCCAATCAATCAATCACAAACCCCAGTTGAGAGTCTAATTAGCCAATCAATCAATCAATCAGAAACCCCAGTTAGAGTAAATTACAAAAAAATCAATCAGAACCCCCAGTTTGAGAGTCTAATTAGCCAATCAATCAATCAGAAACCCCAGTTTGAGAGTCTAATTAGCCAATCAATCAATCAGAAACGCCTGTTTGTCTGAAAGTGCTGAGTCATGGTTACAGTGAGACAGTGTTTCCTGTTTAACTATAGTGTTTTAGATTAATATTTATAGCACAAAATAATTGTGTTTTTTAAATTATTTTTTAAAACTATGGTGTAAAAAGGTTTCCCCTCTCTCTGCAGATTTTTGGCATGGTCTTTTCCATGATTCTCTACTGTCAGATTGGCAAGAAAGGAATCAATAAAGACAACACCATCACCACCTAAACATACCCACACATGGCCCGAATGCCCCCCCAGCCAATCAGCAGTGCCCAATTAACCCATGTGACCTTAGTGCTACTGTAACTTAACCTGTGCTCTTACTGTGGAGGAACACGCTGATATTTTGGTTGACATTTCATACCGTGAACACAGCTAACACATGAAGTTGAATAACAATAAAACGATAATGTAATTAGAAAAAAAATAATTTAATCTCCTGTTAATTGAACAAGTAAAATCAAATTGTATTTTTTGACAAGTAGACTTTCCAAAATATCACTGTTCCTTTGACTTAACCCTTTTTATTTTATTTTATTTTTTATCAAACTCTGTAACAATACAATAGTCTGTTTCTGTTCACATTGTGAGCTCTAACAGTCTAAGAAATTTAGCCCATTACTGCCAAAATTAATCAGCATATACAATGTTACGACATTTTCTCATTATTACAAACTAATTAATCAAGAATTTTAACTAAACTTTGATTTTAAGTGTATTTCCATAAATGATGCTTCTTATTACACAGTAGTAGTGATAGGTGTATATACCTTTAAGAGTTAATATTTCTGCAGTGCGTTCATGTTTGATTAGTTTTTGGTGCAGGAATGGGCTTCCATACATTATACTGCTGTCTGTCGCCAGGTCTGCTGCCATTTTTAGAAAATATCACGAAATAATCCTCAGGAAGATCTTTTAAATAAAAATAAATCTTGTTGCTATGACGATAAAATATGTATTTTTTTTTTTTTACTGGCACTGCTTGAAAACTGTAAGGATGTTTGTGTCATACTATAGAAGATGGGAAATAAAAATGAGAAGGAATACGATCAATTGAAGTAAATCTCGTGTGTATCCATCTTTACTAAATACATTTACATTCTGAGGTACATCATGATTTTTAGCTGCTGAGGCCTGATTGTGACATTACTTTATTTTAAGGCTTTTTTTCAACGTACTGACACACTGTTTCCACATACGAACACCATATAACTTGTACATTACATACTCTGACTTTTTTTTTTATATACTACACAACAACTTTTTAATATTTTGTTCAAAAACACTGATTTTGACACACTATACTATGACTTCTTCAACCTACTATACTCCGTGACTTTTGGATTTTGATTGATTCAACATATGAACACTATGATTTTTTTTTTATAACTTTGACATCCTACACTGTGACTTTTAATATATGACATTTTGTTTAACATACTATACGATGCCTTTAAATCTTTTAAAAAAATACTATTATATGAATATATTTTTTTTGACATACTATATTACTTAGATTTTTTTGACATGATTTACATTTTATTCTCCCACTATGACTTTTATAACGATATACTATATTACTTTGTTTTTCGACATACTATACTATTTTTCCACATACAACACAACTTTTACATTTTTTCACAATACTATACTGACTTTTTTCAACACATAGTATAACTTTATTTTTTCAACCTACTGTACTCTGTGACTTTCTAAAATTTATTCAACACACTGATTTTTTTAAAAATAACTTTTCAACACCCTAAACTGGGACTGGGAATATACTATGACCTTTTTTTTCAATATACTATATGATGGCTTAATTTTTTTTTTAAAACATACCATTATATGGATACATTATTTGTTTTCGACTTACTATGACTTATTTGACGTGCTATAGTATTTTTTAAGAAAATGTTTTGATATAATTTATATTTTTTTCCCGTATTTTTCAACATACTATAATATGATTTATTTCTTATGAAATTTTTTTGATATAATTTGACTTTCTTTAATCATAAAACCGTTTAACATACAATAATATGATTGTTTTCATGATTTCTACAAAATTCAATACTATGACTTTTTTCATGAAATTTTTCAACATACTAAACTATGACTTTTTTCATGAAACTTTTCAACGTACTACAATGACTTTATTTCATCATAATGTTGTTTAACATATGGTAATATGACTGTTAACATGAATTTTTTTGAGATTCAACACAATGACCTGTTTTTCATAAAATTTTTCGACATACTATACTATGACGCTTTTTTTGTAAAATTTTCCAACATTTCACGACATGACTTTTTTCCAACACAGAATCATTTTACGTGCTATAATATGACCGTTTTCATCGAAAAATTTCAAAATACTACACTGTTTTTTTTGTAAAATTTTCTAATATCTCACGAAATTACTTTTTTCCACCATAGGATCATTTTACGTGTTATAATACGACCGTTTTCATGATTTATTTCGACATCAACAAAATTTGACGTTTTCATCGAAAAATTTCGACATACTACACTATGATGTTTTTTTTGTAAAATTTTCCAACATTTCATTAAATCACTTTTTTCCACCATAGAATAATTTTACATGCTATAACACGACCGCTTTCATTTTTCGACAGTGAAAAAATTTTGACGTTTTCATCGAAAAATTTCGACATACTATACTATGGCGTTTTTTTTGTAAAATTTTCCAACATTTGACGAAATTACTTTTTTCCACCACAGAATCATTTCACATGCTATAATACGACAATTTTCATGATTTATTTCGACATAAAAAACTTTGACGTTTTCATCGAAAAATTTCTACATACTATACTATGGCGTTTTTTTTGTAAAATTTTCCAACATTTGACGAAATTAGTTTTTTCCACCATAGAATCATTTTACGTGCTATAATACAACCACTTCCATGACTTTCTTCGACAGTGAAAAAATTTTGACGTTTTCATCAAAAAATTTCGACATACTACACTATGACGTTTTTTTTGTAAAATTTTCCAACATTTCACGAAATGAATTTTTTCCACCATAGAATCATTGTACATCCCATAATAAGCCCGTTTTCATGATTATTTTCGACATCAAAAAAATTTGACATTTTTATCGAAAAATTTCGACATACTATACTATGGCGTTTTTTTATTTTGTAGAATTTTCCAACATTTCACGAAATTAGTTTTTTCCACCATAGAATCATTTTACATGCTATAATACGACCATTTTCATGATTTATTTCAACATCAAAAAAATTTGACGATTTCATAGAAAAATTTCGACATACTATACTATGGCGTTTTTTTTTAAATTTTCCAACATTTCACGAAACGACTTTTTTCCACCACAGAATTATTTTACATGCTATAATACGACCGTTTTCATGATTTATTTCAACATCAAAAAAATTTGACGTTTTCATCGAAAAATTTCGACATACTACACTATGACGTTTTTTTATTTTGTAGAATTTTCCAACATTTCACGAAATTACTTTTTTCCACCATAGAATCATTTTACATGCTATAATACGACCGTTTTCATGATTTATTTCAACATCAAAAAAATTTGACGTTTTCATCGAAAAATTTCGACATACTACACTATGACGTTTTTTTATTTTGTAGAATTTTCCAACATTTCACGAAATTACTTTTTTCCACCATAGAATCATTTTACATGCTATAATACGACCGTTTTCATGATTTTTTTCGACATTAAAATTAATTGACGTTTTCATCGAAAAATTTCGACATACTATACTATGATATTTTTTTTGTAAAATTTTCCAACATTTCACGAAATGACTTTTTTCCACCATAGAATCATTGTACATCCTATAATAAGCCCGTTTTCATGATTTTTTTCGACATCAAAAAATTTGACATTTTTATCGAAAAATTTCGACATACTATACTATGACGTTTTTTTATTTTGTAAAATAACCAAAAATTTCAGAAAATAAGAATTTTCAACAAAAAAATATTTTATTTTCGCCTTTTCATGATTTTTTCAATGTCAAAAAAATTTGACGATTTCATCGAAAAATTTCGGCATACTAAACTATGACGTTTTTTTAAAATTTTCCAACATTTCACGAAATGACTTTTTTCCACCATAGAATCATTTTACATCCTATAATAAGCCCGTTTTCATGATTTATTTCAACATCAAAAAAATTTGACTATTTCATAGAAAAATTTCGACATACTATACTATGGCGTTTTTTTATTGTAAAATTTTCCAACATTTGATGAAATTACTTTTTTCCACCACAGAATCATTTTACATGCTATAATACGACAATTTTCATGATTTATTTCAACATCAAAAAAATTTGACGTTTTCTTCAAAAAATTTCGACATACTATACTATGACGTTTTTTTGTAAAATTTTCCAACATTTCACGAAATGACTTTTTTCCACCATAGAATCATTGTACATCCTATAATAAGCCCGTTTTCATGATTTTTTTCGACATCAAAAAAATTTGACATTTTTATCGAAAAATTTCGACATACTATACTATGGCGTTTTTTTTATTTTGTAGAATTTTCCAACATTTCACGAAATTACTTTTTTCCACCATAGAATCATTTTACATGCTATAATACGACCATTTTCATGATTTATTTCAACATCAAAAAAATTTGACGATTTCATAGAAAAATTTCGACATACTATACTATGGCGTTTTTTTGTAAAATTTTCCAACATTTCACGAAACGACTTTTTTCCACCACAGAATTATTTTACATGCTATAATACGACCGTTTTCATGATTTATTTCAACATCAAAAAAATTTGACGTTTTCATCGAAAAATTTCGACATACTACACTATGACGTTTTTTTATTTTGTAGAATTTTCCAACATTTCACGAAATTACTTTTTTCCACCACAGAATCATTTTACATGCTATAATACGACAATTTTCATGATTTTTTTCGACATTAAAATTAATTGACGTTTTCATCGAAAAATTTCGACATACTATACTATGACGTTTTTTTATTTTGTAGAATTATCCAACATTTCACGAAATTAGTATTTTCCACCATAGAATCATTTTACATGCTATAATACGACCGTTTTAATGATTTATTTCAACATCAAAAAAATTTGACGTTTTCATCGAAAAATTTCGACATACTACACTATGACGTTTTTTTGTAAAATTTTCCAACATTTCACGAAATGACTTTTTTCCAACATAGAATCATTTTAAATGCTATAATACGACCGTTTTCATGATTTATTTCGACATCGAAAAAATTTGACGTTTTCATGAAAAAATTTCGACATACTATACTATGACGTTTTTTTGTAAAATTTTCCAACATTTCACGAAATTACTTTTTTCCACCACAGAATCATTTTACATGCTATAATACGACAATTTTCATGATTTTTTTCGACATTAAAATTAATTGACGTTTTTGTCGAAAAATTTCGACATACTGTACTATGATGTTTTTTTTGTAAAATTTTCCAACATTTCACGAAATGACTTTTTTCCACCATAGAATCATTGTACATCCTATAATAAGCCCGTTTTCATGATTTTTTTCGACATCAAAAAAATTTGACGTTTTCATCAAAAAATTTCGACATACTATACTATGACGTTTTTTTTGTAAAATTTTCCAACATTTCACGAAATGACTTTTTTCCACCACAGAATTATTTTACATGCTATAATACGACCGTTTTCATGATTTATTTCAACATCAAAAAAATTTGACGTTTTCATCGAAAAATTTTGACATACTACACTATGACGTTTTTTTGTAAAATTTTCCAACATTTCACGAAATTACTTTTTTCCACCATAGAATCATTTTACATGCTATAATACGACCGCTTTCATGATTTTTTTCAACAGTGAAAAAATTTGACGTTTTCATCGAAAAATTTCGACATACTATACTATGACGTTTTTTTTTGTAAAATTTTCCAACATTTCACGAAATGACCTGTTTCCACCACAGAATCATTTTACATGCTATAATACGACCGTTTTCATGATTTATTTCAACATCAAAAAAATTTGACTATTTCATAGAAAAATTTCGACATACTATACTATGACGTTTTTTATTGTAAAATTTTCCAACATTTCACGAAATTACTTTTTTCCACCACAGAATCATTTTACATGCTATAATACGACAATTTTCATGATTTATTTCGACATCAAAAAAATTTGACGTTTTCTTCAAAAAATTTCGACATACTATACTATGACGTTTTTTTTTGTAAAATTTTCCAACATTTCACGAAATGACTTTTTTCCACCACAGAATCATTTGTACATCCTATAATAAGCCCGTTTTCATGATTTTTTTCGACATCAAAAAAATTTGACATTTTCTATCAAAAAATTTCGACATACTATACTATGACGTTTTTTTTTGTAAAATATTCCAACATTTCACGAAATGACTTTTTTCCACCACAGAATCATTTTACATGCTATAATATGACCGTTTTCATGATTTATTTCAACATCAAAAAAATTTGACATTTTTATCAAAAAATTTCGACATACTATACTATGATGCTTTTTTTTTTGTAGAATTTTCCAACATTTCACGAAATTACTTTTTTCCACCACAGAATCATTTTACATGCTATAATACGACAATTTTCATGATTTATTTCGACATCGAAAAAATTTGACGTTTTCATGAAAAAATTTCGACATACTATACTATAACGTTTTTTTTGTAAAATTTTCCAACATTTCACGAAATTACTTTTTTCCACCACAGAATCATTTTACATGCTATAATACGACCGTTTTCATGATTTATTTCAACATCAAAAAAATTTGACATTTTTATCGAAAAATTTCGACATACTATACTATGGGGTTTTTTTATTTTGTAGAATTTTCCAACATTTCACGAAATTAGTTTTTTCCACCATAGAATCATTTTACATGCTATAATACGACCATTTTCATGATTTATTTCAACATCAAAAAAATTTGACGATTTCATAGAAAAATTTCGACATACTATACTATGGCGTTTTTTTTGTAAAATTTTCCAACATTTCACGAAACAACTTTTTTCCACCACAGAATTATTTTACATGCTATAACACGACCGTTTTCATGATTTATTTCAACATCAAAAAAATTTGACGTTTTCATCGAAAAATTTCGACATACTACACTATGACGTTTTTTATTTTGTAGAATTTTCCAACATTTCACGAAATTACTTTTTTCCACCATAGAATCATTTTACATGCTATAATACGACCGTTTTCATGATTTATTTCAACATCAAAAAAATTTGACTTTTTCATCGAAAAATTTCGACATACTATACTATGGCGTTTTTTTATTGTAAAATTTTCCAACGTTTCACGAAATTACTTTTTTCCACCACAGAATCATTTTACATGCTATAATACGACAATTTTCATGATTTTTTTCGACATTAAAATTAATTGACGTTTTCATCGAAAAATTTCGACATACTATACTATGATGTTTTTTTTGTAAAATTTTCCAACATTTCACGAAATGACTTTTTTCCACCATAGAATCATTGTACATCCTATAATAAGCCCGTTTTCATGATTTTTTTCGACATCAAAAAATTTGACATTTTTATCGAAAAATTTCGACATACTATACTATGACGTTTTTTTATTTTGTAGAATTATCCAACATTTCACGAAATTAGTATTTTCCACCATAGAATCATTTTACATGCTATAATACGACCATTTTCATGATTTATTTCAACATCAAAAAAATTTGACGATTTCATCGAAAAATTTCGACATACTATACTATGACGTTTTTTTTGTAAAATTTTCCAACATTTCACGAAATGACTTTTTTCCACCATAGAATCATTTTACATCCTATAATAAGCCCGTTTTCATGATTTATTTCAACATCAAAAAAATTTGACTATTTCATAGAAAAATTTCGACATACTATACTATGGCGTTTTTTTATTGTAAAATTTTCCAACATTTGATGAAATTACTTTTTTCCACCACAGAATCATTTTACATGCTATAATACGACAATTTTCATGATTTATTTCAACATCAAAAAAATTTGACGTTTTCTTCAAAAAATTTCGACATACTATACTATGACGTTTTTTTGTAAAATTTTCCAACATTTCACGAAATGACTTTTTTCCACCATAGAATCATTGTACATCCTATAATAAGCCCGTTTTCATGATTTTTTTCGACATCAAAAAAATTTGACATTTTTATCGAAAAATTTCGACATACTATACTATGGCGTTTTTTTATTTTGTAGAATTTTCCAACATTTCACGAAATTACTTTTTTCCACCATAGAATCATTTTACATGCTATAATACGACCATTTTCATGATTTATTTCAACATCAAAAAAATTTGACGATTTCATAGAAAAATTTCGACATACTATACTATGGCGTTTTTTTTGTAAAATTTTCCAACATTTCACGAAACGACTTTTTTCCACCACAGAATTATTTTACATGCTATAATACGACCGTTTTCATGATTTATTTCAACATCAAAAAAATTTGACGTTTTCATTGAAAAATTTCGACATACTATACTATGACGTTTTTTTATTTTGTAGAATTATCCAACATTTCACGAAATTAGTATTTTCCACCATAGAATCATTTTACATGCTATAATACGACCGTTTTAATGATTTATTTCAACATCAAAAAAATTTGACGTTTTCATCGAAAAATTTCGACATACTATACTATGACGTTTTTTTGTAAAATTTTCCAACATTTCACGAAATTACTTTTTTCCACCACAGAATCATTTTACATGCTATAATACGACAATTTTCATAATTTATTTCGACATCAAAAAAATTTGACGTTTTCTTCAAAAAATTTCGACATACTATACTATGACGTTTTTTTTGTAAAATTTTCCAACATTTCACGAAATGACCTGTTTCCACCATAGAATCATTTTACGTGCTATAATACGACCGTTTTCATGATTTATTTCAACATCAAAAAAATTTGACGTTTTCATCGAAAAATTTCGACATACTACACTATGACGTTTTTTTGTAAAATTTTCCAACATTTCACGAAATGACTTTTTTCCAACATAGAATCATTTTAAATGCTATAATACGACCGTTTTCATGATTTATTTCAACATCAAAAAAATTTGACGTTTTCATCGAAATATTTCGACATACTATACTATGATATTGTTTTTGTAAAATTTTCCAACATTTCACGAAATTACTTTTTTCCACCACAGAATCATTTAACATGCTATAATACGACAATTTTCATGATTTATTTCGACATCGAAAAAATTTGACGTTTTCATGAAAAAATTTCGACATACTATACTATGACGTTTTTTTTGTAAAATTTTCCAACATTTCACGAAATGACTTTTTTACACCATAGAATCATTGTACATCCTATAATAAGCCCGTTTTCATGATTTATTTCAACATCAAAAAAATTTGACTATTTCATAGAAAAATTTCGACATACTATACTATGGCGTTTTTTTATTGTAAAATTTTCCAACATTTGATGAAATTACTTTTTTCCACCACAGAATCATTTTACATGCTATAATACGACAATTTTCATGATTTATTTCGACATCAAAAAAATACTACATACTATACTACGACATTTTTTTGGGGGGGGGGCGGCAGTAGCTCAGTCCGTCAGGACTTGGGTTAGGACGCGGAGGACGCCGGTTCAAGTCCCCCATGGACCAAGACCAACTGGTTGCTGGAGAGGTGCCAGTTTACCTCTTGGGCACTGCCGAAGTGCCCCTGAGCAGGGCACTGAACCACCAACTGCTCTGGGCGCTTGTCAGGAGCAGCCCCCTCACTCTGACATCTCTCCATTGACATGTATATGTACTGTGTGAACAACAGAGTGTAAAACTGAATTTCCCCACTGTGGGACTAATAAAGGAATATCTTCTTCTTCTTCTTTTTTTGTAAAATTTTCGAACATTTCACAAAATGACTTTTTTCAACCACAGAATCATTTTACATGCTATAATATGACCGTTTTCATGATTTATTTCAACATCAAAAAAATTTGACGTTTTCATCGAAAAATTTCGACATACTATACTATGGCGTTTTTTTATTGAAAAATTTTATACGTTTCACGAAATTACTTTTTTCCACCACAGAATCATTTTACATGCTATAATACGACAATTTTCATGATTTTTTTCGACATTAAAATTAATTGACGTTTTCATCGAAAAATTTCGACATACTATACTATGGCGTTTTTTTATTTTGTAGAATTATCCAACATTTCACGAAATTAGTATTTTCCACCATAGAATCATTTTACATGCTATAATACGACCGTTTTAATGATTTATTTCAACATCAAAAAAATTTGACGTTTTCATCGAAAAATTTCGACATACTATACTATGACGTTTTTTTGTAAAATTTTCCAACATTTCACGAAATTACTTTTTTCCACCACAGAATCATTTTACATGCTATAATACGACAATTTTCATAATTTATTTCGACATCAAAAAAATTTGACGTTTTCTTCAAAAAATTTCGACATACTATACTATGACGTTTTTTTTGTAAAATTTTCCAACATTTCACGAAATGACTTTTTTCCACCATAGAATCATTGTACATCCCATAATAAGCCCGTTTTCATGATTTTTTTCGACATCAAAAAAATTTGACATTTTTATCGAAAAATTTCGACATACTATACTATGACGTTTTTTTATTTTGTAGAATTTTCCAACATTTCACGAAATTACTTTTTTCCACCACAGAATCATTTTACATGCTATAATACGACAATTTTCATGATTTATTTCGACATCGAAAAAATTTGACGTTTTCATGAAAAAATTTCGACATACTATACTATGACGTTTTTTTGTAAAATTTTCCAACATTTCACGAAATTACTTTTTTCCACCACAGAATCATTTTACATGCTATAATACGACAATTTTCATGATTTTTTTCGACATTAAAATTAATTGACGTTTTCATCGAAAAATTTCGACATACTATACTATGGCGTTTTTTTATTGTAAAATTTTCCAACGTTTCACGAAATTACTTTTTTCCACCACAGAATCATTTTACATGCTATAATACGACCGTTTTCATGATTTATTTCAACATCAAAAAAATTTGACTTTTTCATCGAAAAATTTCGACATACTATACTATGGCGTTTTTTTATTGTAAAATTTTCCAACGTTTCACGAAATTACTTTTTTCCACCACAGAATCATTTTACATGCTATAATACGACAATTTTCATGATTTTTTTCGACATTAAAATTAATTGACGTTTTCATCGAAAAATTTCGACATACTATACTATGACGTTTTTTTATTTTGTAGAATTATCCAACATTTCACGAAATTAGTATTTTCCACCATAGAATCATTTTACATGCTATAATACGACCGTTTTAATGATTTATTTCAACATCAAAAAAATTTGACGTTTTCATCGAAAAATTTCGACATACTATACTATGACTTTTTTTGTAAAATTTTCCAACATTTCACAAAATTACTTTTTTCCACCACAGAATCATTTTACATGCTATAATACGACAATTTTCATAATTTATTTCGACATCAAAAAAATTTGACGTTTTCTTCAAAAAATTTCGACATACTATACTATGACGTTTTTTTTGTAAAATTTTCCAACATTTCACGAAATGACCTGTTTCCACCATAGAATCATTTTACGTGCTATAATACGACCGTTTTCATGATTTATTTCAACATCAAAAAAATTTGACGTTTTCATCGAAAAATTTCGACATACTACACTATGACGTTTTTTTGTAAAATTTTCCAACATTTCACGAAATGACTTTTTTCCAACATAGAATCATTGTACATCCTATAATAAGCCCGTTTTCATGATTTTTTTCGACATCAAAAAAATTTGACATTTTTATCGAAAAATTTCGACATACTATACTATGACGTTTTTTTGTAAAATTTTCCAACATTTCACGAAATGACTTTTTTCCACCATAGAATCATTTTAAATGCTATAATACGACCGTTTTCATGATTTATTTCACCATCAAAAAAATTTGACGTTTTCATCGAAAAATTTCGACATACTACACTATGAAGTTTTTTTGTAAAATTTTCCAACATTTCACGAAATGACTTTTTTCCGACATATAATCATTTTAGATGCTATAATACGACCGTTTTCATGATTTATTTCAACATCAAAAAAATTTGACGTTTTCATAGAAAAATTTCGACATACTATACTATGACGTTTTTTTGTAAAATTTTCCAACATTTCACGAAATGACTTTTTTCCACCATAGAATCATTGTACATCCTATAATAAGCCCGTTTTCATGATTTTTTTCGACATCAAAAAAATTTGACATTTTTATCGAAAAATTTCGACATACTATACTATGGCGTTTTTTTATTTTGTAGAATTTTCCAACATTTCACGAAATTACTTTTTTCCACCATAGAATCATTTTACATGCTATAATACGACCATTTTCATGATTTATTTCAACATCAAAAAAATTTGACGATTTCATAGAAAAATTTCGACATACTATACTATGGCGTTTTTTTTGTAAAATTTT
This sequence comes from Pterois miles, assembly GCA_947000775.1. Lineage (NCBI taxonomy): Eukaryota > Metazoa > Chordata > Actinopteri > Perciformes > Scorpaenidae > Pterois > Pterois miles. The sequence goes on from CAMQGK010000549.1 coordinate 2,250,119, forward strand.
CCAACATTTCACGAAACGACTTTTTTCCACCACAGAATTATTTTACATGCTATAATACGACCGTTTTCATGATTTATTTCAACATCAAAAAAATTTGACGTTTTCATTGAAAAATTTCGACATACTATACTATGACGTTTTTTTATTTTGTAGAATTATCCAACATTTCACGAAATTAGTATTTTCCACCATAGAATCATTTTACATGCTATAATACGACCGTTTTAATGATTTATTTCAACATCAAAAAAATTTGACGTTTTCATCGAAAAATTTCGACATACTATACTATGACGTTTTTTTGTAAAATTTTCCAACATTTCACGAAATTACTTTTTTCCACCACAGAATCATTTTACATGCTATAATACGACAATTTTCATAATTTATTTCGACATCAAAAAAATTTGACGTTTTCTTCAAAAAATTTCGACATACTATACTATGACGTTTTTTTTGTAAAATTTTCCAACATTTCACGAAATGACCTGTTTCCACCATAGAATCATTTTACGTGCTATAATACGACCGTTTTCATGATTTATTTCAACATCAAAAAAATTTGACGTTTTCATCGAAAAATTTCGACATACTACACTATGACGTTTTTTTGTAAAATTTTCCAACATTTCACGAAATGACTTTTTTCCAACATAGAATCATTTTAAATGCTATAATACGACCGTTTTCATGATTTATTTCAACATCAAAAAAATTTGACGTTTTCATCGAAATATTTCGACATACTATACTATGATATTGTTTTTGTAAAATTTTCCAACATTTCACGAAATTACTTTTTTCCACCACAGAATCATTTAACATGCTATAATACGACAATTTTCATGATTTATTTCGACATCGAAAAAATTTGACGTTTTCATGAAAAAATTTCGACATACTATACTATGACGTTTTTTTTGTAAAATTTTCCAACATTTCACGAAATGACTTTTTTCCACCATAGAATCATTGTACATCCTATAATAAGCCCGTTTTCATGATTTATTTCAACATCAAAAAAATTTGACTATTTCATAGAAAAATTTCGACATACTATACTATGGCGTTTTTTTATTGTAAAATTTTCCAACATTTGATGAAATTACTTTTTTCCACCACAGAATCATTTTACATGCTATAATACGACAATTTTCATGATTTATTTCGACATCAAAAAAATACTACATACTATACTACGACATTTTTTTTGGGGGGGGGGGGCGGCAGTAGCTCAGTCCGTCAGGACTTGGGTTAGGACGCGGAGGACGCCGGTTCAAGTCCCCCATGGACCAAGACCAACTGGTTGCTGGAGAGGTGCCAGTTTACCTCTTGGGCACTGCCGAAGTGCCCCTGAGCAGGGCACTGAACCACCAACTGCTCTGGGCGCTTGTCAGGAGCAGCCCCCTCACTCTGACATCTCTCCATTGACATGTATATGTACTGTGTGAACAACAGAGTGTAAAACTGAATTTCCCCACTGTGGGACTAATAAAGGAATATCTTCTTCTTCTTCTTTTTTTGTAAAATTTTCCAACATTTCACAAAATGACTTTTTTCAACCACAGAATCATTTTACATGCTATAATATGACCGTTTTCATGATTTATTTCAACATCAAAAAAATTTGACGTTTTCATCGAAAAATTTCGACATACTATACTATGGCGTTTTTTTATTGTAAAATTTTCCAACGTTTCACGAAATTACTTTTTTCCACCACAGAATCATTTTACATGCTATAATACGACAATTTTCATGATTTTTTTCGACATTAAAATTAATTGACGTTTTCATCGAAAAATTTCGACATACTATACTATGACGTTTTTTTATTTTGTAGAATTATCCAACATTTCACGAAATTAGTATTTTCCACCATAGAATCATTTTACATGCTATAATACGACCGTTTTAATGATTTATTTCAACATCAAAAAAATTTGACGTTTTCATCGAAAAATTTCGACATACTATACTATGACGTTTTTTTGTAAAATTTTCCAACATTTCACGAAATTACTTTTTTCCACCACAGAATCATTTTACATGCTATAATACGACAATTTTCATAATTTATTTCGACATCAAAAAAATTTGACGTTTTCTTCAAAAAATTTCGACATACTATACTATGACGTTTTTTTTGTAAAATTTTCCAACATTTCACGAAATGACTTTTTTCCACCATAGAATCATTGTACATCCCATAATAAGCCCGTTTTCATGATTTTTTTCGACATCAAAAAAATTTGACATTTTTATCGAAAAATTTCGACATACTATACTATGACGTTTTTTTATTTTGTAGAATTTTCCAACATTTCACGAAATTACTTTTTTCCACCACAGAATCATTTTACATGCTATAATACGACAATTTTCATGATTTATTTCGACATCGAAAAAATTTGACGTTTTCATGAAAAAATTTCGACATACTATACTATGACGTTTTTTTGTAAAATTTTCCAACATTTCACGAAATTACTTTTTTCCACCACAGAATCATTTTACATGCTATAATACGACAATTTTCATGATTTTTTTCGACATTAAAATTAATTGACGTTTTCATCGAAAAATTTCGACATACTATACTATGGCGTTTTTTTATTGTAAAATTTTCCAACGTTTCACGAAATTACTTTTTTCCACCACAGAATCATTTTACATGCTATAATACGACCGTTTTCATGATTTATTTCAACATCAAAAAAATTTGACTTTTTCATCGAAAAATTTCGACATACTATACTATGGCGTTTTTTTATTGTAAAATTTTCCAACGTTTCACGAAATTACTTTTTTCCACCACAGAATCATTTTACATGCTATAATACGACAATTTTCATGATTTTTTTCGACATTAAAATTAATTGACGTTTTCATCGAAAAATTTCGACATACTATACTATGACGTTTTTTTATTTTGTAGAATTATCCAACATTTCACGAAATTAGTATTTTCCACCATAGAATCATTTTACATGCTATAATACGACCGTTTTAATGATTTATTTCAACATCAAAAAAATTTGACGTTTTCATCGAAAAATTTCGACATACTATACTATGACTTTTTTTGTAAAATTTTCCAACATTTCACAAAATTACTTTTTTCCACCACAGAATCATTTTACATGCTATAATACGACAATTTTCATAATTTATTTCGACATCAAAAAAATTTGACGTTTTCTTCAAAAAATTTCGACATACTATACTATGACGTTTTTTTTGTAAAATTTTCCAACATTTCACGAAATGACCTGTTTCCACCATAGAATCATTTTACGTGCTATAATACGACCGTTTTCATGATTTATTTCAACATCAAAAAAATTTGACGTTTTCATCGAAAAATTTCGACATACTACACTATGACGTTTTTTTGTAAAATTTTCCAACATTTCACGAAATGACTTTTTTCCAACATAGAATCATTGTACATCCTATAATAAGCCCGTTTTCATGATTTTTTTCGACATCAAAAAAATTTGACATTTTTATCGAAAAATTTCGACATACTATACTATGACGTTTTTTTGTAAAATTTTCCAACATTTCACAAAATGACTTTTTTCCAACATAGAATCATTTTAAATGCTATAATACGACCGTTTTCATGATTTATTTCAACATCAAAAAAATTTGACGTTTTCATCGAAAAATTTCGACATACTACACTATGAAGTTTTTCTGTAAAATTTTCCAACATTTCACGAAATGACTTTTTTCCGACATATAATCATTTTAGATGCTATAATACGACCGTTTTCATGATTTATTTCAACATCAAAAAAATTTGACGTTTTCATCGAAAAATTTCGACATACTATACTATGACGTTTTTTTTATTTTGTAGAATTATCCAACATTTCACGAAATTAGTTTTTTCCACCATAGAATCATTTTACATGCTATAATACGACCGTTTTCATGATTTATTTCAACATCAAAAAAATTTGACGTTTTCATCGAAAAATTTCGACATACTATACTATGACGTTTTTTTTGTAAAATTTTCCAACATTTCACGAAATGACTTTTTTCCACCACAGAATTATTTTACATGCTATAATACGACCGTTTTCATGATTTATTTCAACATCAAAAAAATTTGACGTTTTCATCGAAAAATTTCGACATACTACACTATGACGTTTTTTTGTAAAATTTTCCAACATTTCACGAAATTACTTTTTTCCACCATAGAATCATTTTACATGCTATAATACGACCGTTTTCATGATTTTTTTCAACATCAAAAAAATTTGACGTTTTCATCGAAAAATTTCGACATACTATACTATGACGTTTTTTTTGTAAAATTTTCCAACATTTCACGAAATGACCTGTTTCCACCACAGAATCATTTTACATGCTATAATACGACCGTTTTCATGATTTTTTTCGACATCGAAAAAATTTCACGTTTTCATCGAAAAATTTCGACATACTACACTATGACGTATTTTTTTTGTAAAATTTTCTAACATTTCACGAAATTACTTTTTTCCACCATAGAATCATTTTACATTCTATAATACGACAATTTTCATGATTTATTTCAACATCAAAAAAATACTACATACTATATTACGACATTTTTTTTTGGGGGGGGGGGGGGGCGGCAGTAGCTCAGTCCGTCAGGACTTGGGTTAGGACGCGGAGGACGCCGGTTCAAGTCCCCCATGGACCAAGACCAACTGGTTGCTGGAGAGGTGCCAGTTTACCTCTTGGGCATTGCCGAAGTGCCCCTGAGCAAGGCACCGAACCACCAACTGCTCTGGGCGCTTGCCAGGAGCAGCCCCCTCACTCTGACATCTCTCCATTGACATGTATATGTACTGTGTGAACAACAGAGTGTAAAACTGAATTTCCCCACTGTGGGACTAATAAAGGAATATCTTCTTCATCTTCTTTTTTTGTAAAATTTTCCAACATTTCACGAAATTACTTTTTTCCACCACAGAATCATTTTACATGCTATAATACGACAATTTTCATTATTTTTTTCGACATTAACAGTAATTGACGTTTTCATCGAAAAATTTCGACATACTATACTATGATGTTTTTTTTGTAAAATTTTCCAAAATTTCACGAAATGACTTTTTTCCACCATAGAATCATTGTACATCCTATAATAAGCCCGTTTTCATGATTTTTTTCGACATCAAAAAAATTTGACATTTTTATCGAAAAATTTCGACATACTATACTATGGCGTTTTTTTATTGTAAAATTTTCCAACATTTGACGAAATTGAAATTAAAATCGATATACTATGACGCTTTTTTTTTTGTAGAATTTTCCAACATTTCACGAAATTACTTTTTTCCACCATAGAATCATTTTACATGCTATAATACGACCGTTTTCATGATTTATTTCAACATCAAAAAAATTTGACTATTTCATAGAAAAATTTCGACATACTATACTATGGCGTTTTTTTATTGTAAAATTTTCCAACATTTGACGAAATTACTTTTTTCCACCACAGAATCATTTTACATGCTATAATACGACAATTTTCATGATTTATTTCGACATCAAAAAAATTTGACGTTTTCTTCAAAAAATTTCGACATACTATACTATGACGTTTTTTTTAAAAAATTTCTAATATTTAAAAAATTCCATTTTTTTTTGTAAAATTTTCCAACATTTCACGAAATGACTTTTTTCCACCATAGAATCATTGTACATCCTATAATAAGCCCGTTTTCATGATTTTTTTCGACATCAAAAAAATTTGACATTTTTATCGAAAAATTTCGACATACTATACTATGACGTTTTTTTTTGTAAAATATTCCAATATTTCACGAAACGAATTTTTTCCACCACAGAATTATTTTACATGCTATAATATGACCGTTTTCATGATTTATTTCAACATCAAAAAAATTTTAATTTTCATCGAAAAATTTCGACATACTATACTATGGCGTTTTTTTATTGTAAAATTTTCCAACGTTTCACGAAATTACTTTTTTACAACACAGAATCATTTTACATGCTATAATACGACAATTTTCATGATTTTTTTCGACATTAAAATTAATTGACGTTTTCATCGCAAAAATTTCGACATACTATACTATGATGTTTTTTTTGTAAAATTTTCCAACATTTCACGAAATTACTTTTTTCCACCACAGAATCATTTTACATGCTATAATACGACAATTTTCATGATTTATTTCGACATCGAAAAAATTTGACGTTTTCATCAAAAAATTTCGACATACTATACTATGACGTTTTTTTGTAGAATTTTCCAACATTTCACGAAATTACTTTTTTCCACCATAGAATCATTTTACATGCTATAATATGACCATTTTCATGATTTATTTCAACATCAAAAAAATTTGACTTTTTCATCGAAAAATTTCAACATACTATACTATGGCGTTTTTTTATTGTAAAATTTTCCAACATTTGACGAAATTACTTTTTTCCACCACAGAATCATTTTACATGCTATAATACGACAATTTTCATGATTTATTTCGACATCAAAAAAATTTGACGTTTTCTTCAAAAAATTTCGACATACTATACTATGACGTTTTTTTGTAAAATTTTCCAACATTTCACGAAATGACTTTTTTCCACGATAGAATCATTGTACATCCTATAATAAGCCCGTTTTCATGATTTTTTTCCATAAAAAGCGTTACGAAAAAAATGAAAAAATAAAAAGCTTTTTCCACCACAGAATTATTTTACATGCTATAATATGACCGTTTTCATGATTTATTTCAACATCAAAAAAATTTGACATTTTTATCGAAAAATTTCGACATACTATACTATGACGTTTTTTTATTTTGTAGAATTTTCCAACATTTCACGAAATGACTTTTTTCCACCACAGAATTATTTTACATGCTATAATATGACCGTTTTCATGATTTATTTCAACATCAAAAAAATTTTAATTTTCATCGAAAAATTTCGACATACTATACTATGGCGTTTTTTTATTGTAAAATTTTCCAACGTTTCACGAAATTACTTTTTTACAACACAGAATCATTTTACATGCTATAATACGACAATTTTCATGATTTTTTTCGACATTAAAATTAATTGACGTTTTCATCGCAAAAATTTCGACATACTATACTATGATGTTTTTTTTGTAAAATTTTCCAACATTTCACGAAATTACTTTTTTCCACCACAGAATCATTTTACATGCTATAATACGACAATTTTCATGATTTATTTCGACATCGAAAAAATTTGACGTTTTCATCAAAAAATTTCGACATACTATACTATGACGTTTTTTTGTAGAATTTTCCAACATTTCACGAAATTACTTTTTTCCACCATAGAATCATTTTACATGCTATAATATGACCATTTTCATGATTTATTTCAACATCAAAAAAATTTGACTTTTTCATCGAAAAATTTCAACATACTATACTATGGCGTTTTTTTATTGTAAAATTTTCCAACATTTGACGAAATTACTTTTTTCCACCACAGAATCATTTTACATGCTATAATACGACAATTTTCATGATTTATTTCGACATCAAAAAAATTTGACGTTTTCTTCGAAAAATTTCGACATACTATACTATGACGTTTTTTTGTAAAATTTTCCAACATTTCACGAAATGACTTTTTTTCCACCATAGAATCATTGTACATGCTATAATAAGCCCGTTTTCATGATTTTTTTCAACATCAAAAAAATTTGACATTTTCATCGAAAAATTTCGACATACTATACTATGACGTTTTTTTTGTAAAATATTCCAACATTTCACGAAATTAGTTTTTTCCACCACAGAATCATTTTACATGCTATAATATGACCGTTTTCATGATTTATTTCAACATCAAAAAAATTTTAATTTTCATCGAAAAATTTCGACATACTATACTATGGCGTTTTTTTATTTTGTAGAATTTTCCAACGTTTCACGAAATTACTTTTTTACAACACAGAATCATTTTACATGCTATAATACGACAATTTTCATGATTTATTTCAACATTAAAAAAAATTGACGTTTTCATCGAAAAATTTCGACATACTATACTATGATGTTTTTTTTGTAAAATTTTCCAACATTTCACGAAATGACTTTTTTCCACCACAGAATCATTTTACATCGCTATAATACGCCAGTTTTCATGATTTATTTCGACATCAAAAAAATTTGACGTTTTCATCAAAAAATTTCGACATACTATACTATGACGCTTTTTTTTTTGTAGAATTTTCCAACATTTCACGAAATTACTTTTTTCCACCATAGAATCATTTTACATGCTATAATATGACCAATTTTCATGATTTATTTCAACATCAAAAAAATTTGACTTTTTCATCGAAAAATTTCAACATACTATACTATGGCGTTTTTTTATTGTAAAATTTTCCAACATTTGACGAAATTACTTTTTTCCACCACAGAATCATTTTACATGCTATAATACGACAATTTTCATGATTTATTTCGACATCAAAAAAATTTGACGTTTTCTTCGAAAAATTTCGACATACTATACTATGACGTTTTTTTTGTAAAATTTTCCAACATTTCACGAAATGACTTTTTTCCACCATAGAATCATTGTACATCCTATAATAAGCCCGTTTTCATGATTTTTTTCGACATCAAAAAAATTTGACATTTTTATCGAAAAATTTCGACATACTATACTATGACGTTTTTTTTTGTAAAATATTCCAATATTTCACGAAATTAGTTTTTTCCACCACAGAATTATTTTACATGCTATAATATGACCGTTTTCATGATTTATTTCAACATCAAAAAAATTTTAATTTTCATCGAAAAATTTCGACATACTATACTATGGCGTTTTTTTATTGTAAAATTTTCCAACGTTTCACGAAATTACTTTTTTCCACCACAGAATCATTTTACATGCTATAATACGACAATTTTCATGATTTATTTCGACATTAAAATAAATTTGACGTTTTCATCGCAAAAATTTCGACATACTATACTATGATGTTTTTTTTGTAAAATTTTCCAACATTTCACGAAATTACTTTTTTTCCACCACAGAATCATTTTACATGCTATAATACGACAATTTTCATGATTTATTTCGACATCGAAAAAATTTGACGTTTTCATCAAAAAATTTCGACATACTATACTATGACGTTTTTTTGTAGAATTTTCCAACATTTCACGAAATTACTTTTTTCCACCATAGAATCATTTTACATGCTATAATATGACCATTTTCATGATTTATTTCAACATCAAAAAAATTTGACTTTTTCATCGAAAAATTTCGACATACTATACTATGATGTTTTTTTATTTTGTAGAATTTTCCAACATTTCACGAAATTACTTTTTTCCACCATAGAATCATTTCACATGCTATAATACGACCGTTTTCATGATTTATTTCAACATCAAAAAAATTTGACGTTTTCATCGAAAAATTTCGACATACTATACTATGACGTTTTTTTTGTAAATTTTCCAACATTTCACGAAATGCTTTTTCCACCATGAATCATTGTCACATAATGCCCGTTTTCAGTTTTTTCGACATAAAATTTCATTTTTTCGAAAAATTTCCATCTTCTTACGCTTTTTTTATTTTGTAGAATTTTCCAACATTTCACGAAATTACTTTTTTCCACCATAGAATCATTTTACATGCTATAATAAGCCCGTTTTCATGATTTATTTCAACATCAAAAAAATTTGACGTTTTCATCGAAAAATTTCGACATACTATACTATGACGTTTTTTTTGTAAAATTTTCCAACATTTCACGAAATGACTTTTTTCCACCATAGAATCATTGTACATCCCATAATAAGCCCGTTTTCATGATTTTTTTCGACATAAAAAAATTTGACTTATTTTTATCGAAAAATTTCGACATACTATACTATGATGTTTTTTTTGTAAAATTTTCCAACATTTCACGAAATGACTTTTTTCCACCACAGAATTATTTTACATGCTATAATATGACCGTTTTCATGATTTATTTCAACATCAAAAAAATTTGACATTTTTATCGAAAAATTTCGACATACTATACTATGACGTTTTTTTATTTTGTAGAATTTTCCAACATTTCACGAAATTACTTTTTTCCACCATAGAATAATTTACATGCTATAATACGACAATTTTCATGATTTATTTCAACATCAAAAAAATTTTAATTTTCATCGAAAAATTTCGACATACTATACTATGGCGTTTTTTTATTGTAAAATTTTCCAACGTTTCACGAAATTACTTTTTTACAACACAGAATCATTTTACATGCTATAATACGACAATTTTCATGATTTTTTTCGACATTAAAATTAATTGACGTTTTCATCGAAAAATTTCGACATACTATACTATGATGTTTTTTTTGTAAAATTTTCCAACATTTCACGAAATTACTTTTTTCCACCACAGAATCATTTTACATGCTATAATACGACAATTTTAATGATTTATTTCGACATCGAAAAAATTTGACGTTTTCATCAAAAAATTTCGACATACTATAATATGACGTTTTTTTGTAAAATTTTCCAACATTTCACGAAATTACTTTTTTCCACCATAGAATCATTTTACATGCTATAATACGACCGTTTTCATGATTTATTTCAACCTCAAAAAAATTTGACGTTTTCATCGAAAAATTTCGACATACTACACTATGACGTTTTTTTATTTTGTAGAATTTTCCAACATTTCACGAAATTACTTTTTTCCACCATAGAATCATTTTACATGCTATAATACGACCGTTTTCATGATTTATTTCAACATCAAAAAAATTTGACTTTTTCATCGAAAAATTTCAACATACTATACTATGGCGTTTTTTTATTGTAAAATTTTCCAACATTTGACGAAATTACTTTTTTCCACCACAGAATCATTTCACATGCTATAATACGACCGTTTTCATGATTTTTTTCGACAGTGAAAAAATTTGACGTTTTCATCGAAAAATTTCGACATACTATACTATGACGTTTTTTTATTTTGTAGAATTTTCCAACATTTCACGAAATGACTTTTTTCCACCATAGAATCATTGTACATCCTATAATAAGCCCGTTTTCATGATTTTTTTCGACATCAAAAAAATTTGACATTTTTATCGAAAAATTTCGACATACTATACTATGACGTTTTTTTATTTTGTAGAATTTTCCAACATTTCACGAAATTAGTTTTTTCCACCATAGAATCATTTTACATGCTATAATACGACCATTTTCATGATTTATTTCAACATCAAAAAAATTTGACGTTTTCATCGAAAAATTTCGACATACTATACTATGACGTTTTTTTGTAAAATTTTCCAACATTTCACGAAATTACTTTTTTCCACCACAGAATCATTTTACATGCTATAATACGACAATTTTCATGATTTACTTCAACATCAAAAAAATTTGACGTTTTCATCGAAAAATTTCGACATACTATACTATGACGTTTTTTTGTAAAATTTTCCAACATTTCACGAAATTAGTTTTTTCCACCATAGAATCATTTTACATGCTATAATACGACCGTTTTCATGATTTTTTTCGACAGTGAAAAAATTTGACGTTTTCATCGAAAAATTTCGACATACTATACTATGACGTTTTTTTATTTTGTAAAATTTTCCAACATTTCACAAAATGACTTTTTTCCACCATAGAATCATTGTACATCCTATAATAAGCCCGTTTTCATGATTTTTTTCGACATCAAAAAAATTTGACATTTTTATCGAAAAATTTCGACATACTATACTATGACTTTTTTTTATTTTGTAGAATTTTCCAACATTTCACGAAATTAGTTTTTTCCACCATAGAATCATTTTACATGCTATAATACGACCATTTTCATGATTTATTTCAACATCAAAAAAATTTGACGTTTTCATCGAAAAATTTCGACATACTATACTATGACGTTTTTTTATTTTGTAGAATTTTCCAACATTTCACGAAATTAGTTTTTTCCACCATAGAATCATTTTACATGCTATAATACGACCATTTTCATGATTTATTTCAACATCAAAAAAATTTGACGTTTTCATCGAAAAATTTCGACATACTATACTATGACGTTTTTTTTGTAAAATTTTCCAACATTTCACGAAATTAATTTTTTCCACCACAGAATCATTTTACATGCTATAATACGACAATTTTCATGATTTATTTTGACATCGAAAAAATTTGACGTTTTCATCAAAAAATTTCGACATACTATACTATGACGTTTTTTTGTAAAATTTTCCAACATTTCACGAAATTACTTTTTTCCACCATAGAATCATTTTACATGCTATAATATGACCATTTTCATGATTTATTTCAACATCAAAAAATGACTTTTTCATCGAAAAATTTCAACATACTATACTATGGCGTTTTTTTATTGTAAAATTTTCCAACATTTGACGAAATTACTTTTTTCCACCACAGAATCATTTTACACGCTATAATACGACAATTTTCATGATTTATTTCAACATCAAAAAAATTTGACGTTTTCTTCAAAAAATTTCGACATACTACTATGACGTTTTTTTGTAAAATTTTCCAACATTTCACGAAATTACTTTTTTCCACCACAGAATCATTTTACATGCTATAATACGACAATTTTCATGATTTATTTCGACATAGAAAAAATTTGACGTTTTCATGAAAAAATTTCGACATACTATACTACAACGTTTTTTTGTAAAAGTTTCCAACATTTCACGAAATTACTTTTTTCCACCACAGAATCATTTTACATGCTATAATACGACAATTTTCATGATTTTTTTCGACATTAAAATTAATTGACGTTTTTGTCGAAAAATTTCGACATACTATACTATGATGTTTTTTTTGTAAAATTTTCCAACATTTCACGAAATGACTTTTTTCCACCATAGAATCATTGTACATCCTATAATAAGCCCGTTTTCATGATTTTTTTCGACATCAAAAAAATTTGACATTTTTATCGAAAAATTTCGACATACTATACTATGGGGTTTTTTTATTTTGTAGAATTTTCCAACATTTCACGAAATTAGTTTTTTCCACCACAGAATCATTTTACATGCTATAATACGACAATTTTCATGATTTATTTCGACATCGAAAAAATTTGACGTTTTCATGAAAAAATTTCGACATACTATACTACAACGTTTTTTTGTAAAATTTTCCAACATTTCACGAAATTACTTTTTTCCACCACAGAATCATTTTACATGCTATAATACGACAATTTTCATGAGTTATTTCAACATCAAAAAAATTTTAATTTTCATCGAAAAATTTCGACATACTATACTATGGCGTTTTTTTATTGTAAAATTTTCCAACGTTTCACGAAATTACTTTTTTCCAACACAGAATCATTTTACATGCTATAATACGACAATTTTCATGATTTTTTTCGACATTAAAATTAATTGACGTTTTCATCGAAAAATTTCGACATACTATACTATGATGTTTTTTTTGTAAAATTTTCCAACATTTCACGAAATGACTTTTTTTCCACCATAGAATCATTGTACATCCTATAATAAGCCCGTTTTCATGATTTTTTTCGACATCAAAAAAATTTGACATTTTTATCGAAAAATTTCGACATACTATACTATGACGTTTTTTTATTTTGTAGAATTATCCAACATTTCACGAAATTAGTATTTTCCACCATAGAATCATTTTACATGCTATAATACGACCGTTTTAACGATTTATTTCAACATCAAAAAAATTCGACGTCTGCATCGAAAAATTTCGACATACTATACTATGACGTTTTTTTTGAAAAATTTTCCAACATTTCACGAAATGACTTTTTTCCACCATAGAATCATTTTAAATGCTATAATACGACCGTTTTCATGATTTATTTCAACATCAAAAAAATTTGACGTTTTGATTGAAAAATTTCGACATACTATACTATGACATTTTTTTTGTAAAATTTTCCAACATTTCACGAAATTAGTTTTTTCCACCATAGAATCATTTTACGTGCTATAATACGACCGTTTTCATGATTTTTTTCGACATCAAAAATAATTGAGGTTTTCATCGAAAAATTTCGACATACTATACTATGACGCTTTTTTTTGTAAAATTTTCCAACATTTCATGAAACGACTATTTTCCACCACAGAATTATTTTACATGCTATAATACGACCGTTTTCATGATTTATTTCAACATCAAAAAAATTTGACGTTTACATCGAAAAATTTCGACATACTATACTATGGCGTTTTTTTTATTGTAAAATTTTCCAACATTTGACGAAATTACTTTTTTCCACCACAGAATCATTTTACATGCTATAATACGACAATTTTCATGATTTATTTCAACATCAAAAAAATTTGACGTTTTCATCAAAAAATTTCGACATACTATACTATGACGTTTTTTTTGTAAAATTTTCCAACATTTCACGAAATGACCTGTTTCCACCACAGAATCATTTTACATGCTATAATACGACCGTTTTCATGATTTTTTTCGACATCGAAAAAATTTCACGTTTTCATCGAAAAATTTCGACATACTACACTATGACGTTTTTTTGTAAAATTTTCTAACATTTCACGAAATTACTTTTTTCCACCACAGAATCATTTTACATTCTATAATACGACAATTTTGATGATTTATTTCAACATCAAAAAAATACTACATACTATACTACGACATTTTTTTTTGGGGGGGGGGCGGCAGTAGCTCAGTCCGTCAGGACTTGGGTTAGGACGCGGAGGACGCCGGTTCAAGTCCCCCATGGACCAAGACCAACTGGTTGCTGGAGAGGTGCCAGTTTACCTCTTGGGTATTGCCGAAGTGCCCCTGAGCAAGGCACTGAACCACCAACTTCTCTGGGCGCTTGTCAGGAGCAGCCCCCTCACTCTGACATCTCTCCATTGACATGTATATGTACTGTGTGAACAACAGAGTGTAAACCTGAATTTCCCCACTGTGGGACTAATAAAGGAATATCTTCTTCTTCTTCTTTTTTTGTAAAATTTTCCAACATTTCACAAAATGACTTTTTTCAACCACAGAATCATTTTACATGCTATAATACGACCGTTTTCATGATTTATTTCGACATCGAAAAAATTTGACATTTTTATCGAAAAATTTTGACATACTATACTATGACGTTTTTTTATTTTGTAGAATTTTCCAATATTTCACGAAATTACTTTTTTCCACCATAGAATCATTTTACATGCTATAATACGACCGTTTTCATGATTTCTTTCGACATCAAAAAAATTTGACATTTTTATCGAAAAATTTCGACATACTATACTATGACGTTTTTTTATTTTGTAGAATTTTCCAATATTTCACGAAATTACTTTTTTCCACCATAGAATCATTTTACATGCTATAATACGACCGTTTTCATGATTTTTTTCGACATTAATAATAATTGACGTTTTCATCGAAAAATTTCGACATAATATACTATGACTTTTTTTTGTAAAATTTTCCAACATTTGACAAAATTACTTTTTTCCACCATAGAATCATTTTACGTGCTATAATACGACCATTTTCATGATTTATTTCAACATCAAAAAAATTTGACGTTTTCATCGAAAAATTTCGACATACTATACTATGATGTTTTTTTTTTGTAAAATTTTCCAACATTTGACGAAATTACTTTTTCCACCACAGAATCATTTTACATGCTATAATACGACCGTTTTCATGATTTTTTTCGACATTAAAAATAATTGACGTTTTCATCGAAAAATTTCGACATACTATACTATGACGTTTTTTTATTTTGTAGAATTTTCCAACATTTCACGAAATTAGTTTTTTCCACCATAAAATCATTTTACGTGCTATAATACGACAATTTTCATGATTTATTTCGACATCGAAAAAATTTGACGTTTTCATCAAAAAATTTCGACATACTATGACGTTTTTTTTGTAAAATTTTCCAACATTTGACGAAATTACTTTTTTCCACCACAGAATCATTTTACATGCTATAATACGACAATTTTCATGATTTATTTCGACATCAAAAAACTTTGACGTTTTCATCGAAAAATTTCGACATACTATACTGTGACGTTTTTTTTGTAAAATTTTCCAACATTTCACGAAATTATTTTTTTCCACCATAGAATCATTTTACGTGCTATAATACGACTGCTTTAATGATTTTTTTCGACAGTGAAAAAATTTGACGTTTTCATCGAAAAATTTCGACATACTATACTATGACGTTTTTTCTGTAAAATTTTCCAACATTTCACGAAATGACCTGTTTCCACCATTAAATCATTTTACATGCTATAATAAGACCGTTTTCATGATTTTTTTTGACATCGAAAAAATTTGATGTTTTCATCAAAAAATTTCAACATATGACGTTTTTTTTGTAAAATTTTCCAACATTTGACGAAATTACTTTTTTCCACCACAGAATCATTTTACATGCTATAATACGACAATTTTCATGATTTATTTCGACATCAAAAAAATACTACATACTATACTACGACATTTTTTTTTGGGGGGGGGGGGGCGGCAGTAGCTCAGTCCGTCAGGACTTGGGTTAGGACGCGGAGGACGCCGGTTCAAGTCCCCCATGGACCAAGACCAACTGGTTGCTGGAGAGGTGCCAGTTTACCTCTTGGGCACTGCCGAAGTGCCCCTGAGCAAGGCACTGAACCACCAACTGCTCTGGGTGCTTGTCAGGAGCAGCCCCCTCACTCTGACATCTCTCCATTGACGCATGTATATGTACTGTGTGAACAACAGAGTGTAAAACTGAATTTCCCCACTGTGGGACTAATAAAGGAATATCTTCTTCTTCTTCTTTTTTTGTAAAATTTTCCAACATTTCACGAAATTACTTTTTTCCACCATAGGATCATTTTATAAGCTATAATACGACCGTTTTCATGATTTATTTCAACATCAAAAAAATTTGACGTTTTCGTCGAAAAATTTCGACATACTATACTGTGACGTTTTTTTTGTAAAATTTTCCAACATTTCACAAAATGACTTTTTTACACCATAGAATCATTGTACATCCTATAATAAGACCGTTTTCGTAATTTTTTTTGACATCGAAAAAATTTGACGCTTTCATCGAAAAATTTCGACATACTATACTATGGCGTTTTTTTATTGCAAAATTTTCCAACATTTGACGAAATTACTTTTTTCCACCACAGAATCATTTTACATGCTATAATAAGACAATTTTCATGATTTATTTCGACATCAAAAAACGTTGACGTTTTCGTCGAAAAATTTCGACATACTACACTATGACGTTTTTTTATTTTGTAGAATTTTCCAACATTTCACGAAATTAGTTTTTTCCACCATAAAATCATTTTACGTGCTATAATACGACAATTTTCATGATTTATTTCGACATCGAAAAAATTTGACGTTTTCATCAAAAAATTTCGACATACTATGACGTTTTTTTTGTAAAATTTTCCAACATTTGACGAAATTACTTTTTTCCACCACAGAATCATTTTACATGCTATAATACGACCGTTTTCATGATTTATTTCAACATCAACAAAATTTGACGTTTTCATCGAAAAATTTCGACATACTATAGTATGGCGTTTTTTTTGTAAAATTTTCCAACATTTGACGAAATTACTTTTTTCCACCACAGAATCATTTTACGTGCTGTTTAATATACAATAATATGATTGTTTTCATGATTTCTACAAGATTCAATACTATGACCTGTTTCTCATGAAATTTTTCGTCATGATATAATTTGACTTTCTTTTATCATAAAACCGTTTAATATACCATAATATGATTGTTTTCATGAAGTTTTTCAAGATTCAATACTATGACCTGTTTATCATGAAATTTTTCGACATACTATACTATGACTTTTTTCATGAAGTTTTTCAACATGATATAATTTGACTTTCTTTATCATAATACTGTTTAATATACTATAATATGATTAACATATTTTTCAAGATTCAATACTATTTTTTTACTATTTTACTAATTTTTCGACATACTATACTGACTTTTTTTCATGAAATTTTTCAGCGTAATATAATATGACTTTCTTTTATCATAAAACTGTTTAACATACCATAATATGAATGTTTTCATTTTTTGCAAGATGTAATACTATAACCTGTTTATCATGAAATTTTTCGACATACTGTAGTCTGACTTTTTCAACATACGAAACCACTACGTTTAATGAAATTTTTTGACATTGTATATGACTTTTTGTCGCCGTACTATACTATACTATGAATTATTTTCTAGACCTTTTCGATATACTATGACTTTTTTTCGACATACTAAGTGACTTTTATTCCCATATTTTCCAACACACTATACTATAACATTTTTTCAACAAACTGACTTTTTTTCTCATATTTTTGACATACGATACTATGACATTTTTTCATGAAATTTTTAGACATACTATACTATCACTTTTATATTTTTACAACTATTGTACTATGAATTAACATAGCAAACAAAATTAATAACAAAATTCAACATGTTATACTATGACTTTTTTCATATTCTTCAAAATACCACAGTATGACTTTTTTCGATATACTATATTCTGACCTATTTACATGAAATTGATAAACTTACTAAAGTATGACATTTTTTCATGAAATATTTGTACATACTACACTAAGACGTTTTGTCGGCATTCTATAATATAATTTTGTCGACAAACTATACTATGACTTTTTTTCATGAAAGTTTCAGACATACTATACTATGATTTTTACATTTTTATAACTATTATACTATGAATTAAAAAAATGTCACCATGTTATAGTATGACTTTTTCATATTTTTCAACAAAGTATGCTATAACATTTTTATAAATTTTCTACTATGACTTTTTAAAATTTTGACATGTTATACTGACTTTTTTCCATATTTTGATATACTACACAACACTATTTTTTCCTGAAATTTTTCGACATACTACACAATGACGTTTTATGACATTGCATATGACATAATATACGACGATGTATAAATGGCCTTTTTATGACATAGAGGTGCTTGGTATTAAAAAAACAAAAAAAACATTTAACTAACACGTGAAAGAAGAAATATATATAAAAACAACTTTACCTCTTTTAGATGTTTTCAGTGGACCTCGTCATCTCCCTTCCAGGACTTGGGATTGTCCACAGACCACATTTTGAGCATCATCAACCTGCATGCTGTGGTAAAACACAACACAGGATGATGTTTAATACATTGACACAATGCCATTGTTTTGATGTACTATACTATAAATTTGACATGTTTCATGACATACGATTAGGGATGTTAATAATTAACCGTTTAACCATTAACCAACATTCAGCATTTTAACCGATAAACGCCATCAGTTTAATGGTTAAAAGAAATAATAGAGAGCAAAAACACACGTATGTCAGACAATCGCTGTCGTTAGTCTGAGCAGACACAGTTGACAACCTGCCGAACTAAAATAAATGTGGTGGAGACTCCCGGACAGTGAACTGGGGACAGTGAACGCAGCACCACAGCAGCTACAGTAATTCTGACGGTGAACTGGAGACAGTGAACGGAGCAGCTACAGTAACTGATGGTGAACTGGAGACAGTGAACGTAGCACTGCAGCAGCTACAGTAACTCGCAGGACGGTGAACTGGAGACAGTGAACGCAGCACCGCAGCAGCTACAGTAACTCTGACGGTAAACTGGGGACAGCGAACGCAGCACCGCAGCAGCTACAGTAACTCTGACGGTGAACTGGGGACAGCGAACGTAGCACCGCAGCAGCTACAGTAACTCTGACGGTGAACTGGGGACAGCGAACGCAGCACCGCAGCAGCTACAGTAACTCTTGACGGTGAACTGGGGACAGTGAACACAGAACTGCAGCAGCTACAGTAACTCTGACGGTGAACTGGGGACAGTGAACGCAGCACCGCGGCTGCTACAGTAACTTTGACGGTGAACTGGGGACAGTGAACGCAGCACCGCAGCAGCTACAGTAACTCGCAGGACGGTGAACTGGAGACAGTGAACGCAGCACCGCAGCAGCTACAGTAACTCTGACGGTAAACTGGGGACAGCGAACGCAGCACCGCAGCAGCTACAGTAACTCTGACGGTGAACTGGGGACAGCGAACGTAGCACCGCAGCAGCTACAGTAACTCTGACGGTGAACTGGGGACAGCGAACGCAGCACCGCAGCAGCTACAGTAACTCTTGACGGTGAACTGGGGACAGTGAACACAGAACTGCAGCAGCTACAGTAACTCTGACGGTGAACTGGGGACAGTGAACGCAGCACCGCGGCTGCTACAGTAACTTTGACGGTGAACTGGGGACAGTGAACGCAGCACCGCAGCAGCTACAGTAACTCTGACGGTGAACTGGGGACAGTGAACGCAGCACCGCAGCAGCTACAGTAACTCTGACGGTGAACTGGGGACAGCGAACGCAGCACCGCAGCAGCTACAGTAACTCTGACGGTGAACTGGGGACAGTGAACGCAGCACCGCGGCTGCTACAGTAACTCTCCTGACAGTGAACTGGAGACAGTGAACACAGCACCGCAGCAGCTACAGTAACTCTGACGGTGAACTGGGGACAGTGAATGCAGAACCGCAGCAGCTACAGTAACTCTGACGGTGAACTGGGGACAGTGAACACAGCACCGCGGCTGCTACAGTAACTCTCCTGACGATGAACTGGAGACAGTGAATCTTTTATCTGTTAAATAAAATAAATTTCACATTACCATCCCCACATACTATTATGTTTTTTATTTTTGACTTTTTATAACATACCATTTTAAAAACCTTTTTTTAATGACAATGTAATATTAGACTAGACTTTTTTTTCTTCTTTTAAATGGCGTAGTAGAATGGCTGTTAACGGTACGATATCCTCCCAGCGCCACCTGGAGCCTGCAACGTTCAATACACACCAAGTGAAAAACCTAGTCACAGAAGAAGAGCTACGTCAGGTGTCCAGTAGGTTGGATGATCACGCTGCTGCGCTACGACGGCGAAGTGATGGATGAAAATGTTCCATCACATGTGGCTGCGGTGAGCAGCTGAAGTGGCCGTTTATCATCGTCGTCACTATGTAAGGATATTTATACGTTATGGAAACAGAGTGTCTGCAGACAGACAGCACACACACACACACACACACACACACACACACACACACACACACACACACACACAGACAGTCAGTCTGTCCCCTTCAGTTATTTTTAGCCTAAAGTCAACACAGCGCTGAGCCTAATGACTCTCCTAAATTCCTCTCTGCTCTATTTTATTTCATTTTATCTGCTCAACAGGCCGTAACACGACGTTTCACACGTTGCTATGAAAAATGTAGTCCAGGTTTGGAGCGTTATTGAACCCCTTTATGTACCAGCTAGTCTGACCTGGTTGGTACCGACGGATTCTTTAGGTTTCCTAGTTTGATATGATACCAGGATCTTCACAAGTTATATATTATATTATTAATAAATATACAGAGATGTAAACATGTTGTAAAACAGCAAGTAAAAGTATATACATTACTGTATAGCAGGGGTGTCAAACGTACGGCCCGCAGGCCCGAACTGGCTTAATCTGGCCCGCGAGATGATTTAGTATAAAAATGAGCTGCATTTTTCAGTGAAAGAAACTGCAGTTCTACATTTGTCCACTAGATGTCGCAATAGCAGTTCTGTTCAGCAAGCAGGATTATGGCAGCATGTGTTCAAGTTGAAGCTGTGAGACACAACGCATTTCCTCGTCTATAAGATGTGAGCGCGAACCGACATGTAGACATGAAGCGGTTCAAATTTCAGATTTTTGGTGAACTGAGAAGACCAATGTTTTTTGCTCGCCATTCACCGTGAACGCCCCTGGAAAAAAATATACGGTAAAAACCAGGGATTAAAATAGTCCATCAATCAAAATTTTATTTATCTCTTCAAATCCTCTTATCAACATTGGAGTGTACAAATATACTGCTTTATGCAAATATATGTATATATTGATAATGATATGAGGATAATTTCTGTCCTGAATTAGTGAGAGTATTGTGTTATATGTGTTGACCTTTAAAGTTTACGTTCCAACATGAACGTTACTTCTCTGGCAGCCTACCAGCTTTAAAATGACAGATTTTCTAATGGAGTTTGGTGAGCAGATGCTAAATCAGTGTGCGGCTGATGCTACAGACACCATCCTGCTGCCACTAATACTCACTAGAGCACCACATGTGGATTAATACGCCGCTGAAAATAGTCCCCAACAAATGCTCTATTTCCTGTTTGTCTGATTAAAAACTACAGTGCAAGAATCTGGTGATATGACATATCATCATACAGGGGCTCCTCCAGAAATTGGTGCCATTAAAAGAAATTAGCGTTACTGCATTAACTTTAACAGCCAGAATACAAGCAACTAATTGAAAGCAAAAAATGGGAAATTTTGATTTTCAGCCTCATGTCTTTGGTTGTTAGCGACGTCCTCGTTCTCTTTTCTCGTGATTCGTCTCCAACAGAACGATGTCGTCTCAGGATGCGACAGGAGTTTAACAGTGAACATGATCCAGTGTTCTGATTGGCTGGAGGCTGAAGAGGATCTGACCATCTGATCAAGCTGTTTATACAACACTCGTAAATAAACTCTTTTTATATATGTATATTACAGATCATCTTCTTCTTCTTCACCCCTCCACTGTTCCTTCTTTCATCTTCATCATACTTTCTCTTTCTCTTTATCCCTCTGTCACCTCCCTCCCTCTTCCTGTTTTTCTCTCTTCTCTTCAGATCTGCTTCTCAATTAATCACTCCTTCCTTTAATTACGTATACTGGCGACCCGAAGTAAACTCTCCTCTCCTCCTCTCCTCTCATTTCCTCCTCTCCTCCTCTTCTCCTCCTCTCCTGTTGCCTCTCATTTCCTCCTCTCCTGTTTCCTCTCTTCTCCTCCTCTCCTGTTTCCTCTCATTTCCTCCTCTCCTGTTTCCTCTCTTCTCCTCCTCCCTTCTTCTCTCCAGCTGATCTTCCAAACTTGGTCATGTTCTTCGTTCTGCAGCCAAACACTTTAACCCCCCCCCCCCCCAGGTCTTTACTGCGTTTCTATTTTAACTCGACTCTCAGACGTCGTCATGACTCGCTGCAGGAGTTACTTACGAGGACTCGCCATCTGTGTCACTGCGCTGCTGCTGGTAAGCTAACCGCTAACTACATGTCTGAGTTGTTATGGATGAAGGGTGTGATGATGATGATGATGATGGTGATGATGATGATGAGCAGCTGGAATCTTCAGATTTATCAGATAAAGAAAAGAAATTGAAACATACTTTCATCTCTATTTAATTGTTTATTCTGCTTCACTTTGTCAAGTTTTACTTTCTAATGTGATGGATTTTCAAATGGAGGTTCGTCATGAAACATCTCTATTTTTAACTTAAGACAGCCCTCCATGTTGGCTTTACAGAGTGAACTTAAATTAAATTAATCTGCAATTTTTCTGGTAATCAATCGATTATAATTATTATAACTATCTAAAATTGTGTTTTTTTTCTGTTACAAAACCTGAGGTTTCATATTCGAGCTGTCCAGTGTCTGAAGTATTTGTGAGGTACATATTAAATATATTCCTATACATATGGGTGTTACTGTGACTACAAGTCTCAGCAATGAAATATCTGAGTTACATGTCAAAAACAAGGTGAAGATCAATATTTATTGTGTATCTTTATTGTATGGCCTAGTTATTGTTTATTTTGAACTATATTTAAAAAAATAAGTTTATATTACGGTTGAATTCATGTAAATTAGATTCTAAGAGTCAAAGCTAACGTAGCACAGCTCGCTATCTGCCATTCATCTGCAATATTAGCAAAAATGTCTTTAAGGACATTAGACATTAGAATTGCAGTATCTGTTTTAAAAAAAACACAACGCATTTGATATATTTTGTGTATGAACTCTGACGTCTGTGGTTATGGTCACTTTTCAGTGAGGAGAGAAAATCATGAAATCCCTTATTTTTAGAAAAGGCTTAATTTACATGTCTTAAAATGTTATATACATTTTTTTTTTAAAAAAAGCAAACTGTATAACATGAACATTTGTGTAATGTTTTAAGGACATTTAGCAAAAACAAGTGATAAAAATCATAACCCCCCAAAGACCACACTGTCAACCAAAACAAAATTTAAAGGTTGTGAGCTAAATAGTTTGAGTTAAGCTCCAGAAACAAAACTGAAGTTGAAAAAAAAAAAAGAAAATAAAATACAATTTTGGCCAAAATTTCAAAAATTCTGGGCACCCTGGACTTCTAACCCCTAAAAGGCTCAACCAGACCACACGGTCAACCATCACACCAAATTTGAAGCTCCTAAGTTAGTTATTCTAGTTATTTATTGTTCTCTACTTTGTCTTTTCTCTTTCTGGAAGAAATTCATCGTCAAAGTTTCTTAAAACACGATTTTAGGGCGTCTACTTTTTAACCTATGTACAGTTACTGATGACACTATACGCTGATGACACGCTGCTTTATGTGACCGCTGATTACTCAGGACTACTGATGCTTTTTAGATTTATTTTAGATTTCAGTGCAGAAAGTGATGCAATCTTTAAATCCAGCTCTTTCTTTTGGCTTTTCATTTAAACTATTTCTTTTATTTCTATTTTTGATATTGTCCTACTGTTTTGCGTAGGCAATAGTTTCCAGTTGTTTGATGGTTTATTTATTTATTTGTGCCGTCTAATTATTAGCTTATCATCTGTGAAGCACTTTGAATTGCACTAAT